>CM074277.1:27498900-27963900 GCA_037194245.1 Opsariichthys bidens
GTGGAATGATGCTGCGCCTCTGGAAAAGTGGAGGATTCCTCTTCCCGTTGGTCCGGCTCCTCTGACTCACAGCTGTCCATCTCTGCCGGCCCAGAATTTGTTTCTAAGACCTGCAGAGAGGACGTTCTGCTCCGCGTTGCAGCGGCAGCACCAGCTCTGTCTGGCTGGGTCTGATGAACCTCTGCACCCTCCGTCATTATGTCTCCTCACTCGAGTGCCTACAGGGATTGGACAACAGGCAAATTAGCATTCTTTTTACAATACTGTCTAAATAAAATCTCCTCTAAATAGTCTTTTTCTTATTTATATCACAAGGGGTTGATTATTAGCACTCATTTTAGGGTAGTCATGGCCTAGTGGTGAGGGAGTCGGGCTTGAAATTTGAAGGTTGCCGGTTTGATTCCCACGCCGGCAGGAATTGAAGGTGGGGATTGTGAAGGAACAGCACTCTCTCCACCTTCGATACCATGATTAAAGTGCCCTTGAGCAAGACACCTGACCCCTAATTGCTCCCCTTGTAAGTCGCTTTGGATAAAAGCGTCTGCTAAATGATGAAAAATGTAAAATTTTGCATATGCAGTACAAGTCTTTGGTTTTATTTTCCATGGAAATTGTCACCCACCCAACTCAATTACATTATATTATGGCTGAGTAAACATGTAAGTATTTTATTTGGCTTTAAGGTTGGTTATAGGTTTACGACACTGTGTGCATATATAACTTTTAATATAATTAATATTACAGTATTGTATGTTTTTATTAACATGACTTTTTATATTATATTATATATTATATTATTATATTATATTATATTATATTACATTATATTACGGCTGTGTAAACATGAAAGTATTTTATTTGTCTTTAAGGTTACATATACGACATTGCGTGCATATATAACTTTAAATAATAGAATTAATATTACAGTATTGTATATTTTTATTAACACGACTTTATATTATATTATATTATGGATGTGTATATGCTAAAAATTAAATTTTTGCTCTTATATATACCAGTCTTTATCTTCTGTATATTATCCGTTCTGTCAGTTTTAATGTCAAATTCTCCTCACTTTGTAACTGATTTTTATTATTAGCCTACAATGTTATTCATATTTTATCACGCTGCATTACATTGTATCATTAAATGTACCACATCCCCAAAATTTCAGTATCACACCAGGACAAAAAAAAGCTTTCTGATTTGTAAATCAGACAATCTAGTGATTGACGAAGAATGAATTTGATTATATGTTTGACGATACAAATTTACAAGAAAGTTTCATAATTCCTACTTTTTTGTCTTTTCTCTTCCTGTTCTGGCAGCATTTCTCGCACATAACGCCTGAACAGCACCGGTATACGAAAATTAACTATGGTTTTCTCATAGTAAAACCATGTTTTTTGGTTATTTTTCCTAAGGGAAATCCTCACAGACCGTTACGCGTTTTCAGTAACAGTCTCGAACAACCGAGAAGGATTTTTATACCTTTATTCGCTTCATGTTTTGTTCACTGCTCATCTGAGAGCAAGCCAGAACTTGCGCGCGCTGCAGGTAATCTGCTGTTTGATATTTTGGCACAGCATAGGCTAATTCTTTAAACTGTGAACAAATACAACAGCCTTAACATGAAATAAAGTACCAAGATGATCGGTAATCTCACATTTAAACCACATCCTAATAATAACGCAAATAAGATAGAGATAAAGACATCACACCTGCTTTTTTTTTCGAGCGGTCTGTCATCCGAGTGAAGTCGCCCTCACCAACAACTCTAATAAAAATGTCATCCTGTCCGGCTGAAAACAACAAAATAACCACCAAAATGTTTCCCCCTCACCTTTAGGACGTGGATGACATCTGTGCTTGACGTTAAGTGGTCCTTAGTTTGTGCTGCTGTTGACCACTCGCGCGCCCTCTGGCCCGAGCGTGACCCGCGCGCGAGTGAACGGCGCGCACTGGACTGAATGCTGGGGGGATGCGCGAGACTCCCTGCGTGATATGGACGGGATTACAGAGAGCTCGTGACTGTACTTTATCAGCTCCATTATGATTTCTTCATGACTGCCCCTTTGCCAGGCTACTGAACTCTGACGTATTAAAATGACAGTCTGGCCAGTTCCTCCCACGGCAATGCTTATGGCATGCCAAAAGCTGATGCCTTTTAGCTGATGAGTTTATATGCATTTTGTGCATAAAACTATATAATATCATGGCTTGAAGAATATGGTGACATAACAGAGTCAACGAGTGTCTGACTGACAGAGGTGGTCACAGGTGATATTTAAGACCAGGACAAGTCAAAAATGGCTGTGCCTTAAAATAGTAAATAAATGGAAACCTTGCGTCCTTCACTTCTCACTTAGTTATTCTAGATAACATGCCACAGGGCAGCTGAACACTGAGTGGTTTGGGGTTTAGTTTATGTAAACAATTCTTTCAAAACATGGATATTGGTATCTGAAGCTGGATGGTTTACTTATTTGAACAGCTGATTAAATTTTTTGTGTTGCCTATTTTGCGGAAATGTATTCCATATGGAGTAAATCATTGACCTTTTTCGCATTGCCATAAAATTTGCCATGGTAAAGGCACGGATGCCTGGAGGGTAGTATGTTATTAGCGACACCGGTGGCCGTTAAGCGAGCTGCAGTCAGCAACTTAAATTTGGTCGTATTGACCAATTGACCCTTCGCAAAAAACTCGCTCCCTGTTGCAATGTCCGACAAGCCATGCTCTCTCACGCCACACATCATGTTCTCACGAAGTGAAAAATACATCCCGGAACAAAGAGGACACTGACAACGTATGAAACAGTTTCATATTTAAAATATTGTAATTTTTTAAAGAAGTTTAAACAATAAATTCCACAGAGTGTCTCTTTAATGTGTCGTGACAGATCGCTGAAGCTCCTTCAAGCGGCTCGTGAATCAACATCTCTTCATACTAGTTCATTTATAGCATCAAATAAACATGAATGAACATCAGAAGGAATGTTGTTTCAACCACGGAAAGCGTTAGTAAGCACAATATTTCAAGTTCAAGTTCACCAACGTTACTCTACTATAGCCTACTCCCTGACGGCTTTGTCGGATAAGATGGCAGACGGGGCGTTATGATTGGTTAGATCGCTTGTCAATCAAACTGTTTGCAAAGGGTCAATTGAACAATCTTAAAAGATACAGAGGTACTTTTTTTGAAACATTAAAAAAATACTCTAGTGCTGACATATTCCAGCTCTCTGACTTTGAATACAAACTTTGCTTTTACTTCAGTATCTTGCTAGTCTGTTCCCGACGTGATGTCCGTCATTGTCTGCACAAATTCAAAGTGTCTAACAGTCTGGACGCGTCGGCGGCGCACGCGCTCTTTTAAACTCTATCTATCCAGAAATGAAGGCAATCGACAGAACATTTATTTTTTGAAAACATTACACTCAATCCAAAAGAGATGATGACAACTCGCACAGCTACGTTATGAACTGCACTTCTTTGCACCCCTTGAAGGATGTTCGTTTTGGCCCCATCATAATTCAATGACTTAAAGTCAGTCAGCAACAGAAAAGCTGCAATTTCGTACCTTTTCTATTTAGGAGGGACACACTTTGATACGGTGACACTAGTTGATTTCATTACAGGTGAAAGTCACTGTCAATTCATATTATTGAATAGAAAAAGAGCCTAGTATTTTCCTCCCCTATGTTCCGGTAATGTCCTCCATGACCGAGGCCCTAGGCAACTGCCTGCTCTGCCTATAGGTAGCGCCGTCCCTGGTGTGTGTCCCCTCTGATGCCAGCAGCAGATCAACAAGTTCTGAGTGCCAGCTTGCGAAGCTAAGACACTAACAGATACAACACTGTTCTGAGTCTCCCATCGGGTGAGACATAACAGATCAACGTTGGGTTTCAACTCTGCAAGGAGTGAGACAACAACAGATTCCATGATCTGAATCTACAGCTTGTGAGGCAGCATCAGAGACGAGCACGTGCTGAGCCTAGGAAAGAGACATTAACAAACACCACCAGACCATAACAACTCCAGAGAGACAAAAGCGGATTGATCAAGTTCTGAGAGGAAGAAGACACACAAAGACACTCATGAGAGCAAACCTTCACTCCAAGGTACCTTTGTCTGCGTGTTCCAGATTGTGAAAGACCTTCTGCACCTACGCCAGGGCCTCATCTGCGTGATTTTAGGACCCTTCGGTGCTCCAGGAGATCAGCATCCCACAGAGCTTCGTGTTCAAGGCTGTTGAAACAGATTCCGGCTCCTCTCCCCAGTGTATTGTCTCCCAGCACAACCAGCGGAAGACGTCACCGTCATCGGACCCAACCACGTGGAACGTAAATATCACTCAACCAAACCTCTTTCCAGAGACCTTGGCATTGAGGTATAATATCAGTGTATGCTAGTATAGCTGATGTTAGTTAATCACAAATAATCTTTCGTTTATTTGTTTGGTGCATAATAAGCTTCTCCACCTTAGTATTTTCAGAGTATCTTTCCATAAGATAACGCAACTCATCCATAGCCACACCAACTTAATCACTTGTATTTTATGTATCATTCATTAATTCCACTCCTGTTGGGAGTGTTTTCATACTGCCAAGGTAACAGACCTTGACTGGTGTCCTAGAAGGGGGAAGTGGTCACCTGATGTACTCATTACCACACCTTAAGTGACTTGTAATCCAAAAATCACAATGTCAGCAATCTCTATTTTACTTAGTGTCCTTGGATGGGCAAAGGTAAAATCACTACAGCTGTTTGCAAACACATATTACGTCTAGAGCTCAGGAGGTTGACGTCACACAATCTAAACTCCGCCATATTGGCAGGCCATCCGGAGAGCACTAGAGCACTGATCGTGGCTCAATCAATAATTTAAAACCAGATGTTTAGACCTTACTATTTCAACATGGTGGGCAGCTGTTGGATGCCAGAACAGGCGGCGGAAAGCAAAGGGGAAATAATTTTATTGTATTCCTAAGGATCACGATAGACAAGTGAAATGGTTCACTGCAATAAAACGTGCTGACCAACACAACATAACAACAGATGGTTGTATTTTTTTTATTAATTTTGTCTTTTATCTCACTATATGTTTAATTATCCTAAAATGGCTCGAAAGAGTTTAAAATGTGTTAAATATCCTGGATGATATAGTCTATATAAGAATTTACACATTATACCACCGGTCACAATTGTAACCGAACACATTTTTTCACACATAAAAATGTCAAAAAAAAAAAAAAAAAAAGAGATTACAAACAACAGCTAGGGTCGAACACGTTACCTAACAACACAGCTTTCCAGTGTTTTAGCTGGAAGACTACAAAGTTTTATATTCATCACAAAATTTGATTGCGTCCCTGCAGAGCTGGGTAAGTTACTTTTAAAATGTATTTCACTACAGATTACAAAATACATGCTTTAAAAAGTAATTTGTAACGTATTTCGTTACATTACTCAAGTTTAGTAACTTAATCTAAGTACTTTAGAATACTTTGGAATACTAATAAGTGTGGAACAAACACAAAAAGGTAATTGCAAGTTTTTATCTCATAATTCTGACCTTTTCCCTCAGAATTGTGTGATATAAAGCTGCAATTTCAAGTTATGAAGTCAGAATTATGAGATATAAACTCACAATATTGAGAAAAGTCAAAAATATGAGATACAAACTCATAATATTGAGAAAATTAAAAAAATTTGAGATAAAAACTCACAATATTGAGAAAAGTAAAGAATATTGAATATAAACTCTCAATATTGAGAAAAGTCAGAATTATGAGATATAAATTCACATACTAAATTCACAATTGCAAGAAAAAAAAGTTAGTATTGCAAGTTTAAATCTCGCCATTCTGAGAAAAAGAAGTCAGAATTGTGAAATACAAACTCACTATTGTGAGGGAAAAAACAAATTGTGAGAAAAGTTGCAGGGACGAGTGAATTATAAAATGACACAAACAACCATCACAAAACATGAAAACAGTCTTGGATCATCCAAGTCATGACAGGACAGTTAAGTTGACATTTTTTTTTATAAATTCAGTCATTTTGTCTTGTTCAGGACAGTACTAAATAAAAATAACAACATTTTTATGATCCATCTTAAAAGTATTAAAATGTTGATGAAACCACTTTTGATTTTTCAGACTGTCAGAGTCAGAGAATCACCAACTGCTGTTTAAATGACATTAAAACTCAAAGTAATCACTTTGGTAATCTAAAATACTTTTCAGATGTAACTGTAATCTGATTACCACCCATTTAAAATGTAACTGTAATGAAATACAGTCACTCAAATTTTGTATTTTAAATGCGTAACTAAGTTACTTGTATTTCTTTACTCCCCAACCCTGCGTCCCTGGCTTTTAAAGAGCCTCCGGGGTATAAGAAAGTTGATGAGGTAGTTTGTAGATGATACTGCAGGTCAGAAAGCTATCAATACACATTAAAAGCACACCGGGAGCATTATGGGGATCTGTTATGTTTTAATCTATTAAGTTTTGCTATGTACAGGTCTAAGTTTTTGAATTAAAGCGCGCAGTGTTGCCTTGAAACTCATGCTGGTGCCATTCATTTCATATTCGCTCAAACTGTTGATTTAAAAATTAATAAATAAATAATAAAAGGATTAACCAAGACGAAGACTTTGTAAATAAAAACGGACACTAATAAATTTAATAAAATAAAACATTTATTAAAATACATAAATTGATAAACCAATAAATAATACCTCTAAATAAATAATACAACTACAATACAGCACAGTAACATGGTGAGTAGAATATATATATATATATATATATATATATATATATATATATATATATATATTCACAGTATACATTTGGTTTTTACACATAAAAATATATTACTCCCTTTTAAATTGTAGAATGAGGGTCCTCGCACCGGGATGATCATATTTGCGGGTCATCTAAACCAGGGGTTCTCAACCTTTTGCAAGCTGGGCCCCCCCAAAGCTGGTTCATTGCAGTTGGGGCCCCAGTACCCACCCAGAGCCCCCCCCCCACCCCCGCGCGCGGCCACACCCCGCCACCTTAGATAGATAGCCCTAGGCTATTATTATTAGGCCCACTTTATTGTTGTTGTTGTTATTATTATCATCATTATTATTATTATTATTATTATTATTATTATCATCATCATCAGTAGGCATATTATCATTACTAGGCTATTGCTATAATTGGGAATTGGCACCAGACCTCTGATATTAATTTATGCTTTATTATTGTTATTATTACTAGGCCTAATAGTAGGCATCATCTGCTTTAAAATAGTTTAATATTTTTCAAAAGCTTTAACTGTAGCGTATATTCTGACTAGTTTATTTGTGTGTGTGTGTATATATATATATATATATATATATATATATATATATATATATATATATATATATATATATATATAAACTTAATACGACCTCACGTTTTATACGTTTGCAGCCTCTGAAACTTCCGTCCGTCATAAAAATTAATTCGGATGGTTCGATTTTCTGCATTTTTCGCATCCGTAGCAAATATTTGAGGGGTGTTTTTGACAATTGAGAGCCAAAAAATGACGAACATGGAAAAACTAATACGACAGTTATACGACTAATACGACTCAGTCAGGGTGAAGGACCTTAAACTTTTGAGGCTTGCGCAGCTTCTCGAGGAGAAATTAAACAAATGAGCGCCGTTTTCTAAAGTCTATGAGCGCA
Organism: Opsariichthys bidens; assembly: GCA_037194245.1. NCBI lineage: Eukaryota > Metazoa > Chordata > Actinopteri > Cypriniformes > Xenocyprididae > Opsariichthys > Opsariichthys bidens. The sequence goes on from CM074277.1 coordinate 27,506,635, forward strand.
GCACACACAAATAAACTAAATTGAAGTTAAATTAGTGCAGTTAAATTTCAAAATGTGGTGTTTTTATAATATTTATAACATTTGAATGCAGTTCAGCAACATACATCACACGACCTGACGACCAAGAGAGCTGACAATTGACCATCACTTCATTTACCATCAGCTCACGATTGAAAATGTGACACTGATTTCATGACAGTTCAACAAACAAGTTAATAATATTAAGTCACTTACATTTTAGACGAAATAATGACTGTCTTGGTTTATTTTAGCAGCGAAAATAGATGCAATGAATCCAAACAAAGATCACAGCATAGCGCATCTCACAGCAACACTCAATCGTGTTTTGAATGATTCAGTGTTTTGAACGAATCGGTTGAGTCAAAGATTCAATGACCCATGCACAAACATCTGTCTCATTCTTGATGAATCGGCCGTTTGAACGAATTGTTTGAATAAACGAATCAATGACTCGCTTAATAAAAACCGCTTATCACCTGCATTTGCGCTCGCTATCGACAAACCAATCTAATTTGTTCAAAACTTTTTTTTTAAATCAGTCCAAACACATTAAATTTTTTATTCAGGAGCAATGTTTATACAAAACTATAACTTTTTATGACAGTAGTTTAGTGATTAAAAAAAAAAAAAAAGAAAATAAACATTTTTTTTCCACCCATCCTGTAGCCTGCTCGCGCCCCCCCGGGAGAGTGTCCGCGCCCCACCGGTTGAGAACCACTGATCTAAACGATTGAAAACCTCTGTTTTAGGTGAGCTGAAAAGAATCATAAGCGAATTCCTGCCCTCTAGTGGACCTGCACATCTGCTGCAGCTTTTCTCCGGTCCGCTGGGTGTCAGTAAAGAGCGCTGCTTTCTTAACCCTGCTTCCGCTCTCCGGCGGCCATCACGCTTCTGTCATTGCAGCGGCTTGATCCTTGAGCAGTGAGTATGCGTCGAAATTCAGTCATTTATTAAGTATTACCGCGCCGTATTGTTTTTACTTCATTAAACCGCGAACATTACTCCTTATCTATCATGTTTATAAGAAATGGCGTTGTTTTGGAGCAGTTATTTCTGTCTTTATCTGCTATTATTCGTACGCTGACCTTGTCTTGTCGACTTGTGTGCATTAGAGAGGGCTTTTCATTTCAGTTGTTCTCATCAACCCAATTTCTGTAATCAAAATAGAAAATAATTACATTTTTGTCATGAATACTGTGTAAATGAGTTATTTTCAGTATGCTACATTAGAGCCCTTTGGCTGGTGTCCTATATTTTGGTATTCTGGGAATGATTATATGTAGCCTACATTTTGTCTTTATGTGTTGATGATGATTATTATGTGCTTGGCTTCATATTTCTGATATTTAAAGTCAGGTTGGACCAGCTTGAAGTGCAAGTTGCTTAACTTGTGACAGATCTTGTATTTTAATAACCATTTCTTCATCAATGTGTTTTGACAGGAGCTTAAAAGATGGCAGGCAGACGTGCAGCTGTGAAGGCCATTGACTGGCTGGCTTTTGCGGAGAGGATCCCACCAAACCAGAGAGCCATGTTCAACAGCTTGAAGACCCGCAGTGACGCCATCACAGCAAAGTGAGACTCTACATGATTGCATATGAACTGTTTCAAGCATGTTTATAGGTGTGATGGAAGCTCATGGGTTTAAAGCTGTGCGGGTTTTATGTTTTGAACCCAGCAAGGGGTGATCCATAAGCCGTCCTCATTGTGCCCTTGAGCAAAAAGCCATAGGTCAGGTGCAGGACAATGGAAGATTTTTTTAAATAAATAACTAACTAAATAAAAATTGTTTTCTGTATGAAATATATTTTAAAGTGTAACTTATTCCTGCGATCAAAGCTGTATTTTCAGCATCATTACTCCAGTCTTCAGTGTCACGTGATCCTTCAGAAATCATTCTAACGTGATGATTTGATGCTCAACAAACATTTCGTATTATCAAAAAAAAAATTAAATAGTCTCATATTTCGATGGTTTAATCAAACTTTAAAAACAAACCTCAAAGAAGAGTTTTTTTGTGTGTAAATGACTAACTAAATAAACCTGTTTTCTGTGAGAATATATTTTAAAGTAATTTATTCCTGTGATCAAAGCTCAATTTTCAGCATTACTCCAGTCTTAAATCGCATGATCCTTCAGAAATCATTAATATGATGCTCACACATTTCATATTATTATCAATGTTGAAAACAGCTGTGGTGCTTTATATTTTTGTGGAAACTGTGATACTTTTTTTTTTTTTTTTTCCCCAAGAGACTTATTGAATAGAAAGTTGAAAACATTTTAAATGTAACTCTTATTTTAAAGAGAAATCTTTATCAATTTAATGTTAAATATATATTTTTTTTTTTTTTTTTTTTTTTTTTTTTTTTTTTTTACTTTAAAAAAAATCTTGACTCCACTTTTGAATGGTACTCTATCACACACACACACACAGAAATCATCAAATTGTAAATAATATTTTACAATACTGTTTTTATTGTATTTCTTTATTGTAAATAAATACAGTCTTGGTGAGCAAAAGAGACTTGAGCAAACTTTTGACAGGTTATGTTTGAGAAAGGAGAAAGGTTTTTAGACAAATTGAGGCCGAAATTTCGTATCGGTCAAGTCAATTATAATTTGTGCTGCACCATGTTTACTTGCAGACTCGCATCCTTGCCAGAGAAACCGGCTCCCATTGACTGGAGTTTCTACAGAACTGCTGTGGCCAAAGCAGGCATGGTGGATGAGTTTGAGAAGAAGGTGAGATCCAGTGATTTCTCTCTGACTCAGTCTCTTCTTCTGCTGTGTGTCTCATAGAATTCTCTTTCTACCTTTCTCTCTATCTTCAGTTCGCTGCACTGACGGTCCCTGAGCCAGTGGACACTCAGACTGCAAAGATTGATGCCCAGGAGCAGGAGTCTGTGAGTCTCCCTTCATACTTCAGATGTTTTAGCTCACCTGTGTCAAACTCCGCTCCCGGAGGGCGTGTAGCTCCAACCAAAATGTCAAAATGCTTGTTTGGAAGTTTCTAGTAATCCTGAAGACTTTGATTAGTTGGTTCAGGTGTTTAATTAGGGTTGGAGCTAAACTCTGTAGTTAGAGTATGACACCCCATTATAGGTAATGCATTTCAATATTTATAGATAAAAATGTATGTATTTTCTCTGTAGTGGCTTGTAAGGTGCATCATATTGAGCCAACACCCTTTTTTGTTGTTGTTATACAATACTGGGTAATAAACAGCTATATAACCCTCTCTTAGTTTAGGCATGCTCCGATCAGGATTTTTGCAGCTGAAACAGACTACCATCATTATTGGCAGATACCGGTCCTGATCATTTAAGCTATATATGTGAGATATATAAATATAAGTGTACGGTCTCTGCTGACTGACAGCCACTAACCCCTTTCACCCTGAAGGAATTTGGTTTCACGTAATTTCTATTTTTTTTATATTTATTTTGTATAACTATGATCACATTTGATAGAAAACCATTCAAATTTTAAAGAAAAATAGGTTTTGACTATATGTCGAGGTTCTTATTTTACAACACTGTTGAGAAAACCCCAGAAAAAGTTATGAAATTTGATTTATTTGGTGGTTATTCATGCTTGACATGACGACTAAATATGAAAGGTCATAAAATCATAGTAATAAAAAGTTTTGGCATGTTCACAGTCACGTCAACTGTATCTGGGCCAAATTTCAAGTCATTATCTAGTTATGAGGTTTGGAACCAATATTGCCTTTTTTGATCCAAAACTTCTCCAAACAAATGATCAGAGTTGATCTACGCATCCTGTTCTGTTATCATTTAAATCGAGACAGCCTGCTCCAAATAATTTGCTATGGTTTCCTAATGTTGTGTGAAGTTACAAAGCAGAACGTAGCGCAAAGCCTCGTCTGTATATTATTTACATTCACGTCGGCAGCAACTTTTTACGTTATCGAATTGAAGATCGGTCATATCATTTGATTATTGGCCAATACCGATCTACGACCAATCGATCGGAGCGTCCCTAGTTTTAGTACTTCAATGAACATTTTTAAGTCCTTATGCAAATTAAAGATTGAAGAGATCAGAGTATCAAATCAAACTTGCTCGTTTTAATGGCAGGTCTATATATATGTGCATATTTGTGTTATAAATGTGAAGTTTTTCACATCTTTATGTTGTGTCTTGACGTATTTAGAACAAAACTGCTGCCGTTTACTTGGAAGCATCCAAAGCTCGTATCGCCGAGTATGAGAAGGGGGTAAGTTCATCCTGCACCGTCGCCGACACGTTATGAGCGTTTATAGTCACTGAGCAGTTTATTCCAGTCTATCTGAGCATTATTTTGCATGTTAGAGGCATTTAATGTTTTTGCAGATGGACCAGAACTTGAACACATAAATATGTATTTAATAAATAACAATTGCTTACTGAGCCATTTTTCCATTGAATAGTCGGCTAACAACGATAAAAGAAACCAACAAGCACAAAAATGTAGATTAACTACTCAGTTTGTCTATGTGACTTATCAGATAACCAAAGATCAGTCAGGCGGTGCTAATAAATAAAGTTTTCCCATAATACTCATGAATTAGTGATTTGATAACGCAGTTATGTTGCATTTCAGTCATTTCTCCCCTCTGATTGTTTGTCATTGGCAGCTTGAGAAGTTCAGGAACATGATTCCTTTCGACCAGATGACCATAGAGGATCTCAACAACACCTTCCCAGAGACCAAGCTGGACAAGGCAAAATATCCATACTGGCCACACAAGCCTATTGCCGACCTGTAATTTATTAGCGTCACCCAGAGCTTCAGTAATAAACCTTAATGAATCTGAAGTTGCTCTGTATAGTCTGGTCTGAGTAATGCTTCTGTTGTAGAAAAGTGATTCCAATCGTGAAATGACCGTTTTATTTGTGAATTAAAATAAAAAATAAATTGTTTAAATAAGGACTTTAATTATTTTTGCAAAAACAAAAATAGATGGAATTGCTAACAATGTATATTAAGCCATGAGAAGTCTCCCAACAATAAGAAGGTTTCCTTTTAAGTATTAAAACCTGTTCAGAAAAACTCAATGATTCCAGCGTTTAATGAATAGTGCATTTTATTAATGATAATCAGAATTACTGAGAGCCGTTGATGAATAGAGACACGTGTTACATGTATGAAATTGAGCGTTGCTGATTGACATAACATTTTATAGTTGTCAAACTGGTTCACAATAATGCTTACACCATGAGTCTGAATACTCAATTCTAATTGGCTGGAAGGAGTGCATTAAAACCATTAAAGGCACAGTACTTTTACTACTTTTCTGGACATTGAATGCAGGAATTTCGTTGCTTTCAATGGAGGATTATATTTCAAATCAGTGGTTCGGCGTGCCAAAGTCGCGCGATTTCAGTAAACGAGGCTTGTTTTGAAATTTCAATACTTCACGTGACTTTGGCAGTTTTATACCCGAACTGAACCACTGATTCAAATCAAAGGATTCGTAAAGCTTCAAAGCAGTGTTTCGAAATCACCCATCGCTATTTTGTTGTTGTTTTTCTGGCGCATAAAATTTATTCTTTTCGCTTTATAATATTAAAGTTGAACCACTGAACTCACATGAACTGTTTTAAATATGATTTAGTACCTCACTGGACTGGCAATAAGGTCCTCACTGAGAGTTTTTGGGTGAACTAACCCTTTAATGAAGAGGTAGTTCCAGTCAGTTTAATCACCGGTCGATATTAATGTGCTGCGTACACACATGCACATCACTCACACAAATATTCAGAAGCACAATTTTATCAACGCTGCTGCAGCTCTCTATTTGCTTCTTTTTTTTTAAAAGCTATAATTCGTAATCTTACGCTTCACTTTACCTTTGTGTCTGATTTAAAGCAGGTGGAATGCTAGATCTAATGACCCCTAACTCACGAAAATAACAGTCATTTTTATGCTTCAGGTCAAATAATGCAAACATCAGTAACAGCTTTAAGTTGTCAACGCTGGCAAATAATGGCATAAGCGGGATAATCCATGGCTAGCTGTGCATTAATAATATGATGATGCTTCATGTTGGTTTGCCTCCATGTCTTGCATTAAATTTGTTTAATGCTACAGTAGCTAGCAATGGACTATCCCTTACTGAAGAACAGTACCGACTGAAAGATGTTTGTTTCAGTGCTGCAGACTTTATCGCTGCAGTTTTAGCTTGTGATTTATTTGTCAATTTGCAGTTAACAGTAGCAGCCAAAATTGAAGTTTGTTTTTAAAGTTTGGTTACACCATAAAAATATGAGACTATTTAATTTTTTTATTTTTAGAAAAAAATATATTAAAAATAAAATATTAGATATAAAAAAATATTAAAATTAAATATATTAAAATATTTAAATACGAAGAACAAAACACTAAACTAAGGTATTTTTCTGACCAAATTATTTTGCTTTTATTTTACTCCAAAAAGCAAAAAGCTCAAAGGAAAATCACACATTGATTACAACATAATCAGTTATTAGTATTTCAACGGTTCTCTCTTGTTTTTGCATGTTCATAATTTCTTTGTAATATGACAGCCTGGCCAAAAATTGTGTCGGCACAATTTGGCATGTTTCATTGCGTTATCAAATAATCGACTCCACAAAATGCTTTCAAAATCTTTAATAATATTTGAATAAATGGTAAAGATGTCAACTTTCCAAGGCCGGACATCACTTTCAACCACTACTGTACGTTGTATTATTGCTAAATACAACAGAATCATTTTGCGAAGATGTAGTGGATACTGTAGGTGGCACCTCTTTTTTGGCAGTAGTCATTTTAACTAGCCTGTCCTTTTGAAATGGCCATTTATTAATAATTGTTTTCAATTGTCAATTATTAATAATGCACTACATCTTCCTGTCACCTGATCACACAAAACACATCATGAATTTATGTTCAGAATAGCACACTACCATATTACTTGTACTATTTCTGTAGTAGGCCTATACAGCATGCAAGTGTTCACTAAGGATCAAGTACATGAATCACCTATTACATTTGCCAAACTATGCCTTGTCTAGTCATATGTAAGCAGTATGACTAGATGAGCAGCACATCACATGAATTGCTGTTAGTTTTATGCTAATTTTAGGCCAGTTTTTGCCTGAAAAGTCTCTAGTCAAAAAGTACGGTCTAAATTAAAGACTCTTAATTCAGTGGAAATGTTAAACGAAACTCATTGATGAATTTTCATGCATCAGCTAAATTGTTTAGACATCTTTGATTAATGTTCACCACTGTATAAAAATGATGAATTGAAACTGGAGCCTCGCAGCGAGTGTCTTTTATGTGATGCTTAGCTTTAGTCATGGCTGCCGTCTCAAGGCCACATCATAAACCTTCATTTGTCATGCTTGGAAATTTGAGAAAGCCCATGTCCTTTTAGGCATAAAATATGTGCTCTCTGTGTATATGTGTGTGAGACTTTCTTCTGTGGTAATGCTTAAGATTATAAATATGAAGCGTCCACCAAAAATACCCTTTTGTCTAACATTTTTCATATCCTTGGCTATAACCCATCAGTCTTCTGGTCGCTCAACCACCAGAGGGCGCAGTGGATCTATATTTATCTCTGTATTTAAAACTGGCTGGATACAGATGTGGCCTCTGAAAATTTCCTATGAAAAAGCAAAGTCTGCACACATATCCTTGAAAATGTAAATCGGCGAACATAAAAATGAACTTGAACCCAAATCTGAATTATATAATTCAATCCCTCCATCTCAGATATGAGCTGTGAAGTAATCCTGGGTTAAAACCTGGTAATGATGCAATATCCTGTGGCTTAAGTGGCACTAGTTCAGGAATTTAAAAAGCTAGATGGCAAGAAAATGTATTCAAAAGTGGGGAAAAACAACCTCAGACATTAGTAAGCCATACAGTGATTTTATTACTTGTAAAATGCATGACCAGTATTAGCTTTTTGAGCACAATAGTTTTTATAAAATAATAATAATAATAATAATAATGGTAATCTCTGAAAACTAATCATTGGAAATCATTTTACTTACATTTTAAAATGTAATTTATTCCTGTGATCAAAGCTGTATTTTCAGCATCTTTACTCCAGTCTTCAATGTCACATGATCCTTCAGAAATCATTCTGATATGATGATTTGATGCCCAAGAAACATTTATAATTAATATCAGTGTTGAAAACAGTTGTGCCGCTTGTTTTTGTGGAAATATATAAGTGTATAATACATATTTAAGGTAGGAGTGGGAAGTCCTGTCCAAAAAAAGTGTCTTTTTTTTTAATCAAACCCCAAGTAATGATTAATTACTAAGTGGTTTGAGTACCACTTTGTCAAGCAAAAAAACAGTTGAGGCTTAATAGACTTTTCCCTCATTTTCAACAATTCTGCAGTTATCTGTCTCTGTTTGCATTCGCTGATTTGCCAAAGTCATCTTAAATGTTTAATTGTCAATTCAACTGAAAAAAATAAATTGACATCGATTTTCCTAAAATGCTTTATTTTGAGCTCATCATTATGGTGGACGGTGTTTCCTTTGCTTGGGCACTTCATTTATAGCATTGTATTTCTGATTTGATGCAGTGATACAACAAGAAATCACAGTTCATATATTCATATGCAGCTGAACTTCACAATTCATATAAAATTATATATTTGAATAACATGACCTCAAATCTTATTTTATGCCAAATAACGATCCTTTATTTGTTTTCAGTGCTTATTAGTAGGAGGCATGTGGAGTGAGGGGCCTCCAAATGTCTAGAACCGGCCCTGTATGTATATATATATATATATACGTATATATACGTATATATATATATCTATATATATATATATATATATATATATATATATATATATATATATATATATATATATATATATATATATAGCTATTGAACATTTCCACTTACTCACATCATTGTAAGAGGGTATTCATGGCATTTGACATTCCTGAGCAGATATACATGTTATAGATAGCAGAGGTTAAGGGAATTTTTCGTCAGCACATTTCCCAGTTTAAGAGGCACGTCTGTCCACCCATAATCAATCTCCGAGCTCACGGCAGCTAACAGCAACAACTGTTTGAGCAGCCAGGCATTCAGTCAGTCAGTGGCAGGAATGTCTGCTAATATATCTGAGCTTGTGTTCAGTGTGGCAGAGCATGACCCTCAACAACACAAGCAGAAATATGCCCACAAATGACTCTTTATCTGAGAAGACCATTCAAAACTGTAATAACAACCCAGAAACAATGGCTACATCGTATTTATGGGCATACAATAATATTAAAAAATATTGTGGTATTTATTATTATTATTATTTTTTTTTTACACATGTGACATTGAATGTAGGCACAATTTATACTTTCTGCAATATTTATTCAAAGAAGAACACAAATCTAATCGATTACCAAAACAAAAATTAAGTGAATTACTATTGTAAAAATTATTCATGTTGTACTGAATGTGCATTCAAATCTTAAAAGTATAAAAAAATATCGACTTTATTTGACAATTTTAACTGTTATGTACGCTGTACACGTGAGCTGCATAATGCATACGTCTGATGCTGACGCAGGAGCCGGCTGACAATGACAATGACAGCAGACGAACTTAAAGAAAATGCAGGTTAGAGGACAAGAACATGCTATCGAAACTATTCTGACAGTTCATAAATACATTCTTCCTATATTTCACGAACAGTTCCACTTTCTTTGCCTGCAGTTTTTGCTCTACTGGCATGTCTGTGTTCTCAGCGTGTGTTAACGTCCTGTTTACAGACCATATTCTCACACAAATCACATTTTTGGAAATGATTGCAAAGCAGCTTGTGTGCAAGTCCGGAATAGAGATCGGCCAAAATAAAACCATTCCGATTTATGGTCGTTCGACTTCAAATCATGCCCCGGTCCGGATTGGACACCGTTGTGGGCCGTATTCGGCCCGTGGCCCATTTGTTTGACACCCCTGCTTTGTTTTTAAATGCTTAAGCCATTATTAAACAGACCTTACAATGAATCAGGATAGACAAATACACGCTTTGGAAGAGGGATTGATGATGAATTGATGTATTTTAAATAAAATTACATATTGTACCTTAAATTGTAACTAACATGCAGTTTGTATCTGAAAACATTACATGCAGTTTGCACTTAAGTATATTCTTTAAATTATGTTGTTATTTCTGTAATAAGTACTCTTTGTAAACGTAAGCTTAAGTATAGGCCTACTTCTTTTTCATAAGGGGTTGCAGTTTATTTCCTAGAAAAATCTTGCGAAATCTTTTCATGCACATGAAACGCAAAACCTTCCCAATCCACATGAATTCTCCTCATGTGTCATTTTTATGATCACTGTTGTTTACCCTGTGCTCATAATTTACTACTTATTGTGTTTACTCTTCCACCTGCTGTATTTACACACCTGCAGGTCTTCATTGTTTGCTTCCTCTGGTCGTTTTCCTTGCCCGAGCTCATTCTCCAGGGTCAAGGGGCCAGATCCTACAACCCCTGAGATGTTACTGTTGCTCACATGAAGAATATAAATATCAGGATTGTGCAAATGTGCAGCAAGAACCACTGACAGTGCACACGCATATGTGTGGGACTGTTGTTTATGTACTTTCCCTCTGCTCAGCCATTCTTTATACAGCTGATGATTCAGCTGTCACACACACACACACACACTTGTTCACAGTGTTGTCATCAGACCGGGACATGCCATAGATGGTGTAATGATAATGATCTGCTCATGTCCATGTTTCAATGCTTCTGCAGATAAGTTTCTGTATTCACAGTGTGACATCTCAGACCTGACACTTTTTTTAGGAAATATTACTCATTTCCTGTCTGGTGGTTGTTGGTTTGAGCTTCGCTCTTGCAATTTTAAACACCTTATTTTGATAGTCACTTTAGACTTTCAACTAATATATGTATCTTTGGAACTACATGTCAACTACTAGTCATTATAGTATTAGTAGACGTTCTACTGATTATAAGTAACTTTAGGGGCTTTTGCACCTTTTCATAGTTCCTAGAACTATTGGCGAAAGTACCAATGGTGTTGGAGTGTTCGCGTCGCAGGAACTAGGAACAATTTTAGTTCTAGGAACTCCTTTTGGGGGTAGTTCCTACTTCAGCATAGGGTTTGTCCCGGATCAGTAGACCTATTTTGTGTTTGGAAATAGCAATGACATTTTTGTGGGCTGAATAAAAGAATAAGAAAAGTTTATATCTCACAATTCTGACTTTTTTTTCTCTCTCACAATTGACCCTTCGCCGACTAACCCTAACCCTAACCCTAACCCTAACCTAACCTAACCCTAACTCTAACCTAACCCTAACCCTAACCCTAACCCTAACCTAACCCTAACCCTAACCCTAACCCTAACCTAACCCTAACCTAACCCTAACCCTAACCCAACCCTAACCTAACCCTAACCTAACCCTAACCCTAACCCTAACCCTAACCCTAACCTAACCCTAACCCTAACCTAACCCTAACCCTAACCTAACCCTAACCTAACCCTAACCCTAACCCTAACCTAACCTAACCCTAACCTAACCCTACCCTAACCCTAACCCTAACCCTACCCTAACCCTAACCCTAACCTAACCTAACCTAACCTAACCCTAACCCTAACCTAACCCTAACCTAACCCTAACCCTAACCTAACCCTAACCCTAACCCTAACCCTAACCTAACCTAACCCTAACCCTACCCTAACCCTAACCCTAACCCTAACCTAACTCAACCCTAACCCTAACCCTAACCTAACCCTAACCCTAACCCTAACCTAACCCTAACCCTAACCTAACCCTAACCCTAACCTAACCCTGACCTAACCCTAACCCTAACCCTAACCTAACCCTAACAGGCAATCTGACCAATCATAACCTCGAATCTGCCATTTTTTCCGACAAAGCAGTCAGGGGAGTTAGTAGATTAACGTTGGTGAACTTGAAGAATTGTGTGTACTCACGTCTTTGCGTACTTGAAACAACATTCCTTCTGATGTTCATGTTTAATTGATGCTATAAATGAACTTGTATGAAGAGATGTTGATTCACGAGCCGCTTGAAGGAGCTACAGCGATCTGTCACGACACATTACAGAGACACTAGATGGTATTTATATACTTATATAACAATATTTATTGTTCAAACTTAAATTGAAACCGTTTGATATCAAAAGTAACCTGCTCTGTCTCGTCTGTCAACGCATTGTCAGTGTCCTCTTTGCTCCAGGATGTATTTTTCACTGTGTGAGAACATGATGTGTGGCGCGAGAGACATAGCAACAGTAACCAAAGGGGGCAGGTCTTTGCGAAGGGTCAATTCTGAATTTGTCTCACAATTCTTAGAAAGAAAACAGAATTCTGAGATATACTCGTTAGTCTGGCTTCTTACCTCAGAATTGTTATATAAACTCGCAATTTATAAAGTGCAAACTGGGAGATATTTACATTTATTCATTAGGCAGATGCTTCCAACCAAAGCGACTTACAAGTGAGAAGCAAGTGAGAGGGGATTGAACCCAGGGCTCTAATGCATTAGAATTAAGTGGTTACTCACTGAGCTAACTCCCCAGTTAGAGATATAAACATGCAAATGCAAAAAAAAAAAAAAAAAGTCAGAATTGTGAAATAAGAATGAAAATTCAGCTTTGACATTACAGGAATAAAATATCTTAAGAGTTATTTTAAATATTTATTTTACATCTTAAATTTAAAAAAAATATATATATTATCTACCTCCCTCTCTCTCCCCCTCTCACTTCTTACATAAGTGGCATCAGGCTGGAGAGTTTCTGAAAACAGAGCGCTTTTGTTGTGCTGGAGAAAACAGGCCTGAGTTCCATCAGGTGATCCAGTGATTGCATATAGAGACCCATGAACCTGTTTGCAGTTGGCTTCCGGCCTACATGACTAACAGTAGTAATTTGTAGTCTTTCCTGGCAGAGAGATGAGCCAGTGAAAGATTGGTTTCCTGTATGAGATGACTGTTGTTTTTTTCTAGTGGCTGAGACAAAGGATTTGGTGCACAGACTTGTCAGAACAGGAGTTCTCAATTGGTTTGGCCATGTGACCCACATTTTCCAATGGTCATTAAAACAACCCACTTTTTGGAGCAAAGCAAATATTTCTCAAAAATGGATTATACACACATACCATGTGACTTCACATACACCTGCAAAAAAGTTAATTTGAATCATACCCCCATAGGGTTTTTTTTTGCCCGCGTTTTCAATTGCGAGCACAGTATAACGTCTGATAGGACAGAAAAGCTTGTTCTTCTGAGGCAAGAGACTTTTTATTCCGTAACAAGTTACTAAAATAATGATAACATAATGACACCAGACACCATCATACACCAGATACTGAATCAAGACAACTTGTTTTTTTCAGGCACTCTCTACTTAAAACTACCTTAAACAGTTTTATAAACTTTTTATATTTATCCTCCATTTAAAAAAAAAAAAAAAAAAAACTGCGTCCACATGAAAGCGCAAAAACACGCTATGAAGCGTGTTCAAGAGCATGCCAGACCAACAGGTGGCGATATGAACCTAACGGTTAAAGCCATGTTGGCTAATCGTAAGCCTGGAAAAAAGGTTATTACCGCGAAATCTCCAGTTTCACCTTCTACACGACAACACTGCAACTGGAGTTTCTAAAAATCTTCACACTCACAGTAGTTTTCAAAAAAGTTCGGCCGGTCAACAGCATTCACACATGGTTTTCAAAATAAAATTCTTGCATCAGCAAGATGTCATTGTTGTTGTTTCTTTGACTACACACTCCGCCAGCCACTCAAAACTAAACGAGAACCAGCTCAAAAAACTGATAGATTGAGCCGCGTTCAAATCATTACTATATTATATTATATACTACTTACAATTAAAAACTTGTACTAGTGCTTGGCGAAAACAATTTAAAAAAAAAAAACTTATTCAGGTGTATTGCATCTCTCTGCTTTGCGTCATGCCATTAATCCCTGTAAAGAATGGCCTTTTTTGCTTTAATTTAAACCAAAATATCAGCACTAAACAAATATGTGTCGAATGTACCCATTCTATGACAATCCCGTCACACATCTGTGGATTGGGATCAATGTCTCTGTCAATGTCTTTCAACCCCAACCTTTCCGTCACTCTCACTTTGTCCTGATGCAAACAGCTCACATCCGCCTCTGTGTGGCCCTGCAGCTTCCATCAATCTCCTCGTCCATTGTGCCACAGAGAGACCCATCCATCATCACAGCCCGTCCGCCTGCTGTTTCCTGCTGAGCCCAAACCAACATTGTCACCTCACAATGGCTGTTGTCTGTGTGACACCGCTGTGACCCCGTCTGCCCTTATTCTAATGTCTGAATTTATCCTGGGTTAGTTCAGGTCCACTCACATCCTCTATGAAGTGGTCCGGGTCAGGGTGGGCCGCTCTGGTTGCCAGGGACTCCGTTAGAGCAGCGGCAACACCACAAACGCTCTTTACTGTGAACAAACAGCCGGCTTTGCACTCAGACTCAGACGCTGATATTTAAGTGTGGAAGAGAGATGCCTGCTTCTGAATTAATGGAGACATCGTTTCTCTACAAATGCTAATGTCTGTAAGCTCATCAGATTTAAGATCTGGGAGAATCTCAAGTCTAAACTGACACCAATGCACTTGATTAAATCAGAATGACAATTCTGTCAATGTTTACTTGCCCTCCTGCTGTTCTAACCCAGATTTTCATTTTGAACTAGTTTAATGAAAGCACCAAGTAATAGGACTAATGTTAGACAGTAACATTTTTGTTAAAATTCCAATGAATAGAGCTTTGCGATTTTATAAATGTACAAAATGACACCGTAATTATATTTCATGGACTTCAATGACAAAAGAAAAAATATGTCCACAATGTCTTAGCTAGTGTATCCGTTTCTGGTCTCATAAATGTCCATATTGTCATTCTCGAAGCGCAAACATCTCCTAGTTAGCGAATACTACTTCATGTGCTCTCTGAAATTTCTTCCTTCCTTCTGAAGTTGTGATTACGAGCTTGTCTAGATAGTCAGCTTGCTAGAGTCGGTCAAATACTGGCTATTTTCGCTATGTTTAAAACATACAATACGCTTCAAATGATTATTCATATATTTTATAACCACTACTTTTAACGACGCTTGTAGTTGTGGTGGAAAAACAGTAGCAGTCGTTCTCTCCTCCACCATATTTAAAGTTTATGGCCCATCCAACTCTGGAACTTGGACTATTTTATTGATGTCTTTACTACTTTTCAGGACCTTGAATGTGGTAATTACATTTCTTTCTCTTGGGGTTCAGAAACCTCTCAGATTTCATCAAAAAATATCTTGATTTGTGATCCAAAAGATGAAAGAAGGTTTTACAGGTTGGGGATGACATGAGGATAAGTAATTAATGACAGAAATGTCATTTTTTGGGTAAACTAACCCTTTAAGGCATCTGTACAGCAAGAATGATATAGAGTTTAAAAAAAATACTCAAGTAAAAGAATAGCAGAGTTCACAACTATAACAATAATGACACAGAAACAATATCATTAGAGTAATTTCTAGAATGATTTTTTTTGTACGAGTGATTAATAAAAAGCGCAAATCAGAATCAAGCCTGCTTTAAAGTGTCGGGAATTTTTTTTGTTTATTTGTCAGGGTGCGGGAGTATATCGGATGACTGGAGAGTGACGGAGCAGGCAAACATACCTCTTAGTGGAGTATGGTGAGTAGACAGAGGAATAGGATACTCTCTAGAGACTGAGTTTAAGTGGAGGAGATCACTAGAGTTTCAAAGTCAAAGCATAAGGCGATCGCTGGCGTTTCACAAGGCGATTTCTCAGGTAAGGTGTCTGTAAACCACTCCGTAGACCAGGTAAAGAGTGACTGTGCTTTTATACAGGTCCTGATTGGCATGCTAATGGGGAACTGGTGTGGTGATGGACAAGTGAGGGACAGGAGGGACACTGGGAAATGTAGTTTCTGGCAAGATGACTGGATAGGTGGAGATGGGCAGAAAAACTGGTTATAATAAACAGAAAATGATTGTGCGTTGGTGTGGATGCAAATATTGTTATTTTTAATAGTTATCGTTCTTGGCGTGAAATGTTTTCAATGACGAGCTGAAAGAAAGCACTCGATTTCTTCACCTTCCACATGAAAATTTATTTTGCCACTGCAAATGTTCCTTTTCTTTCACCCCGAGTGATAAATCATAAGTAAACCAGGATGTTTTTTATTACTTCATTTGCATTTGATTGTGTGAAAGATGTGGGGTAAACTGAATAAATCAGGAGGCAGTTGTCCATGAAGAAGATTGAACACAGTTAGCATAATATAAATATTCATCAACTACAGTTTCTCAAATGTTGATATAATAGATTACATTTTACAGTGTGGGAAAAATCACCCCCTCCACCCCCTGTGTGTCCTGGTTTGATGCTCGGTATTAATGCTTTTGTGTTCCGAAGACTTCAAAATGGCAAATGACCCCACATTATACTCCTGCTTACCTACAGTAAACATTATAATTTAATTTACAGACACATTTATCTTGCTATAAAGAACCATCATTTAAATTTATCATAAATACCCCCTCTTATCAGAGCACCAGACAATGCAGTATTTCATTGTGCCAAGATAATGAATTCATGACATCATGAGAAAGTACTTACCCCAGTGACATATTCTCTCCTGTTGCCATGGGGCCACTGAAATGGCACTGCCAGCTTTTAGCAAATGGCGACTGGGGGAGGGTGAAGAGTAAACAGAGTTGCCTTTGGAAGTATGTTTGTCCAACATCTTCCTCTTCTCTCTCTAGACACAGCTTCTTTTGGGGGTGCTGAGAGGGCCGATCTCGAGGGCCCTATACCCCGTGTGTTTGCTTACAGATCACACGTATGTGGCTCCCTTCACTCATGTGAGGCGACAGACGCTCAGCACACACTAAGATTGGGTGCGAGTGAATGGCAGAAGGGGAAGGTTGTAAATCCAATGTGACATGATTAACTTGTCATAACTACCTTAGATTGAGTTTGATTTATCATACTCATGAACTTATCTATCATTTGAGTCTACAGAAATGGCCCCAGTAAAAACAGTGCTGGCAGACGTACTGGAGCAAATGTCAGATGTGAACCGATAAGCCTGTGAATGGTTTATTGTGCTTTAGAAGCTTAGAATTTTGTGACTTTTGGGGGATTTTATGATTAGTCTGAGCTCATCTATATTCTAGTGTCCTGAACACTGACAAAATAAACAATTTCCAATTTAAAATGTGCATTATTTCTGTTCTGGGTCAGTGCTTATCTTACAACACTAGTTACTATTTATTTTCTTAAAGTAGAAATGACTGGAATTTATTCTTTTTAAGTGTCTTTAATGCTTTCATCCTTAACAAGCTACAAGCTAAGCTCAGGGCAATAGGCTAATTTAAAAAAGTGGCAAACTTACAGTATGTTCAGACTTCCGACCAAATTTCCTGATTCAATAGGAAATATGCCAACACAGGAAAGACAACTGCAAACATCAAACTATTTCACCTTTTATCCCTTGTGAAAAAGAAGTACACATTTAAGCAGTTTTCAAAAGAATAACTGAATTTTTGCTTAATTGCCTGTTAATTGCAATTAAATGAAAGTATATTATAGTTTTAATTTGACATTATTATAAAGTGCACTTAAATCTGATTAAGTAACTTAATGCTAAATACTAAAGCTTCTTAGGGAATGCTAAAGTTTTGTAAGGGAACACAAAGTTTAGTGAAGAATCCTAAAGTTTTGTAAGGAAATGCAGAGTTTTGCAATGGAATGCAAAGTTTCTCTGGCAACGCAAAAGTTTTTCAAGGGAATGCAGAGTTTTGCGATGGAACACAAAGTTTCTCTGGAAATGCAAAGTTTTGCAATGGAACACAAAGTTTCTCTGGAAATGCAAAGTTTTGTGATGCAACGCAAAGTTTCTTCAAGAGTCCTAAAGTTTTGCAAGGGAAAGCAAAGTTTTGTGAAGAATGCTAAAGTTTTGTAAGGGAATGCAAAGTTTTGTGATGGAATGCAAAGTTTCTTGAACAATCCTAAAGTTTTGCAAGGGAATGCAGAGTTTCGCAATGGAATGCAAAGTTTCTCGGGCAACGCTAAAGTTTTTCAAGGGAATGCAGAGTTTTGGAATGGAACACAAAATTTCTCTGGAAATGCAAAGTTTTGCAATGGAACACAAAGTTTCTCTGGAAATGCAAAGTTTTGTGATGCAACGTAAAGTTTCTTCAAGAGTCCTAAAGTTTTGTAAGGGAATGCAGAGTTTCGCAATGGAGTGCAAAGTTTCTTGGGCAACGCTAAAGTTTTTCAAGGGAATGTAGAGTTTTGCAATGGAACACAAAGTTTCTCTGGAAATGCAAAGTTTTGTGATGGAATGCAAAGTTTCTTGAAGAATCCTAAAGTTTTGTAAGGAAATGCAGAGTTTCGCAATGGAGTGCAAAGTTTCTCGGTCAACGCTAAAGTTTTTCAAGGGAATGTAGAGTTTTGCAATGGAACACAAAGTTTCTCTGGAAATGCAAAGTTTTGTGATGGAATGCAAAGTTTCTTGAAGAATCCTAAAGTTTTGTAAGGGAATGCAGAGTTTCGCAATGGAGTGCAAAGTTTCTCGGTCAACGCTAAAGTTTTTCAAGGGAATGCAGAGTTTTGCAATGGAACACAAAATTTCTCTGGAAATGCAAAGTTTTGCAATGGAACACAAAGTTTCTCTGGAAATGCAAAGTTTTGTGATGGAACGCAAAGTTTCTCGGGGAATGCTAAAGTTTTGCAAGGTAACACAAAGTTTTTCTGGGAATGCTAAAGTTGCTGGAGGGAATGCAAAGTTTTGCGATGGAATGCACAGTTTCTCTGGGAATGCTAAAGTTTTGGGAGGGAATGCAAAGTTTCTCTGGAAATGCTAAAGTTGTTCTTTCTCCGGAAATGACACATAATTTTTCCTCCTATCTCATTTTTTTCCCCTTACCATGTTGTTTTGGTTTAAATACACTATAAGTGCACACTCAATACAATCAAGTGCACATCATTTCCACTCGAGAATACAGAAGCGAGGTCTCCGTACCTATTTGGCCATTTGAGTTTGTGCGCAGTGTAATGTCTTCACAGAATTCCCCAGTCTTGCGCTTGGAGATCATAAAACACTCTAGCTAGTCCTCAGCACTCCAGTTCCATGCTGAGTTTTGGCCTTTCACATTCAATTGCTATTTCAGATTCTGTAGTTAATCTAATTGACACAAGATATTTGTTTTGTGGACATGCAATGCAGGATAGAATATCTGGGAAAATTAGCAAAGAATAAAACAGCAAAATATTATTTATGAAGAGGTTATGACAGAGACAAGTATTAGTTTTCCCTCTCAAACTCACAGGAGTTAAGTCTTGTGTAATTTACCGTGAGGGCTCTCAGATTTCTTTTTGATTATTATGGAACATTTTAACATATAACAATGTCATTTTAATCCAAGCCTTCATTTTGAGAAACTTATTTTTACCACATTGCCATTTTTATTAGATAAAAGGCTTTAATGTGTTTTCCAGAACCTATTCTGGAAGTTCATCCTCCTGTTGAGTAATGTTTTTGTAGATGATATATCTTATATATCTTATATATATATATATATATAT
Source organism: Opsariichthys bidens (assembly GCA_037194245.1). Taxonomy (NCBI): domain Eukaryota; kingdom Metazoa; phylum Chordata; class Actinopteri; order Cypriniformes; family Xenocyprididae; genus Opsariichthys; species Opsariichthys bidens. Next base: position 27,526,315 of record CM074277.1, read on the forward strand.
ATATATATATATATATATATATATATATACACACACATAATAGGCCTATAGGCCTCATTCATGAAGTGCACAAGCAGAACGAATTTGTGTATAAATGGTTTGTAAATCCATTGTGATGTAAATTGTCTCATTTATTCATTGAAACAATTCGTTCCCCTAGTGCTTTATGAATGAGGCTCTACATTATGAATGTAAAACTAGCATACTGCTTACTGCATACTGAGCAGTGTACACTGAATACTGTCTACTGTTTTTTCATAACAAACATCTGAAGCAGTTTGCATTGTGCAGTGCTAGACAATAAACATTAAAACTCACAAGACACACTCTACTGCGTGTTTAACTCGGCAAATGACAATATAAAAATGCTTTTCAATCAATTTTTTGTGTAAAATCTTTTGGCATTTGGCAAAAAAGTTAATGAAAAAATGTAGTTGATACTGCTTATGTCTTCACACCCACCCTTGTGCACTTAAAGTGCACTTTAGCATGCTTTTAAAAACAGAACTAATAATAATACATTAAAAGTATATATTAAAGTGCAAAATGAATATAATGTTTAATTACATGTTAATTGTAATTGAATGAAAATGAATTACAGTTTCAATTTAAATTAAAATCAGTTAGGAACTTCTGTACTCACAAGCATTAACAGTAAAATACTAAAATACATTTAAATTTAGTTTCTATTGAAACATGAATTGTACTTAAATATATTTTTAATTACAGATTTGTAATGATGTTGTAATTTATTTAATACATATTAACTTTAAATATAAATAAATATATATTTATTTATTATATAATATATAATATAATATAAACTTTAGTATGATAGTCAACGCATTAAAATAAGTGTACTTCTTTAAAACACGACAAAAGATTATTATTTAAAACATAAAGTTTCAAAGTGTTTCCAAATAAAACTTTTGTTTTGACATTATTACAAAGCACACTTTTTAAAAGTGTACCTATGTGTGATGAGAAACAGTCATGAAAGTGTACTATTTCTAAGTACCCTAAGTACTTTCATGGCCTTTTATTTCATTAATATATTTTCTGAAAGTACAGCTTTTAAAAAAAATTACTTTCAAGATTTGAAGTACACAACAACTGCACTTCTTTTTCACAAGTGTAGACAAAAGTGAGCCCTCCATGCCTTTATGTACACTTTAAGTACACTTAAGTAGCTTCTCATTATTATTATTATTATTATTATTATTATTATTATTATTATTATATTATCTGCAAGTACAGTTTTTTTAATGTCTTTTATATTTGAAGTACACAAGTTCATGCTCAATACAAAGTTCTGTCATGAAACTCTTAATGGTGCAGGCTGATATTAACTCAATCTGACTGCAATCACATCATTCTCTGTAGGCCACAGCTGATTGGTTCCTGCTGTATCAGTAGCCAATGAGCTCGCTGCTCAACCTTAAAATACCTGGTCAGCATTTGCTGAAGCAGTTTGCGGCGCACTTTCAGAAACCCTTCTCCTTCCCCAGCTCCACCTGTATAGATCTGCTACAGGATATTCATGTATGGTGTACTCTACAGCAGCAGCATGTCTTACTTGCTCACAGCAGCGTGTTGTAAATATATTGGCAGTAGCAAGTCCTATACTTGTTTACAAAACATATCAACGTTGTCATATCCATTACCAAGCCAAATACTCCAAGAGTTCTCATGACAGAAACATAGTTAAGCACACTTCTTTTTTACAAGGGTAGACCCTAACACGTTGCTCATTTAGTCAAGTATACTTGGTAATCTGGGTATTCCAAACTATGTATGAAGAAAACAGACTGTACAGGATACATACTACATGCCAGTATGCTATTCTGAACATTCTAAAAATGCTAATGACAGAAATTGAGAGAATGAGCCAGAGCATACCATTTGTATGAAGTCATTTTCCTATAGTTCATTTTTAGAAAAGCTTATTGGATTCAATATATATTCAGAGGTGCCATGAGGACGCTTGTTCTCGCGTTCATAACCAAGATGCATGTTTTTCTTGTCTGTGTGCGAAGGTCTAGTTTGTGGGTGTCCTCTGGGCCGAGGCGTAGTGTTTGTACTGGAGGAAGCGCCACGTGCAGACGCCACAGAGCTCCTATTGATTCGCCCTCATCAAGGCCAGGCTTCTGTGGGGGGTGCGCGTGTGTGAAGTCAACACATTCCCAGCATTCCTCCACTTCCCCTGCAGGAGAGATGTCACTGCTCCACAGAGCACCAATCATTCGCTTTGTTCGCTTGCCCATCTCCTCTCCTTCGGGACCCCTGGCTCCTTCTCTGGCCCTCTTGCTGCCAAGTCACTGCGCTATTTGCTGTTACTGCAAATATCTTAACCGCTCAGTGTTTATTCGGTCCACTCCAAGGATGTCCTCAATGAATAGTTTCCCGTATTCTTATAATGCGTATGGTTGGATGTACGTTTTAACATTACTTGGACTAGAACCATTAATTGTGATTATAGCATTTAGAGACTGTGTGTTGTCTGCTCAAACCTCAACCTTAGAGTGAACTGGGCGAGCAACAATAGTTATAGTCAGGGGCGGACAGGGCATATATTACAGCTTTGCTCATGAATGTTAACACACACTTAAAAATAAAGGTTCCAAAAGGGGGGTTTTGAAGTGAAGCCATAGAAGAGCCATTTTTGATTCCTCAAAGAACCTTCTAGTAAACAGTTCCATAAAGAACCATTTGTGAGAACTTTTAAGAAATCCAAAGAACCTATTCTTTTTGTGCAATAGAAAGATTCCATGGATGTTAAAGGTTCGTCATAGAACCACAGAAACCAATAAACCTTTATGTTTAAAAGTGTGGCCTCTTTGTCGAGCGTATTTGGGTATATGCCATATTCAATTTACCTTATGTTACCTTTGTTAGTGTTGAGCTGGCAAAGAGCTGAAAATACAGATTAAGAAAACATATCCAGTGGACCAAAATTTTGTAAAACTAGTTGTCATGGCCTTCTGTATGGATGAAATTTGGATGTACAACATCCGCCATGTTGTCACTGTCATTCATAAATCCTCTCCCATGGCCTAGTGTATATCGAATGCATGCTCCAGAATCTTGCTAGAAGTAGTAGGTCATCCGGATACTTTTTGCCTTCTGTTTTTCGAAATGATGTTTCATTAAAGTATTTTTAGTTAAAATAGTTGCTACACTGTTTAGTCAGATTAAGAAAACGGATTGGATTTGAGCTTGGTTTTGGGGAAGGTCATTCTGCAAGACACAGCATCTTTATCATGGTGACTAGGGCATAGGTCCGCTTCCCTCATTTATATATGTCTACATTAGCAACTAAACATTGGCAATGCGACCTTACATCGAGGTCAGTGTCTAGTTCCAGTGGGAATATCTTATCCAAAAACTCCAAACATGCTTTACAATGCGGTCGGGATGCCCTTCGACAAGACGTCGCCAGCGAGACACTCAAAGCGCCTGTGCAAATGGACAACTACTCTTCTTTCTCTTTCTTTTCTCTTTCACCTCGTAGGAGCTTGGAGCGAGGGTTTGCTGCACCGCACCGTCGTCATGGGAACACTGTTTGCATTTCCCAGTGAGCGATTCCAGAGCTGCTGCCGTTGGACTGGAATTCAGACTCTCCATTGAGCGCAAAACAGCCTGGAAAAGCAATTGTCTATTTGTGGCCACTCACTGAGAGACATTATGGGTGTGTTTCTGTCAAAGTAAAACCAAATGAAATGGAGAAAAATAAAACTCCACGAGGACCAAAAGACTCTGCGACAGCTTGGAAATTACAGAATAACGCAACTCTTATTCTGTGTGATACTGTGTGTTGGAAAAAAGGCATAGAAAATGCATCTGGAATGGTCAAGTTCATAGTCCGCATGGCCTGTTCCTCCATTTTGTGTGGCATCACAGGGCTCTATTGAAGCCGTCTCGCTCTCTCAGACCGGACCAGCTCACACAAAGAGCCCTTTCAGTCTGACCTTGACTGAGTGCCTCCCTGGGCACCACAGCAACCCGTGGAGAGGAATCCGCTCCAGTCTGCTTCCAGTGAATGATAACTCTCCTGTATGGCTCGAAAGCCAGAAGTAATGCATTTCATATGGAGCTGAAGCAATAGACCAACCACCAACACCAGCGTGAAAGCCTGATATTTCTCAGAGGGAGTCCAGACGGAAGTGAATCCGCACACAATGCTCAACAGATAAAGCTGGTTACGCATCATGTTCTTGATTTAATAATAACTGGAAAATGGGAGGTTGGTTAGTTAATCACGAACATGAGGCCGGTGAATAATGGCAGAGGCATTTTGTCAGAGAAGGAACTGTTTATGAAATGTTCGAGGTCATATGCTCAACATTTCAATGTTTTTTATTTACTACTTGGTGTAATATGACATATGACATGGGAGGGAAAATGAATGCTTTTGCATTCTTTCACAAAATATTTGCGTTCCTCCAAGAAGCTTTGCGTTCGCTCACTAATCTTTTGAGGTCTTTGCTAACAAATGCAAAGTTTCTCAGGGGAACGCAAAAATTTTAATATATAGCCAATATATTTTTCCACCGCCATGTCTCTTTAAGGTCTTTGTAAGTATTGATCTGAATAAGCTAGATGATTGGTGTAAATTTGACATATTTTGTCTTCTGGGGAACATGCAAATATCTAATGTAGCTGGACTGAATATATATAAAACCAACCCTTATTATTTACCCAACCCTCCAATTCAAAAGTTTGAAGCAATTGACCCTTTGCAAACAGTTTGATTGACAGGCGATCTGACCAATCATAACCCTGAATCCGCCATTTTGTCTGACAAAGCAGTCAGGGGAGTTAGTAGAGTAACGTTGGTGAACTTGAACTTGATAAATTGTGTGTACTCACATCTTTCCGCGCTTGAAACAACATTCCTTCTGATGTTCATTCATGTTTATTTGATGCTATAAATGAACTATGAAGAGATGTTGATTCACGAGCCGCTTGAAGGAGCTTCAGCGATCTGTCACGACACATTAAAGAGACACTATACGCTATTTATTGTTTAAACTTCTTTAAAATTTTTAAATATGATTCTGTTTCATATGTTGTCAGTGTCCTCTTTACCCCGAGAAGTGGCTGGTCGGGTCATGGCATAGAAACAGTAACTAAATGGGGCGGGTCTTCTCAAAAATGATGACCTCAAATGTGTTTAGTTGTGAAACTAATACCTCAAATCAACAGCAGTGCATTTATATTGTGTGTGTGTGTGTGTTATCCTAACTATTTCAGCACTGTTTGAGCTACAGACATGAACGATATCGAAATTAAAATTAGTTTGAAAAACATCTCACTTCTGCAGTAATGATTCAAGCCATATCTAGAAACTAGATTATTAAGAATTCAGATTTGGGATTAGCTCTCTGTTAAAATCCTAGTAAGCAAGCACAGATCATTCTCGGACACAGTTTTCATAGATTAAATAGAAAACTATCATGATTTTGTAAAACAACAGCAACAAAACAGACACATGATTTGATTCCAAAGAGAAAAAAAAAAAAGCTTTAATCCTTGGAAAGACACATTTGCAATTGAACAGCCTGAAGACAAAACACAGGCACGAATTGCACTTCAAATTTTCTTAAAAAATAAAAATTAAAAAGCAGGCTTTTCTTCAATATATTTCTGTCATAGAAACAACTGCAAAACTGTACAACAAGCTTTTTACAAAGCATTTGGGACTTTCATTTTAGAATGTTCTTTTCACATTTTTACACATTCAACAGCCAGGTCTGCTACATTGTGACCGCAAGAAAGTAAACAAATCTGAAAATATCAGTCTTAAGACACGTCAGGAGGAATCGGCATTGGCTTAGTAAATAGTCAGTCCAACTTTAGTTGTCTTAGCAGGATGTTTTAAGAGCACAAGTCGTGTCTCAGGGAATTCTGGGACAGCAGGCGAGAAGTTTCTGCATCGTTATTGCAGTCCGTACGGACCTAAACCGCTCCTGTCTGCAGACACAAACAGAGACAGACAGCTGCTCGCAGGGTCACAGTTCCTCGCGACGGGGCGGACCGTGTGGTTTCCTGGAAAGAATTCAGTCTGTGTCCAAATGACATGGGTTGGTCCCTCGCTGCTGTGCGTCCTGATACACCCTAAGGAAGTCCTTGTACCGTGGAGCGCAGCTGAGCCAGGCCTCTCCGAACCGCACAGTCCCAGTGAAGAGGAACTCACCCTCCCCTGGTTTAACCCCGCACTGGCTGGGCATCTTCACAAAGCCCGTCCAGCGTTTGGCCCGGCCGCCCCCCGACACAAATACTTGTGTCTTCTGTCTGTAAAGGCGACTCAGGGACACTGTAACAGAGGTCTGATCGTCCTCCTCTGCCACGCCAAGAATATTTCCCCGTGCCACTGTAGAAGAGAGAAATAAAACAAACATGGTTGTCATAATTGCTGGGATCTTTCCATTTTGATTGAGGATTGTTTGATCACGGACATGCAAAGAATGTGTATGGGATTCTCATTTGAATTTCTAGCAATGGAAATTTCTCTTAACGTAATTTCTTATTATGAAAATTCATGGATCCAAAATAAAACTAAAACGTTCAAAATATGCCCATTATGATACTGAAACAGCATAAAAGGCCTCTAGGAAATCAACAGGCATTTTAAGATTTTTTTAGAATTTTAAGTAGCATTTGTCTAAAAAGTTTCGATAAAGATGACATGATATGGGCTGATATAATTCAGAGATATACATCATTAATATTATTAAAATGAGTAAAGTTTGAAAACAAACTCAGATGTTGGCTAGATAGATAGAGAGAACGACAGATTTAATGTTTCAATATCAGATCACCAGTATCATTTCTCAAGCCAACATTATAATGTGAAAAGAGATTAAATGAACGTTCTTACTGTCAGCTTCATACTTACGTTTACATTTATCCAAAGCGACTTTCAAGGGGAGCAATTAGGGGTTTAGTGCCTTGTCATAGTCATGGTATCAAAGGTGGAGAGAGTGCTGTTTACTCACAATCTCCACTTTCAATTCTTGCCAGCGTGGGAATCGAACCAGCAACCTTCAGGTTAAAAGCCCGACTCCCTCACCCTTAGGCCACGACTACCCCATACTTCAACTGTCAGTAATGTATGAAGCTGACTTAAGGGCTAAATATAAGGGCTATGTAGCCAGGGCTGTATTCTCAAAACCATGATGAGCCAAGTTGATCGTAGAGATGACTGGGGCTAATGATTCTATGAACTACTTCGGCTTACGATGCTTTTGAGAAATGCAGCCCTTGTCTATTTATCTCAGTCTCTATAATTTTGAAGTACCAAATACTATTAAAAAATCCTGCAGTTTATTGACTTGACTCTTATTTGATACTTAGCTTAAATAGTGCCAGGTGGGAAGGATGCTTTGGATTGTTTCCATATTATAATTGAAATGTAATTGCAAATTTAATTACATTAACTAATGATCACTAAAAAACGTTCAAAATTTCCCTAAAAAGATGTGGTTCGTCTTACCAAAGTCACTGGTACAAACGGCCAGCAGGACCTCCGCATCTGTACAGGGTTGGCAGGGTGCTGTGGAGAGATAGAGAACAACAAAATCAGACCAAAACACCCAATGGAACTATCACATGTGCAGAATACAGCATGTTATTGTTAGAAATCGTTCTAAAAAAAACAGAACACTGATCTACATCTACACCCGCCTCGTGCTCCCAATACACACCGGACCTACAAAGACATAATTAATTTCTGCTGCAGATTTATTGAGCGTGCAGAAGCCGACTTTATCGTCACGGCTAGTCGGCATTTAACCAAACAGAGATGTGGGGAGGCCTGCAAGAAAAGGCTCCTCATTAAAAAAATAAACATCTGTAGTGAACCAACAGAACGTTGTGTCGGTGGAGAGGAGGGAAACATCTCAACCCTTCCCCCTCTAGAAAAACACGGACAAACACACACAGTGTCCTCACACCCCTACGCAAATGAGATCCAGCCGAGAAGAACTTAAACATGGAGCAGCAACTGCAAGGACTAGAAGCTTTTGGTAAAAGAAAAAAAAAAAAAAACAGAAACATACATCAGAGGAGCCAACACTGCACAGCACTTCCACCTGTGCCAACAACCTAGTGTGAGTTGAACACTTTGTACTATTTTACAACCCATAGCGACACATGACAAGAGACAAACACTAGCCTCGCTTTCAGGTCGCCGCAAATTCTTGTGACTGCAACAAGGCAATCAGCATAACCTAAACACTGGCAGCACCGTGTCGGCTTTGATCAGCGCGTTTTCGCTCTCCAAATAAATCGGGCTCCGGGGTCATTATCGGGCCCCTACGCGCAGATATAATCCAGCACGTTTGTCTGGAGGGTCTCAAGCTCCTCAGGCTTTCAGCAGAGCGAGCGACTGGTTGATTCAGGTGGCTGGGTGAAGGGTTTATGGGTGGTTTTATAGGTTTATGGGTTGCGGTCTGCTGGGTAGGGCAGGTGTGTCTGTGGACATTATGCACAGCTACTAGCTAAAAGTTTAGAAGGTGGATTGAGGGGTTTCAAACAGATTTCCAAAATCATACAATGTTTTCGTCAATTAAAGGGTTAGTTCATCCAAAAATTTTAATTCTGTCATTTATTACTCACCCTCATGTCTTTCCACTTTACTTAAATAATATTATCTAAAATTGTTCAATAAGTAAAGTCAGCTTTTGCTGCGATGCTCTCGTGAGTGTGCGTCAGTGAAGTGGTAAATGTTTTTTTCGGTAACACTTTGCAATAAGGTTCAGTGGTTAAGCATTAATTAATGTATGAACTAACATGAATTAACCATGAGAGATACATTTGTTACTGTATTTACTAATCTTTGTTAATGTTAGTTAATGAAAATACAGTTGTTCATTGTTTGTTCATGTTAGTTCACAGAGCATTAACTAATGTTAACAAGATTTTAATAATGTATTAGTAAACGTTGAAATTAGCATTAACAAGGATTAAAAAATGCTGTATAAGTGCAGGTCATTATTAGATCATGTTAACTAATGAACCTGATTGTAAAGTGTTTCCTTTTTTTAAGCAAACAAAGCAATCACAACCGTATACATAAGTGCTAAATTATGTTTAAGATAACAAAGCACTCTCACCGCTTCATAAGACACATGGAGTCATATGGAGTATCTTAATGATGTCTTTACTACCTTTTTGGATCTTGAAAGTGGTAGTTGCATTGGATTTCTATAGAGTGACAGAAAGATCCCAGATTTCATTAAAAATATCGTAATTTGTGTTCGGAAGACGAACAAAGGTCTCATGGGTGTGAAACACAAGGGTGAGTATTAATGACAATTTTTGGGTGAACTATCCCTTTAAATGTGCGTGGTGGCTGGCCAAAACTCACCGCCACAATGCTAGGGTCTTGTGGGTGGCTCGAAGACCATTGCAATGTATTCTGGCTTTTAGTGAATCAGGACATTCTGGTCCATGTGTCTGAAATCCAATCTACACTGGAAGCGAGTGTATTATTTACTTTAGACCAACAATCTAGTTTTGATGCTTAGCAACCTTGCGTCCAGCGTAGTTTGGGTATTAGCATGGATCGTGGGTGAAATAACTGATCTGTTGAACCTGACCCTTCACATATGAGCAGAGCTGGTCCGGTAAGGTCTGTTGAGGAGCTGTGGGTGAGGAGAGCGGACCAGAGGTCGCCCGTTGTTGCAACACAAGGAGCGTCGCATCACCAACGGGGCCAGAGGTCATCCAGGAATCAGCTTCGCAACAGCTGGCAAACTCCAAAGCTTCAAAGCGGGTGACCTTACAGAATGCTAAAGGCCTCAGAGTTTTGATGTGAAGCATTAACTGCTGCTTGAACGTCTTGAATGCTAAACCCGGGCTTGGAGCGCAGATGGGCTTTTTCAAAAGCTTTGCGGTGGCTCACATGCAAAAGTTGAAACGGAACCGCAGGAATGGGCTGGCATGTGAGTCAGCAGCCCAAGCTGCCCCAAATTAATGCAACGCTGCTGGGATTACAACCACTTCACACGCTGGCAGGGCAAAAGGGGGAAGATAGTGTCCCTGGCTACATCTGGTCCCTATGCATTCCATGCTAATGCAGAGAAGATTCATATGCCACTCTTGCCTGGATCCCAACCACTTCAGAGAGGTGGAACGAAAAGTAATGAAGGAAAAAGTGAGGGAGGGGAAGCCAGAGAGACAGGGGAAAAGAGGAAGAGGAAGGGAGTAGGGAAAAAAGATGGAGATAATATGTCCTCCCAACAGCTGGTCCAAGACACATTCCACAGTGATGGAAAGCAACTCAATTCCAGCACAGCAGGTCAGCATTCAGGAGGTGAGCGCAAAAAAATCCACAAGCTCGGAAAAAGGAAAACAGGTCACCTTACAGATCTACCCGCTCAGATCGCTGAAATCACAAGCAGACGAACACACAAGCTCTCTAGAGGACATGGATGATAAAGGACACATCAAACCATGTGTAGAAAAGTTTGTAGTGCCCATTTTCTGCACTTCGTAAACTGTCCAAGACGTGTATTTATTGACGGTGACAAAGTATGAAATATCTACAAAGCACAAAGTATTTTCACTTTGAGGATATTTTAATGCTTCCTAGTATATACATAAAAATAAAACAAAAGAAAGCCAATTCAAATATACATGCATCCACAATATACTTTAAAAAAGGAAAAGGGTTTGACCTGAACATTTACTACTTTCATTGATGCCACACAGTCCCAGAATACAGAGACCATTTAAAAGTTACTCTAATTTTTACTGTATCCACGTCTGCAGAAATCTGACTAAACGCTGTTTATAAGAGCCACATTTACATGACCGCATTTATGCTTGAGGGGGAAACTGAACATTAGTTTTGCTTTGTTTGGGAGAGGAAAAACAGGCCTGTTTTATGATGCATCTACATTGCTTTAGGGCATTCAGTTGTTTGGTTTTAGCAGGTGCGCTGCTTGAAATTTAATTTCTGAAATGAGGCTGAATGTTTAACATGCTTTTGTGGAGTAAATCACTGATAGAAGCAACGGGGCACTCGTGACGTCTCAGCGTGAGACGTGCGCCACACGTCCTGAAAAACACAGTTTGGTATTTATCACACGGAAAACAAGGTTCAAATCAGTATCACTTTCCAGAATAAATATGAGCACAGATCTCAGCTTCACAGAGGGGTGGATGTTTCCTGAGGTGAAGATATCATCTGTAGCTGGGCACGAAAACACTGGCTACGGATCGCATACTTTTTCAAATAAACAAACCCTTGGTATTGCGTGATTTCATAAATGTGTACCCAAAAACCATGGAGTCACGGAAATTTAATAATGCTTTTTGCTGAAAGCAGCAGACAGAATTTCAATAGAAACTCTTCCAAATTCATTAAAGAATGCAGAAAAATATGGATTGATGTTTCCAGAAAAACATTAAGTGCACCAACTGTTTTCAAAATCGATAATAATAAGAAATGTTTCTTGGGCATCAAATCATCATATTAGAATGATTTCTGAAGGATCATGTGACACTGAAGACTGGAGTAATGATGCTGAATCTTTAAATCACTGCAATTACATTTTACCAAAATATTTTCAAATAGGGTTATACTACTCGATATTTTGATAGTCCACTTTAGACATTCTGATAACTATAAGTAACTTTGCAACAACACATCAACAAACTCTCATTAACACTATTAGTTGACTGTTCAGGTTCAGAATAAGTTGAAATGTACTTGCAAAGTTACTTAGTAGATTGTCTATCGAAATAAAGTAGATACCTTTTATTTTAAATTGTAATGATCGTTAATTCATAATTTTACTGTTTTTACTGCATTTCTGATCAATAAGAGACTTCTTTCAAACACACACACAAAAAAATCTTACTGTTCCATCACAGATTAGATTAGAAATTTAGCCGTTAACTTTGAGACCATTTTCCGTTATGTATTTTTCCAAATGCTATTCTACTTCTTAAACTTGTCAAGCGAGTCTTTAAAGATCAAGGGAACATCATACCAGATAAAAACTGTGGATCTGCTCCTGGTCTGTGGTTGACCAGCTCATACTGGAAGGCTGTGATTTTTCGGCTGATGTCCCTTTGCGGCACTGCCTCGATGAAGAGCGCCCCGTCCTGGATGCTGAAACAGTGCACTCTTCCCTCTGCCTGATCTTCCTCGCGTAGGAGCAATCGCAGTTTGCCCAGCCGGTCCAGGTAGATGTGGGTCCCACTGGACTCCTTAGAGGGTTTGATGCAGACGGAGAGAAGAGACGCCGCCGGGGACAGCGTGTTTGGGCGCAGGTTGACGATGATGGCCCCTGTGGGGTACAGCCACTCCAGGAAGCCCTGGGCGCAGCGGAGATACACCTGTTCCACATCCCGCGTGTGTCCCTCATGGGTCAGACCACTGCAAGAAGGCAGAGAGGGGGAGAAAGGAGATATAAGCCTTATATGGCAGAATCCAAACAGAAACTCAACCCCAAAAAGTAACAAGCAGTGACCCACAAATAACAAACCTCAAATGAAACATGATGAGAAAACCTCAAACTCACAACTTCATAACAATGAGCTAGCAATGTAATATTGTAATAAGCACACACAGTTGAAATGCTTTTGCATTAAAGAGAGGATATCTACTTTTGTTGTTTTCCAGTCAAATGAAGGCCAATATACATGATAAAACACAATTTAATAATAGCAAATGCATAACCTTGCAGTAAATCAACACCTGCTGATATATGTTACACAAAATCTTTCAAAATTCACACTCAAACACACATTAGATTAACAGATTAAGAACAGGATATTGCAGATTAATGGCTGACCGACTTGGTTAACCGTTGACCGACCTTTGTGGGCGATGGCCGATAAAAAGCCAGGAAATAAGACATCACACTATTTAATATAAAGATCATAAGCATAACCATTGCTGCCATTAAATCTACATATATTTACTGACAACACTGGAAATCAGTCATTTTAATCAATTTGAAGAAAAAAGTATTTAAAACTTATAACAAGTCTGTAAAACAATGTGATTTATAGTTATGATAGCAACTTCTTGATTCTGTTTAAAAAAAAAAATTCTATTTTTTTATCCATCTATTTTATAAACGCATCTTATTGTCAACAATTCGTTCATGAATATGTTTAAGAAAAATGTTTACCCCGTAATACTTAATCAATATGACATAACTGGACCTTCAGGTAAAATGTCTGGTGGCGTATGCAAGACTTCTCCAATCATTGAAACAACCACATCTCAAAACCCAATCAACAACCGATGAATAGAAAGAAGTCCCCGCCTTTTCTTTTTTGACAATCTGTTACACTGACACATATGCTACAATACGCAAGAAAAGATCTGTCCCTTTTTCTGTTTCATTCCAAGTTTAAAGGGTTAGTTCACCCAAAAATTACATTTCTGTCATTAATTTTTCACCCTCATGTCGTTCTACACCCATCAGACCTTCGTTCATCTTCGGAACGCAAATTAAGACATTTTTGATGAAATCTCTCGTTTATCTCGTCACTTCATAACTTTAAGGTTCTAGTCATGTTGACTATTTTAACGATATTTTTACTACTTTTCGGGATCTTGACGGTAGTTATGTTGCTTTCTATTAACTATAAGACTCTCTTTAATCAAAAATATCTTCATTTTTGTTCCGAAGATGAATGACATGTGTGGAACGACAGTAATTAATGACAAATGTAATTTCTTGTTAAACTAACCCTTTAAAACCAAGAAAAAAAAGCAGTAAACACTGAAACCAGAGCACTTAAATATCCGATAAATCGGTGCAATCTGTTGAGGCAATGCTAATTTAACACCGCACAGTGATTATGACAGTTCTCAGCACTGTCAAAATAAAAGTCGCATTTATGGCCAAACAGAAAAAGTGCCAAATTTTGGCCAATTTAATGTTTCAGCCAAGGTAATACATGAGTCAAATTTGTTCAATACGGCCAACAAATTGGTCTAAATTGATTTTTAATCAATTTAGTCTCTTTTTATCAATACACTGCCGGATAAAATACAGTTAAATACAAATTAAATACAATAATTTAATGAAATACAATCCATGAAGGAATTTTGTTCACTCAGAGCAATCATTATTCATGAATTCTGCCAAAACAAATGATTTCGGATTCAGAAGGCAGCATAATTTTGCAAGCTACTGTCTGGAAGCGATCAAATGTTGGCCTTAAAATACTGGAAGGGAAACGGTAGGCAGTTTTGGAACCGGTCAGTCAAACATTGTGATGTATTACTCACCAAATTCTAGCTGGTAAATTTGAGCAAATAACTACTCTGATCACACAAAAGCAAACCAGACTGGTTTGAAGCAAATGGCGGCATCTCGCACTCCCATAATTGAGAATGGTTGGGTCTTCTGTCAGCTTTACTTTAGTGGTCTTTCACGTGAAACACAGCAAAGGAAACTTCAAACATTAGGGTGATTGTTCTGAACAGTCTGCGCCAGAGTCGAGTCCAAAGCTGAAGCTCATATGAAAGAGAAGCTTTTCTCAGAGCAGGAAGAATGAAGTTAATGTCTTTTCACACAAGGTGTTAAGACCCACGCGCGAGGCTTGCTGCATGACCCGTCACGTGCAGGCATGCGCACACACATACGCATTAACCGTCTCTCATTTTTCTTCTCTCTTTTCCAACGTTTTGGCAAGATCCAACACTGGCATACTGCCGTGGGCAGGATTTTTGAAACTTAAGTCAATGGCTCCTAGGACACACAGGCCGCTCTGCAGACAAGTGCGGAGACAGTAGCCGAACCCGGAGCATGCAAGTGCAAATGCAGGTCACGCAGCGAACCTCCCCTCGCTTTCAACTCCTCAAAAAGACGAGGAGCTGCATGTCCGGGCAGCAGTCCTGCCGCTGTCCTCCGGCCACACAAAAGACTTTCTCCTCTACTTTTAGACATCATCTGCGGTTCTGCGCCTCGAGTCTGTGGCCTGATGTCAGTTAGGCAGAAAACGAGCCATCTGCTTCTGAAGCCTCCAGCGGTTCTTCAATCAAAGATGAAGTTAGACCCCAGATTAAACTCTCACCAAAATGAGAGGTGAGGACCAAAACTCATGACACATGTGCGGAGCAGACTCACAAGCTGCCGTGTCCTCATTTATAACGGCTCGTCTTTAATTAAAAGCATTTGAAATCCAGCTCTGCCGTAATGAGAGGCTGAACCAAGACCTGGCAAATCAACAGCAGATTATGGCTGCACAGTCAGAGCACAGCACACTCAGCCTTTTTATTGCAAAAAAAGCCTTCAGAGAGACCCGAAATATGTAATGTTTAAAGCTTTTTTTTTTTTTTTGAAGGAAGGAAGAGGGCTATTGTTGAGGAATAACAACAAGCGTTGTTATGAGATGAAGTGTAGTTCTTCACATCGCGCTTGAGGGGTTTAAATGCCAAGATGACCCAATAAGATTATATTAAACTAATCCATTTTCAAGAAAATGTTTTATTTTTCTCATCATCAGTAATAGTGCTGATCGCAATAGTTTATTAACCGTCCAAACAAACAAAGGACATGGTGATTCTCATATTAAACATGAGGGATTAACTTGGGTTTGGTCAAACCAGTGAGCAGAAACGAAATCACTGCTCAGATAGTTTCAGGTTATGCCAGTGAGTCTCACTAAATCTAAATCTGAGTAAGGAAATCTCTACAGACAAAAAGAATGGTTTATGAGTTATAAATATTAACAAATTGGTGCTATCACTCATAATATCACCCCACCAAAATATAATGGGCCTGAGATAAATAATTAATACACTACTACAAGACTACACATACTGTAATAACACTAATAATATTAATCATGTGTTATTATTCTCCATGTTTCAGAATACAAAACTCAATTGATCTCTATAAATGTAATATTGGCTTTTAAAGAGTTACATCTCGAACTGCAACTCACTAAACTGAAATGTATTGTACAATAACAAACCAGCACCTCACCTGCCCCTCCAGCTGCACTGGTCGCTTGAGTACTGGGAGCGCGCAATCCTACACAGAACCACAACCGACAGCAAATACGCCAAGAACGGCGAGAGCATGTTTGTCCCAGCGCTATTTCTCCTCCAGCGCGATACTATAGAGCTCTGCTTTGCAGGTATGAAATTTAACAGTCCTGAATCGGTATTTATTTGCACTACATCGTGTTTTTCTTAAGTATCGTTTTACTTTCTAGCCCGTAATTTGCTCAAGAAACGCAACTAAAGCCGAAAGTCCGAGAAGCGCGCTCACTCCATGTCGCGCGCAGCGCTCTACTCGAGTGAAGACGGCGTTGACGAGCTGAGGAATCCGAGTGGAGCCGCTCACTGAACTTTGAAGAACGCGCATGCGCAGTCATCAGCAGCGCTCTACTCTAGTGGAGGCGCGTTCCTCAAGAGTTCAATGAGTGGCTCTGCTCGGATTCCCCTGCGCGTCACCGCCAGCTGACTGACACAGGACGCATGCGCAGAAGTATTCAAGACGGTGAAAATTTTTCTGATTGAAGTGACTAATTTGTTCATTGCGACGATGTTTAACGTCATGCCGTACTCACAGTAACTAATAGTTTTAAGTGCTTGTTTCTTCCGCAGAATTAAAGACATTTCATTTACAATAGCAAAGAATTTGAGATAGTTATTTATTTGTACAAAAAAATATATCAAGGCAAACATTCATTGTGGTAAAAAAAAAAAAACTATACTTGTTTGGTTACCATGAAATTAAAGTACAGGATTATATTTAGAATAAATGTTTTGTCTGTGCATATCATTATTCATTTATCTTGCGTGCCCTTGTAATCTTTCATCAAAATAACTTTCCCTCCCTTTTGCTCAAGGGCGGGACAACTTGTCACTCACATGAGATCGACCAATAGCAATTCACAACGATCCAATCAATTCCCCATAAGCAAAATCAATTTCAGATATACATCACAACATGGGAAGAAAAGACTATCGCAACTTATATTTCATGCTGACTTTAATGCTTTGTAAAAATGCTTCAATAAAAACTCAATTCAATAAAAATTATATAAGCATAAAAATATGAGTGAATTAATTTTATTCATTATCCTTGTACAGGAAGGCCTATACATATGAATAAATATTCATCAATGGAAAATGAACATTGATAATAATAAAACTAATACTGCATTAACATGTAGACCTATGAAGAAAAGCTGGTTTGCTCAGACAATTATTAAGGAATTAAGAAACTTACCCTCAGTAAGGTGTGTAAATTACACAATTTGCTCTATAATCTCGAATGACGCATCAAAGAATGAGGACGTGCCATTTCTTTTCTAACCCAGCTTACAATTTGCACTTGTTGACTGATAAAAGTTGCACGGACTTGCATGAAGTAGCACTATCTAGAGACCAAAATATCAGAGATTTGGAGGTCAGCTCTTTTGACTTGGGGCAGTGACACTCAAAACACACAAGTGGCAATAACTTTACCAGCCTTCATGTAAGCGCCACTCTTTTTTTCCTAAGAAAATGTAAGAATCTAGTTTTCACATGAAATGTGATATTCTATTCTTTCATCTTTGTCAAGTGCGATCAAGAAACCCGTTAGGCAGGAGAGACTAGAGGTGTCAGAGACATTTATTTAACACTGGTTTCACAACACAATGTGATTAAGAGCTGTTTGTGACTGTACTTGTTTTGATACAGGCGCACTGCTGGCCTGCCGCTGTCTCTCAGGAACATGACACAGATCCTCCTTAAATGAGAACAACTTGCATGTCAGGACAAGCAAACCACAACTCAAAGACACCTGCAGATGTGTTCATATAATATTATTCCCTCTCTGCATATGTCATTTAAGACAACAAGCGCTTCTATAACAGATCATTTGTATATGTGAGCTGTTCATATATACAGTTCATCTTAAGTTTCATAATCCCCAGAGTACCTCAAAACAACCCGCATTTCTGACTTCTGATTGCTAGAATGGATTGTGTTCAGTGTGTGAGGACCTCATTCTCTGTTTTGGCTGACTGTGCCCCTCTGAGTTTACTTAAAGAAAAAAATGAAAATAAAAATTCTGTCATTGTTTATTTAACCACATGTCATTCCAAACTCGAATGCTCTTGTTTTTTTCCATGGAACACTGATTCTGAAGAATCTTCAGGCAGCTATTTTCCATACAACTACCAGTTCTAAAGTTCCTAATAAGTGTTGATACTGTTTACCAAAACTATTAAAAATTAGTGCTGTCAAATCAATTAATCGTGATTAATCACAACAATATGTGTGTGTATGTATTTGTGTTATCAAATCGATTATTCTCATATAACATACACACACACACACACACATATATATATATATATATATATATATATATATATATATATATATATATATATATATATAATATATATATATATATATATATAATATATATATATATATAATCATATGTTAAATGTGATTAATCACAATTAATCGATTTGCCAGCACTATTAAAAAATTGTAAAATCAAAATTGGAAGAAGTAGTTGGAGGGTCATAAAACACTATAAAAGTATGAATTACTTTTATAAAAGTACTTTATAAGTGCTATAAAAATCCATATGGCTTTTACAGAATAACTAGAGTTCACCCAAGAGTTCCTCGTTTACTCTTTTATGGAAAACAAATAAATGTTTTGAAGAATATTTCAATGGTTTTTAACCATACAGCAAAAATCAATAAAGTCCAAAAGATCCAAAAAATACCATACAGGTAACATGATATTAATTAATTCTAAACTTTTGGTGTGACATGATCACTTAATATTTAAGCAGATTGGAATGTAAGCCTTTATTCACTGTCAAATCAAAACGCTAATCACAGCGTACATATACACACTACATCAAATATCGAAACGTGTGTTCAGTGCAAGAACCAACAAAGCCATTAGTTGATGTTTGAGGTTCATGCCATCCTATTTGATTTAAATCAATCAATCAATCAATCAATCAATCAGCTATCAATCAACCAATCAATAAATAAATCAACCAATCAATCAGCCAGCCAACCAACCACGAGTCAATCAACCAATCAATAAATCAATCAATTCTATTGTGTTCCACAAAAAAAAGCAAATCATTTGTATTTGGAATAAGTAATTAACATATTATTTATGTATATATAATAATTTATAATTTTTTGAGTGAACTTTCCCTCTAAATGCTTTATTGCTTTGAGAGAGAGGATTTTGACACGATGACAGCCGAAAAAGTTTATTTTACACATTCCACTAACTATAAAAAAAGTTTGCAAATACATGTCAAGCAACTCTCGTTAGAGTATTGGTAGACTGTAACAGACATTAGTCGACTGTTAGGTCAGGGTTTGGGTAGATAGAATAAGTTAGTTGAATGTCTGTTGGGAATCATAAATATAAAGTGTTAGCAGATATTAAGCAGACAGTCTAGTACTCCATTGAGAGATAATTGACATTAAATAAAAGTTACTTTTAGTTAGTAGAATGTCTAAAGTGGACCATTGAAATAAAGTGTAACCTCATGAAAAACACAAGAAACAATTCTCGGCTACACTTTATTTTAAGGTGTCTTTGTTACACTGTAATTATACATTTAAGTACTGAGTAATATTAAGTAACTACATGTACTTACTATAGGTTTAGGATTCGGTTTGGTTTGGTTTAGGGTTAATTGCTTGTAATTATTCATCATTTATAACTACATGTAACATATGTAACAATAACACTGTAAAATAAAGTGTTACCCAATTCTCTGAACTAACAGGAGATTCATAAGGAAATAGCTAGAGTTTTGGGCAGACTGTTTTTGGTTTCTGAGTTATTGCCTAATTGCATGCAGGGATTGAGTCACTCTGAGCTGTTGCACATCCAGTTTCTGAGCTGAAAAACAAATGCTAAGTGGAGTTAACTGCGGTCAAGGTGTGTATGTGTGTGAGTGCAGGAACAAGGAAACCAGAGGGAGAACTATGAATTTTAGTATGACATCATTACTCACTGATTCACTTCTCCAAGTTACGAGAATTTTTTTTTCTCCCTTTGTAAATTGAGAACCAAGCCCTCGCGGAGATAAACATACCAAAACAGTGATGCAGGAAATGAACCAACCAGCTGTCCTGTTCAAGTGTGTTGCTCAGGGAAGATGTCGGGCAGGCAGTGCTATTTCACAATGCCAGAAATCACAGCAAATGTCAACCAGACAAGTGTGTTTGATAAAATGCTGCTATGAGTTTCGAGAGAAGTACACTTACAAACAGGGACTGAAGCACTGCATACTTGTCATATTTCTGGCACCTGTACAGTTTGTATGAACCAGATACCTTGCATTCTTCAGTATGTTTTGAAAACATTGGTTTATCTTTCTGAAAATGAAACAAATTTTATTGAATCTCATTGGCTGAGTGAAGCACTACGACCTGAAATGTAGTTCAACATAGCAGCACATTTTAACGCTGTGTCAATCATCGGTGGTTGTTATTGCTCCTGGTAAAACTGCCATCCATGTGTGAGTGTTTTTTGCCAGGGCTCAAGGAATAGTTCATCCATAAATGAAAATCTGTCATCACATACTAAAACTCATGTCATTCAAAACCTGTATGACTTATTTTCTTCTGTGGAACTCAAAATGAGATGTTTTTTGAAGACGTATTGTTCACTCTTGTCCACATAATTATAGTGCCTTTGGAAAAAGAAGTCCACTTAATTGTATTGAATGTGCACTTGAAGTATACTTAAAATCTTAAAAGCATATTTTTCAAAAACTGCACATTCAGTCATTAATTATTTGCCCTCATGTTGTTCCAAATCCGTAATATTCTGAAGACATATTTAATGTAAATCCTTCATTGAAAATCCATTCTCTCAAAACTTAATGAAGATTCAAAATGTTCATAAAGAGATCCTGAATGAAATCGAGCAGTTAATCCAAGTCTTCTGAAGTCACTATGGGTGCTTTTTAATCCTCAAATTGATGCTTCCTCATTTCCACACTCCGCCGTCCAGCAGTCTGTGGCCTGGAAACCAGATGAACTCATCCATTTTGAAGGACATCTCAATTATCTAATTGGATCGCATCCTGAGCAGTCATGAGCGAAGATACACAGGTGTATCCTTCCCTGGCATCCAAAGGAGGCGGAGCTAAGACTTGAGTAAAGGGAAGCGGGAAAGGAAACAAGGATGCACAAAAAATAAGTAAGAGGCACTCTTTGTATGATGAAGAGATTTAAATCAGGCTTTTATTCTCATACAAACATCAGTGAACATATATATCCCAAATTTTGTTATGGAAGTTTGCTTGATGTATTAGAACCAATGAGGTTCATTCTCGTGTGTTACACATCACGTTTGAGCTTCCACAAGAACCAATGAGGTTCATTCTCATATGTTAAGCAGAACATTTGAGCTTTGGCAAGAACCAGTGAGGTTCATTCTTGTGTGTTACAAATCATGTTTGACCTTCCCGCAAGAACCAATGAGGTTTGTTCTTGTGCATCAAGCAAGTATGATTGAGCTTCTGTTTATGTTCACTGATCAATGTTTATATTAGAAGAATAAAATTCTCCTTTTGTGTGCCAATGAAAAAAGAAGTCAAATGGGTCTGGAATGTTAATCTTGGATGAACTCATCCTTATAAAGAATGAAAGTAACAGCAAAAAGTTTCTTAGGAAGCATTAATCAAACCCCAAAGGTACATTGTAAGCACCTAGGATGACATTTTGCATGCAAATGCGTGCACTCTGTATTACTCAGCCTGCTGCGCTGTATCAGCCCTTTTAATGCTTTCAAGCTGTGCGTCAGTCAGCCATCAGCGAGCTCATACCTCACTCCCACTCCTTTCCATTAATCTCCACCATCCCTCACCCTAAAACTCTCTCCAGAGGAATTCTCTGACAAAGAAAGACTCACCCTAACAGGTGAAGCTTAATCCTTTTTGATTCCGATGCCACGTTACTTACTCTCAACCTTTGTTTAGCACAGTTTAATGGCCAAAATATGAAATTTCGTGTAGCAAGTGTCATCATTCATCTCTTTCAAAAGATTGTAAAGATTATGACTAAGTTCTAGGTAACACTTATTCAGTTTGTTCCAGATAATTTGTGTTTTTTGAGAAAGAACACTATATTGGTAACAGCTGGGTGTGGGCGGGAGCTTCACTAATGGCTGTTGTCATAGAGATAGCATTAGTAATCTTGGTTTGACTCATCATCTTTAGGAGGGGCTCTTCCTCTTTTCAGATCAGTATCGCTGGACAGATTTTGATATGGCCCCTGTGGTGAAGAAGCGGCCCCCTCTCGGCCGGCATTCCAACCCTGGTGTGGGAGGAGAGATCACTATTTGCTTGCTGAAGACAATCATTTTAGATATGCTTGAACTGCGAAGTGGGCAGACCATAAAAAGCGTCAACTATTGAAGCAGCTGATGGCAGTGGACAGGCATGGAGATCATAGCATGTGGGTGAAGCATTCAGTTCCCCGTAAAGTCCCAGAGGCTTTCCTGGCTTAATATATAACATGCTTCTGTTTTAATTTAGATCCATCTACAGCACATTCACAATTTCCAAGATACAAGAGTTTTCTTTGTTCACAAAGGCAACAGCAAACCTCTGGTTTCTGTCTATGACTTTTGTTCTGTGTCTGCAACTTAACTACAGGCCAATGATGAGTTCTTTGAAACAAACTGAACTCCAAAGCAAATGTTTTCAAATGATGCTTTGATCTGTCTCCACAGAATAAGTTTTGTCTGATGGGTTCATGCTATTATAGAACTGGAAATGCTTTCAGATTTTTAAAATAAAAAACATTCATAAATAGTATTCAGAGATAAAGTATTATGGTTAAATTCTCATGCAATAAAATCCAGAATGCAACTATTTCAATGAAAAATCCAACAGAAATATCCTTGATAAAGATAATTGTAATTGTTATATGCACTGTTATTGTCATTATGTTTTCCCTGTCTACCTGCCTGTCTGTGTTCCCAGTTCATTGGTTATTAATTGACTCTTCGCCCATCAGTTTGATTAACAGGTGATCTGACCAATCTTAACCCTGAATCCGCCATTTTATCCGACAAAGCAGTCAGGGGAGTTAGTAGAGTAACGTTGGTGAACTTGAACTTTCTGGCTTGAAACAACATTCCTTCTGATGTTCATTCATATTTATTTGATGCTACAAATGAACTAGTATGAAGAGATGTTGGTTCATGAGCCGCTTGAAGGAGTTACAGCGATCTGTCACGACACATTAAAGAGCCACTATACTGTATTTATCTTGTAAACTTCTTTAAAAAATTACAATATTTTAAATATGAGACCGTTTCATATATCTGTTGACGTGTTGTCAGTGTCCTCTTTGCTCCAGGATGTATTTTTCACTTCGTGAGAACATGATGTGTGGCATGAGAGCGCATGGCTTGTCGGACAAAGCAACAATAACTAAAGGGGTCGGGTCTTTGCGAAGGGTCAATTCAGCTGTTCTACTGATCAATCAACTGTATATTTATTTATTTACCAGTGCCATTTACTTCGGCTCGTCAACCTTACAGCTTCACCTTTGCTCCTCCATCCCTCGACACCCTTGGTCCTTATGGTTCCACTGGGCTCCCTTTGGCCCTCCTTCTCTACCTTGGTCAGACATCACTCTGCCTGTGCCACAGACTAAATTGCTGGAATTTAGCTGTCTTTGTCCCTACTTTCAGTTGCATCGGATTCTGTCTTCCCTCCGGCTGAGCCTTAGTCCCACCGTCAGTCCTCTGGTACCCTCTGGTTCCACAACAGACACTCATTGCTTTCTTTGTTGGAGGTGAAGATGCTTCTTCTGGGGATGTATTGTAACATTTATGTACGATTTTATTGTCGTTGTTTTTGGTTTTTCCTGTCTGTCTGTCCTAGCGGTCGGTGTATTTTAACCCTTAATTCTGTCTGTTCATTGTTCCGTGTTGTTTGAGGTTAACATGGTTTTGTATTATATCTTCTGAGATTTCCTGTTCCAGTTGGATTTAAAGAGTGTTTTTGTCATATTTCCTGAGTTTATTGCTGCAACCCGTTTGCTTAAAATAATAAATAAAAAAGTGGCAAACAATAAGTATCAATAAAAATAGAAAATAGAATAAAATACAATAAAAACTTACTTTTTTACATTATAGAATTGCCTTGTTATTTTAGTAACATGCTAATGCTAAACTCTAGAAGCTCCATAGAATTGCTGTATAGAACTTTTCCAACTTTTCAACTTTCCAACTTTACTTTTAGTCCAAAAATTATGTCATACCTGTTCGTTCTTCAGTTTGCTCAAAGTATGTTGGGGCCTTTAGGGCCATTCACATTTTACGTTTAACATGAGGGTCAGTAAAAATATAACCGCTAGGTCTAGAGACGTTTTTACAAAGTTGAAATTCTTTTCATTTTTGTAAGCTGCATTTTTAGAATACCACGTCATGCACATGATGCTTCAAAAGAAGAAAAGCCATCAAGGTTTTAGTGACAGAACCTAAATGTATTTGTACAAATTCTGGTTGTGAAATGTGGATCATGTTCATAGTTCATTTGGTTAATTCATAGTGAAATTGGGGGAAATTGATTTATCTCAATGAAAAATCACCAAAACACAGAAAAGACTTTTCTGTCTAAGAAACGTTATTTTAGCATTTTATTTCCTAACAAAAATTACATTCTTACTTTTTTCTTAAGTGTCCAAATCCTTTATGGGGTCACTGTACATGTACACCTGCATAAACGACAGCATGTGTGCTCTCAACTGGTTTTGCATGCTTTCTGTAACTGCGCTCTGCCCTCCTAAGAGCGGTCGACAGATAAACCCACTCATACACAACACTTTCTGGGGAACAGTGATTTCATTGTGCCCATGTTCCACTCAGAAGAACAGTAAACAAATGATTTAGATCACAACCAGGACTCTGGCCCCTGTTTATCCAAAGAAAGCTTTCAAGATCGTTTGTCATGATAATCATGCCAACTTTATCTTTAAAACTTTATGACTTTATTAGAGTCCAAAATCAAGAGCGCTTAGTTCCTGGAGTAGAATGTAAAACATTAACTATTGTAAAAATGTTAACCAGTTGTTTTCATCGACTACACCATAAGATATGTGACATAAAGTTTCAGCCGTGTTCTCCTGGGACTTCAACAGACGCACATTGACTTTGGGGTCAAAGGTTATCATAATTCTGTGAGGTGGCCGTGCTTTTGATCTCCTGTTTCAAAGATTGTGTTCCTTGCTGTTTTACAGGTGGATGGACACCTGCTTCATTCACTCTACTCAGAAAAAAGGTGATGACAGCTCTGTGAGTAAATACCTGGCACTGATGTACATCAGTGGTTGATCAGTGGTCTAAGCAATGAAACTAGATCTCACAATGTGAAATTTCAGAATTACATTACTTTAAGGGAAAGGGGAGGAAGCAACCAGTATTACTCAACCAAAGTTCAACTAAATTAAGTTCAAAGATTCACTTCAGCTTTCTGCTTTAGAAAGGAACTGCTAATTCAGCGTTTTCATTATCCGAGTTATTCTGTGCCCTAAATGACTTAACTCATTCAGTTTTCACAAAATATTAGTTCTTTTCATGCCTCTTGTAAGACATTACACCATTCCATGTGTTTCATCTTCCTCCCCATATTGCATGTGAACTGTGACTTGCTAAAAAATGTGGAACAAGTAGCTTATCTATTTATCTAGGAAGACCTGGCAAATCACTCAACACACCTGCCTGAGATTAGCACAAGTTATCTAAAAAGACCTGAGAAATAAAACAAACTAAAATCTGAATTATTTATTGTACTGAAATCCTATTGATGTCTCTTGCATAATAATTTGCAACAGTGTATTTTTACACACACATACATGATTTTACCATATTTCCTTGCCTACAGGTGAAGTACAGTCCAATGTCAAATGAATTTCCCTCACAAAAAGGTCATATGTTTCTTAAATTCAAAATAAAATCTGCTTTTGTTTTCAACTGACAAGAGTTGATTTCTTACATACAGATTTTTTATTTCAATTGGACTTTCACAGTATTTTTCATTTACACTACAAAACTTCTAGTCAAGATAAGATATACAGTTTTTCATCCACATTTCAACATAAGCCAAAATCCCATGGATGCTGAAAGTAAAGACACAATTCATGGAAATGCCATATACTAAAATAAATACAGTCAGAGACAGAATCAGTCAGCAGTGAGTTGAGAAGAGGCATTTATGAGTTTTATAGGTTTTTCAGAATTCTGCTTTAGATTGAATATGACCACATGTAGGTTTTATTTCATGTCTTGGCATCAGTGTGAGAGTTTGTCTTTGTGATGAAAACGGAGTGAGCAAATACCCAGAAGAGGTTGGCTCATTTGCTGCCAGGCTCTTGCAAAACACTTAATTTGCAGTTGTTGTCCCATAGAAAAACAAGTGCGTCTTGCCAAGGCCTGGGCCATTACATATCACAGTGACAAACATATAACCTGCAGAGACAATACTGGAAAAGTTTTGTCATGAAGGGGACCGGTGCCAAAACAGCCTTTGATAAGCTAGTTTGAGTTCCCTGCGTACGGTGAAAAGAGTAGAAAATGGCTTCCAAACTGCTGTGAGGAGTGTGTGTGGAATGGGACAAGCAAAACAAGCTGCAGCCTGGAAATTGGTTGGTCTTCCTAAGGAAATTGGTTTCAGACAAAGGCAGATCATGTCTAATGGTCTGAAACAAATTCAAATCTGCTACACACAATATTTTGATTATGATCTCTTCAATATCATTTAAAAATTGAAGAAATTTACATAAGCAGTTCAACTTTGCTGTGTTTACTTACACTAGTTTATAGTTTACAGTAATAGTTTTCAAATTTACAGTTTGAAACCCTTGAAATCTAAACATAACTTGCAGAACACAAAACTTCCTCACCAGTGGAAGGAAAATATATATATTGAAAGTAAGCTGGAAATGCTTGGGTTTTCAACATCAGATGCTATTATCATGTAGCTGATGCCTAAAACATAAGAATTAAAGATAATAAAGAAATGTCAGTAGCAGAAATTATATAATATTATCTGAATGTTAGAAACAAGCAGCTGAAGTGAAAAGAAGTACTCTTTAGCATACTAGTAATGGAAATAAAATACTTTTAAAAATGCACTTAAGTGTGAACTGAATGCAATGCTCTGTTTTTTCGCTTGCGGCCGCATGTGTGGCTTGGAGCGTGACAAAGTGTGCCTGTAGGAGTGAGGAGTGTGACTTCGTGTGTCAGGGGCGGTGCTGAGGCCTGTGGCGGTGCTGCTTATAAACTGGTCAAACGGCCTTTGTGCATTTTATATATATATACATGATTGGGGAGTAAAAAATACATGTAACTTAATTGTGCATTAAAAAATACAAAATTTCAGTAACTGGATTTCATTACAGCTGAATGGTTGCCCTGCTCACGTGATGAACAAATTACAGCAGGTCCAAAACGCAGCTGTTAAGAGTCCTTACTAGAACCAGGAAAAATGGCCATATTAGCCCGGTTCTGTCAAAACTGCACTGGCTCCCTATTAAACATCGTATAGATTTTAAAATCTTGCTAATTACTTACAAAGCACTAAATGGCTTAGCTCCCCAGTACCTGAGTGAGCTCTTAATGCATTATAGTCCTTCGCATCTATTACAATCTCAGAATTCTGGCCAGTTGATAATACCAAGAATATCAAAATCAACCGCAGGCTTCCTAGCTTTGTTCGGGAAGCAAACACACTCTGCCAGTTTAAATCTAGACTAAAAACGCATCTATTTAACCTGGCATACACATGACGCACTATCAATTTTTGTCTTCATATCCGTTAAAGGATTGTTTGGCTGCATAGATCAGGTCAGCCGGAACCGGGAACACTTCCTATAACACCGGATACACTCGTTACATCAGAAGAAGAATGGCGTCTACGCAAATTTTTGTCTCTCTACTTATCCTGAGGTTTACCAATTAACGTGATTGGCTGGATCTGGGCCGTGTCCGGGTCGGACGGGGAACCTGTGCCTGTGTGCGGCAGCAATGTGGCCTGTGGTGTCGGCGGAGACTGTGTTAACTAGCCCATCCTTTGTTAAGACCTTACCGACTCATCAGCCAGTGGCACATATCCCAACAAACCGTCCCATTCCAGCGTGATCAAAAAGATCTTAAACTAGATGGAACTGGATAAAATATTTTGACTGTTGCGATTCCAAATCGGTTTAATGACCTGTAACTCTGCCTGAGTATCGGACAAGTGTTCACTGTTGGCCAGAGGAGAACTGGCCCCCCGACTAAGCCTGGTTTCTCCCAAGGTTTTTTTCTCCATTTGTTGGAGTTTTGGTTCCTTGCCGCTGTTGCCTTTGGCTTGCTTACGTTGGGGACACTTGCTTGATATTCAGCAGTGTTTTGATATGCCTGCATTGGCGCCGTTGTATGTGAACTGAGCTGAGCCGGACGATTACGTCACTGTTTTCTGCAGTGCTGATATACATAAATTAACTAGACTAATTAACTATTGATCTTTGCAACGGAATGAATCAATAATATATAGAATAAGCTGGACAATGACACCATTTTCTTTGGGAGCTGCTGTGCAGCCAAAATTATTTGCCAATTAATTATGTAAAGCTGCTTTGCCACAATTTGCATTGTAAAAAGCACTATATAAATAAAGGTGACTTGACTTGACAGTTATATTTTAAATGGGTGGTAATCAAATTACAGTTACATCTGAAAAGTATTTTAGATTACCAAAGTGATTACTTTGAATTTTAACATTCATGTAAACTGTGACAGGAAATTAATGTAAACAGCAATTGGGGATTCTCCGAGCTACAGTTCTGTTCAGAAGTTTCATGCAGAATAAGAGGGATCTATTTCACATAACAGAGTTTTACATACTTAATGAATGAATTTATTAAAGTTGCCCGATTAAAAAATGTACACACCCTTGAATCTCTACTGTCCTGTCATAACTGGATGATCCACGACTGATTTCATATTTTGGGATTGTAAAACAGGTAATTACGACTTTTTATCTCACAATTTTTTTCACGATTTTTTCCCCTGTCACTTGTGAGATTGTATCTCACAATTTTTTCTCCTCAGAATTGGGAGATATACATCCATAATTGCAAGTTATAAAGTCAGAATCTCGTGATTAAACTTGCAAATACTGACTTTTTTTTCTTCTTGCAATTGTGAATTTATATCTCAACTTCTTTGCTTGCAATTCTGACTTTTTTCGATATAGTGAATTCATATCTCAGAATTTTGACTTTATAACTCGGAACTTTATATCAAGCAATTCTGAGAAAAAAGTCAGAATTGTGAGATAAAATATTTCAATTACCTTTTTTGTGTGTGTGTTACACACTTAGTAGTATTCCCAAGTTACAAAACTTGGGTAATCTAACGAAATACGTTACAAATGACTTTTTAAAGCATAAAGGAACTAATATATATATATATTATATATATATTATATATATATATATATATAATATATATATATAATATATATATATATATATATATATATATATATATAAAAAGACTTCGGACAATATATGAGTAACGGTTCAAAGTTCATTTTTTATCATGGTTTTAGGGTCTCGGTTTTATTACGGTTCAGCATATGGTCAGGAATTAAAGGACTACTGCCAAATAAAAATAAATAAAATAAGAACAAATAATCAAACTGTAACAAGCAACATCACAAATAAATACAATAAAGCAAACATTCAAATAAAAGAAACAGCGCTTTTCATGCCATTTGGGTAACTAACAATAGTTTTCAGGTACGGAGATTGAATAGCGTAATCAAATATAAAATAATGCATATGATCTTCAGTGTATAAATTGAATAAAGATTAATTATCAATAAAATGACAAAAGCTACTGAGTCCAAGCCATACAGTGAGTGAATTCCTTGTCTTGTGTTGTTTGACTTACATTAAAAACAGACAGCAGGATTATTAGGCTTCTGTCACAAAATTTTTGCGATTTAAAACAAACGTCCTGGTTTAACATTAAAGTAGACTAGTGCTATCAACAGTGCATTTTTGTTCATATTCAATTTAATATTGCCAAAATTATTTAAAAAAAATAATGATTTTTTCACTCAAAAACTGAGGTGCATAAGCTCAGATCAATGAGGCCTATTCTGTCATTAATTCCTCACCCTAATGTCGTTCTACACCCGTAACACTTTTGTTCATCTTCAGAACACAAATGAAGATATTTTTGATGAAATCAGTGAGTCTCTATTGCCAGTGAGATAATGAACACTTTCAGATATCCAGAGAGGTACTAAAACATATTTAAAACAGTTCATGTGAGTACAGTGGTTCAACCTTAATATTATAAAGAGACAAGAATACTTTTTGGGTGCCAGAAAAACAAAATAACGACTTTTCAACAATATCTAGTGATGGCCGATTTCAAAACACTGCTTATATACTATATCCAGTAATTGAAATGTACAGACTCAAATTGATAAAGTGCTATAAAAGGTATTTTGGATGTTTTCTTTCCACTAGATAGAAAAAACTGTAATTTCGCCTGTAGTGTCTCATCTTAAAGGCACAACCGCATAAAACAGCCTGCTTAGTTCTTACAGAGAATAAAATAGTCATAAAAACCACGACCTTTTTTTTTTTTTCAAAAGATTTTAATAACATTTCACCCTCAGGGAGAAAAATTAAATAGGAAAATCCATGATATGACCCCTTTAAAAATGAAATCCTGAGCAGGTGACGAGGGAAGTAAACGGTGTAGACAAGCGCTTGGATGCGAATGAGGTTTTTCTTAGTAAGATCTTGTTTCATGCACGCTGTGCTGACAACGTGGAACAGAGTGACCGCAGCAGGTCTGCTTGAGTCCTGCACGATGAGGCCAGCTGGAGCGGCACTACGAGAATCAAATGAGAATCAAAAAGGCAGTTTGACCAGTTCATAAGCAGCACCGCCCCAGACACACAAAGTCACACTCCTCACACACCTACAGGCACATGTCGTCACGCTCCAAGTCACACATGCGGCCGCAAGCAGAAAAACACACTCTCAGGCGAGTTCGCAGGCTCGTCAAACACTAGAAACCCTCCAAAAACCTAAAGCAAATAGCCTGAAAATTCAAGTGTGGATTCAGGTAGAGTTCATTTTCACACGGTTGGTGAAATACA
The DNA here is from genome assembly GCA_037194245.1 of Opsariichthys bidens. Lineage (NCBI taxonomy): Eukaryota > Metazoa > Chordata > Actinopteri > Cypriniformes > Xenocyprididae > Opsariichthys > Opsariichthys bidens. The sequence goes on from CM074277.1 coordinate 27,557,478, forward strand.
GTGCTCTTCATTAAGAAAAAAAGAACCAACTCTTCCAGTCTTGTCAGTGATTAGACCTTTTTGTTTAAAACGCAGTGATGAATAGAGCCACGGCACAATGCCTGCAGGGCTAAAAGAGGTTCAGTTCTATTGCAACATGTGGAGAGGTTTGTCTTTGCAAACACCTGTTGGATCGCATTAATCACCAGAGACACCGATGCAAGACCAGACATGAGTCAGTGCAGGTGAACTGAGAATAAAAAGGAGAGAGAGAGAGGGAGACAGCTGACAGGTGCTTCAAAAACAGACGCGTGTTAAAGGAGTGTGACTGGCTTGATTCAGGGCGTTTTCAGAAGATTTAGAAACTTGCTAGTTAGTGGTGAATATAGCAAAAAAAATTCAGCCTTGTGAGAGCAGTGCAGTTGTTTTCAAAAAAAAAGTGTAACTTCACCCTTTACCAAACGTTTTTTTTTTTCAATGAGTAGCAGTGTAGCGTGACAAAACACTGCACTGTTGTTTATTTTACATTGCATGGGGCATACAGCCGTTCGCACGAGCAGTGATTTAGCTAGAAGGTACTTGGAGTGATTGCACTGCTCCGTGTGATTGGTCTCTGCCCACATACAGAGAAATAATAAGAACATTGTGTGTGGAAAACAGTGTCAGAAATTGTTATGATGCATTATACACTGCTGCAATTTATATGCAAACACTGTCATCCATCCAAAATGTACGCAAAAATCTGTTTTGTTGTCTAAATGGAAGGGTGTGTTACTTTTACTGGCAATATGTGTCATTTATGATTTATGAGCTATGTTACGTTGTGCACCCCGCCAGTAATATTAACAATAAACAACAATAAAGTCACTAAGTGACATATCCTACTTTCATTGATTTAATCACTGCATGTGTGAACGGCCCATATGCAACCAAACGACTGAAGACATTCAAATTGGTTTGTTTGGATTAAAAGGTTATTTTCAATTAAATATTGTCACTATATTCACTAATTAATTTAGGGCATCTCACAATTATATTTTTAAAAGCCCCTGATTGTTACAAAGAATTTCTATTTCAAAAAAATGCTGTTCACTTTCTATTCATCAAATAATCCTGAAACAAATATTGGGGTTTCTAAATATTGGGAAAATACTTTTTGTGTGGTAAAAGCAAAAAATAGCAACTTTTGAACGATATCTAGTGATGGCTGATTTCAAAACACTGCTTTCGAAACTTTACGAATCTTTTGTTTTGATTCACTGGTTCGGAGCGCCAAAGTCACGTGATTTCAGTAAACGAGGCTTCATTACGTTATAAGTGATTCGAAATTTCAATAGTTCACGAGACTGAACCACAGATTCGTAAAGCTTTGAAACAGTGTTTTGAAATCGGCCATCACTAGATATTGTCAATATTTTAAGGTTTTTTTGCCGCACAAAAAGTATTCTTGTCACTTCACAACATTAAAGTTGAACCACTGTACTCACATGAACTGTTTTAAATATGTTTTAGTATCTTTCTTGGCATCTGAAAGTGTTAGTTATCTTGCTGTAAATAGAGACTCACTGACTTCATCAAAAATATCTTCATTTGTGTTCTGAAGATGAATGAAGGTCTTACGGGTGTAGAACGACATGAGGGTGAGAAATTAATGACAGAAGTTTCATTTTTGGGTGAACTGACCCTTTAAAGCTGCAGTCCATAAGTTTTGCCTCTTTGTCGCCATCTCTGTTTGAAATCTGCAATTGCAGTGATTTGCGGAATTATCTTCATTACGTGGTTTGTGTATCGGCACGGCTCCTCAGAGGCTGAATCTAATGTTTTGGTGTACACAGCTATATGTAGGGGCTGTCAGTCAAGGCACTAGTGTGAATCTTCACAAGTTTCACTGGAAAATGTCATATGCTTTTGTTTTGACCAAATGAAAAAAGTTTTACAATACATTGTGCAACCAATTGTGCAAATTACTATTGTTATACTTTGTTCTCGAATTGTTCATGTTAAAAACATCAACATTGCGTGACTATGTGTATGTAGTGTGTATTATCGTTATCCATAACTGTATGGATTAAGCAAAACCTGTACTACTGTAACCTTATTACCCAATGAACGATTGAAATGTCTTACCGGTCTAGCAGAAAAATAGCCATCTCTGCCTTCCTTTTTCAAAAGTCCTGCCGACATGTATTCTTTTTTTCGTATGAGCCCGGTCGCTTTCCCTTTTTTACTGTAGGCTCTCCCCAGTCCGAAGTCTTTTACTTTTTACCACAGTTGTCGATGATGATTGTCGTTTTGAACTTTCTGGATTACAAGCCACCATCTCAAGTTTGAATATATTCCAGCTGCTTACTAGCCATGTCTCTTGCATTTCTGTTTACGGGCGTGATGTAATGACGCAAAGACAAATGTTAGCAAACTCGTATTTCCCACAAATTCCTACCAGTACCACTCAGATTATAAAACATTATAACAAGCTTACATTGTGAATCAAGCTAAGGTGAGGAGATCATTTTGATTTGGATAACTTTTAACCAAAGAAAGTTACGGACAGCAGCTTTAAATATATATGTTCAGATTTAATGCAAATGAAATGGCTCAGGTTCCTCCTTCAGTGAAAGTCTTTGACTGCATCCGAAAACTGAAAAATGCTGCCAGTGAGGTAACAAGTTAGCTGCCTAAGTTGCAAACTCTCAAGGAGGTACTTACTTTGAATGTAATATGAATGTAATCCCCACATACTTCATCCAACATGTTGTCACTGTCATGTGACCTACCAGCTTCAATTGACCCTTCGCAAAGACCCGCCCCCTTCAGTTACTGTTGCTATGTCCAACAAGCCATGCGCTCTCACGCCACACATCATGTTCTCACGAAGAGAAAAATACATCCCAGAGCAAAGAGGATACTGGCAACACGTCGACAGACAAGACAGAGCAAGTTTCATATTTAAAATATTGTAATTTTTAAAAAAAAAAGTTGAAACAATACATAGCGTATAGTGTCTATTTAATGTGTCGTGACAGATCGTTCAAGCGGCTCGTGAATCAACCATCCCTTCATACTAGTTCAATTATAACATCAAATAAACATGAATGAACATCAGAAGGAATGTTGTTTCAAGCGAGGAAAGACGTGAGTACACATAAATATTCTACTAACTCTCCTAACTGCTTTGCCAAACAAAATGGCGGATTCGGGTTATGATTAGTTAGATCGCCTGTCAATCAAACTGCCGGCGAAGGGTCATTTGTATCATATCACTGTCGTCCACTCCTGTGGCCTCATGGGATAGTAAGTGTCCTTTGAATGCACTCTTGAGAATCTCGCCAGAAGTAAGTAGGTCATCCGGCAACTTTTCCCTACTCTTTTGTGAGTACGTTGAATTTGGGACATATTTCTTTTGCCACATACTGTTTATTGTCTACTAAATATAGCCAATTTCAGATGCAGTCAATGTCTCTCTCACTAGTTTTAACATAAACAGTAATCCTACACCTCAAGAAGTCACATGATTTGAGGGCTCATTCATGTTTGTAGCACAAATGGAGTTTTTTCAAATCCGTCAGAAATGGGGATTACATTGCTTCTGGTAATGGTAACAGTAGCACACTAATTTAAAAGATTTTCAACACTGTAAAAATACGAGAGGCTCTGTACATGTGCTGGTATTTAGGTGTCTAGGTGATGACTGTCTTGTAAAAACATGTAAAACATCACATGTGCAGGGCTAAGCGGCTTTCTGCTCCGGCCATCTCAAGCGTATGATCAAAATCCCAGGATGTCTCCACACAAAGCCTATAATTCAGAGCTGCTCGCCACCTTATCATCAACACAGCCCACAATTCTTGCTCTTTCTCTCTCTCTCTCTTGCCCTGCAAGCCACTCTTACATAAACTCACAATACAATTAATAATGGACTCTTTGTTCGCAATGATCTAATTTTCCTTTTTTAAAAAAATATTCTCTCTGTCTGGTGGAGAACTTATCACTAAGTTTTTTTTGGATTTCTATTCCATAAAATTTGAGGAGACAGGAAAAGAAAATCTCAGCTGCGTAAGAAAAACAAGATCACACCTGCAGGCAGGATTGGACCGCTAGCAGACCTCCATCTCTGGGATCAGATCAATCCTCTCATGTGCCCGATTTCTTCTAAAGCAGTTTAAAGGAGATATTTCACAGAAAAGTGTATTGTTCTTGTTCTTTTTAAATAAAAGTTTTCATTGTACTATGTAGACATGCTCTAACTTTGAGAGCTCAAAAGTCCACCCAGGCCTTTTGCAGAAACCTATAAGCTAAATTTCATTCATAAATCTTAAATCCATTAGATAACATATTAACACACTGTGTGACTGCCCAAATTTACACATCAACCAGCCAAGTGAGGTATAAGGCGAAAGCACTTACTGTTTTATTATCAAGCAAAAGAGGAAGATTAAATAAGAGTGACGTCTGTAAAACATTGTGTTGTTCCTGGCTGTGTGTAGCATGAAAGATCCTAGTGGTAGAAACAAGCAGATGAAATATATTTTTTGACAAGATCATGGTCATGTGAAGCTTTTTTGGGGGTCCAGTTATGTTAAAGGGGTGGTTGATTATTTCACTTTTTAACTTTAGTTAGTGTGTAATGTTGCTGCTTGAGCATAAACATCATCTGCAAAGCTATGACACTCAACGGTCAATGCAAAGTGAGGTTTTCTTTAAAAGAATTCTCTGTTTAAGGACTACAACAAATGGCTGGTTGAGATTACAACAAGGTTCTTCCTGGGTTAGTGACATCACTAACCCTAAAATTTACATAAACACTGCCCCCGAGTACGTGCAACAAAGGGGTTGAGGCCATGTTGGGCTGCTTTAGAGAAGAGGAAGAGTTGTTTTAGTAGAGTGTTGTTGCCATGCCTTCATTTTACACCAGACTACTTAATAAACAAGGATCAATTAAACACTGGATTAACGCTGGATTTGCACAAAAGATTAACATGATAGCACAAACTAGTCAATGAGTTGAATTAACTCCACAGCAACTACGTAAAATTACCCACTAACCATTCAGAAACATCCAAAGTCATTCTAAAAGTTGTAACTTCCTCCTGAGTCTCTCCATCAGTGTCCAGTTTGAACAATGTAAGGCTGAACATGTTACTGACAACGTTATATTTTGGCCACATGAGATTCTTCAGCTTTGTTGTTATTTGACAACTGAAATGCAAGCTCTGCCCTTTTCTGGAAAGGGGGCCGGAAGCAGCAGCTCATTTGCATTTAAAGAGACAAAAAAAAAAACTGCTGTGCTTTTGCTCACACCAAAATAGGGGAAAATTTTTCAAGACATAATAAATTATCTGTGGAGTGTTTTGAGCTGAAATTTCGCAGACACATTCTGGGGACACCAGAGACTTATTATAGATCACCTTCAACACTTAAGTCACTTTGCAACTATATGTCAACTAGCAGTCTTTAAAGTGTTAGTAGACTGTCCTTTTTATTTTGATGCTCCCCAACAGAGATTCTACTGACTGTAAGTAACTTGCAAGTACATGTCAATTTATTCTACCAACAAAAACCTAACAGTGTACTAATACTCTAAGAGTTAGTTGACATGTAGTTGCAAAGTTACTTATAGTTAGTAGAATGTGGGCTAAAGTGAAACCCATTCCACTTCTTTCCAAATCACCCCAGCCACAAAAGGCTGTTGACATATTTTACATCTTTTGTGCATTACCATCCATCAAATGTGAAATTGTGGTGTTTTCAGATTTACTATTTTCCATACAAGCTCTTATCAGAAAAGAGCACACCTAATGCTAGGCCTGTCAGCTCACACTTCCTCCCTACGTCCCTCATAACATCCTGAGGGGCTAAATCAAAAATATTGGCAGAGCGTGGCGTGGAGTGGCCGGAAACCTTATGGAAGCGTGGATGGTTTCTGGTGCGGGTCCAGCCTGACCCCAGCCACCCGTCGAGGGAGCTTCTCTAACTTTCATCCGTTAAGGAAACATCTGGACACCAATGGCCCAGACTGATGTGTGTGATTGGGCTGTGTGCACATGGATGAAGAGATAGTAAGTGGAATACTAAGGCAAGCATAATTATTCATTTTGATCATATTGGGCTCATTAATGAATCTAAACATAGATAGACACATAGCACCCCCCCCCCCCCCCAAAAAAAAAAAAAATAAAAAACCTAGCAATGACACTAAAACCTAAAAAGATCTTAGCAATATCATATCAATACCCTGGTATTGTGGTGGTGAGTTTTGCATGGCAAGCAGAAAATGTAAAAATCACTGTAAAAAAGAATTGTTGGTTTAATCAACATAAACTCAAATTTATGTTATCTGAACCACATTAATTACTGAAGTTGTAATGTACGGGATGACAGGAGGAGAAGGTAGAAAATAAACAGATAGGTTTATTTCAACAGGAACGGAGAACATACGGCACAGTGTGCTATGCACAAATAATAACAGACAATGAAGAGCGGACAGGCAGGAACTTAAATACACACTGATGACGAAGACTAAATGAGGACAGCTGACAAGACTTAACTAATGTGACAAGATGATAGACTAGAACTAAACATGACGAGACAGAAGTAAATGTGACTGTGACACACTAGCCACACTGACACATGTGACTCGCCCCCTCCGGAAAAGCGCGTCCTCGCACCGTAACAGAGTTTATGAGGAGGAGAAGAAGAGGCGGAGGCTTCGGAGGAGGGCGTGTAGAAGGTGATGGGCAGCAGACTGGAGGCGTTGGCCTCAGACGCCATGGCGAAGCTGACGGTGGGAGGAGCCAGGGAGGAGTCCAGGTGGTAGGGCGGGATGACGCCCTGGGGCCGATCGCCGACAGCAGAACCATGGTGGCAGGTGGAGGACCCAACGGAACTTTCCGGCCGACGGACACGGAAGCTGGGCGCCGAGCCGCTGGAACACGGGACCAAGGTGCTGACGCTTTTCCGGATGGCGGGGTGACGGTGTGCTGGTGAGGAGCCGCATGGAGCGGGCGGCGGGGGCAGAGCCGAGGAGCTTACCGACAGCAGGGGGTCCAACGGATCCAGGGGGCTGGCCGTAACCAACAATGGCAACGGGACTGGGAAGACAGGCAGGGGAACCGACAGAGGGCTTCCGGATGGGACCAGAAGTGGAGATGAAGGTTTGACGGGTGGGGATTTGGGTGGGGATTGGATCCGCGGTCCACAGATCTATGAGGCAGCGGGTCGCTCCTGGCTCTGAGATGGGCTGATCCCCTCGCTTCGCCAATGGGGCCCCGAAGTCGTCCACGTCCATTCCGACCTCGGAGCGCACCCCGGGCTTCCATGCTGAGGTGGAGTGTCCATCCTTACGGCATATCCAGACCCAGTAATCCAGATGCGGACGAGCCTCCGGGCTCAGCAGGAATTGCAGCATGGGTGAGTCCATCTTTTCACATTATATTTTGCGATGAGAGGTCTGTTATTCTGCAACGTACGGGATGACAGGAGGTGGAGGTAGAAAATAAACAGATAGGTTTATTTCAACAGGAACGGAGAACATATGGCACAGTGTGCAAAGCACAAACAATAACAGACAATAAAGAGCGGACAGGGAGGAACTTAAATACACACTGATGACGAAGACTAAACGAGGACAGCTGACAAGACTTAACTAATGTGACAAGATGATTGACTAGAACTAAACATGACAAGACAGAACTAAATGTGACTGTGACAGAAGTTGATTTGGCAAAAAAAAAGTTACAGATCAAGATCAACAGTGTTCTCTTAAAAATAAATGTTCTTTATTCAAAGTTTTCAGTTACCCGACTGGCATCGACACCTGGAGGGCAAAACATTTAAAGAACAGGCCTGGCAATTTTCCGACTATTTCAAGCCATGAGTATTAAATAAAGATATAACAAAGATACATGAAACAAACTGCAAGGTTTGAGAGATCAGAGCACCCCTCTCAGTATTTCTAAAAGTAATGCTAAAAGACTGTGATATTAAAAGATCAAAAGGCTTAGCATCACATTTTGTGTGCTGTGTTCATATTTGCGGTGCATCTGCTTGCATTTATGTAATAGGCCAAGTCAATAAGGTTCTTATTGAATTTGTTTTTTTAATTTAACTGTGTTAGTATATTAATACTTGACTGGCGGACATGTCTTGAAATGTCATGTGAAAATTTGAATTGGCATCGATAGTTAAATGAGGAACCTTAACATACATGGATTGTTTCCTTTCCACAAAAACGTTCTTTAGCGTGGAAAAGGTTCTTTAGATTATTAAAATGATCTTCACAAGGAGCAAAAAAAGGTTCTTTAAGAACTGTTCACTGAAAGGATCTGTGGGGAGCCAAAAATGTTTCTCAATGTCTTTGTTGGCGTTACAGTGAAAACCCCCCTTTAAAGGCATTTATTTGTAAGAGTCCACTGTTAGATTGACAATTAGTAACTGATGACAATGATCACATATATAGTAATGTTTAACCCAATGTGGTTAACTTGCTCCAAGGTTGAAAAACACCTTGGTTTGTTTCGGCTAGGTGACACTTATTGAATTCCTCCGGATCGTTCACCACTGGTTTCTTCGTCTCATTGTCTATCACCACAGACTGATATACTGATGTTGAGCGCTGGACATGCAGAGACAAGGGTTGAGTTGTTTTTGAAGAGGAACACGGTCTGTCTGTCCACCAGCAGGTGAAGGAGACAAAGAAGAGTTGTAGCATTCATCCTGATGTCTGAGTGAAGAATAACCTCACGGTGTGTTGACAGAGGTGAGAGGGATGGGGTCGAAGGTCACACCTGCTGATAATTCAGCTGTCTGAACAGACAATCCTCGCACATGGATGTACCTTATTGAAACAGACAAATAATGGGCTGAAAAAAGTCAAAACAACATCTGTTCTTCTTCGAGGTGCTCTTAAACCCATGAATAATAAATAATAAAGTGCAGCTAAACATATGCAGTTAGCATAGTTTTGTTTTTAGCGAAAACAAATTGGTTAAAAATGTCAAAAATCAAAGGTTGCACATCAGTTTGGAGGAAGCTATCCAGTTGCACAGGTTGCATGATGTACTTACCTTAAAAAATCTGCTGATTTTAAGGAAATTTTTGTTTACTTTTGTAAGATAATTAATTTTGATACTGTGTATGGTACCAAACATATGTGCCCAAAAATAACGGCCCTGCAATTGTTTCCAAAATGGTTCTTCAATAGGGGCTTTTGCATCTAGTAGTTATAGGAACACAGTTTTAGCCACAAGCATGGTTTCCAAAAAAGTACATTTTCCCCAAGTGACATTTTCCTGGTTGCATTTGCACCGGAGGTAGGAATTCTGAAGTGACATAAGCCGGTCGACAGCGACGTCATTTGAGCTCGGTTCAGCAACATCAAAAACTGTAGGATGGAGGACGCCATGATCAGAGCTGTGTTTTTGTTGTGTGTAATGGGTTTTGTGATAATAGGGAAGGGATGTAGACGTATAATTTTGCGATCGAAGGAGGGCTAAGAGATTACATTTCCTATGACAGCTTGCAGTGCTACATTTCATCAAGGCTGAGAAAAGAACACAATGGCACAGACAAAGAAGACAGGTCAATGCTGTTACTTTGGTTTTCGGTATGTTTATATGCTGTTAACATTAGCTGTCTGTATGGTAGTTTGGGGAGTAAGTATACCTTAATGGTGTGTTTACACAGCTTTTTAAAAAATGGCAGGTACCAGTATTTTGTATGACATGCATACGGCCAATCAAAGTGCCTGCATCACTGGTAGTTCCTATTGTGCTGGGTTAGACCCTACTCTGAAGTAGGAGATAATGTAGTACCCCCAAAATATGTTCCTATGACTTAAATTGTTCCCAGTTCCTGCGATGTGGACATGCCAAAAAGTGGGTACTTCTGCCAATAGTTATAGGAACTATGTCAATGTTACTCTTGTGCAAAAGCCCCTTATAGAATTGCTGTGAGACCTCCCTTTTGGAACCTTTATTTTTTTAAGAATGTCCCACTAGTGCCAATGGCCTCTACTATCTACTTAGGCTTATGATTCTTTTGGGAAACATGGCCAAACTGATCTTTCACAATGTCTTGAATGGAAGCATCAAAATGACCAATCAAACACTCTCTCTTGTTCAGAGTAGTAGAGATGTGATATTTGGGAATCGCTAGGAGGATGTTGTGCTTCCTGTGCAAATCGACTTCTGACCCAGTCCATCCTCTCTACCTGCAGCCAGACCACGTCCCTACTTTTCCTCTCTTCTCCTTTTTCACTATACTGTAGCCCCATTCTAAATACAAGATGTTGTCTTAGTGCTGCATGACTGACTTGGCAGCTAAGACAACAGCTCTCTCTCCTCAGCTCCACTGTATAAAATCTACTATTCTCTGTGCCCACGGTCTCTCATCTCCTCTAATGTGGGCTGACACCCCCCACTTTGAAGTCCATGGGTGCTGTGGACCTGGGCCCACCCAACAAAAGCGGCCTGATCCCCGGCTGACGCTCCAGCAGATACGCTTATGCTGACACAGGGTTGGAAAAAAGACAAGACCTCTTTCACGCTAGAGCCTCGGCAGACCCGAGAGAGTTTGACGTCAGAGCTTGGTTCATTTCATTGGTGTGAATGTTCCAACCTGGAAGTGAACTGCTACAGATGATGAATTTGCAACTTTGCATGCTCCCAGATGCATTTATTACAGAATAATGCTTTTCTCAGAGCTGGTTGCCACCAAATAAATATCCTTTGGCAAGCAACTTGGATTCATTACATTTCTTGCAATGCATCCATGCTGCGTGTAAGTTTTGGTGGTAAATCTAACAAGAGTCATTATATAGCTACAGTGAAAAAAACAAATGCCGCTAGTACTCACAATGAGCTACGTTTAGAGTAGTAGACCAAAACAATATAATGACAACTTTAAACTCCATGTCCATATTCATATTCTTACAGGTATGGTAGGCTGCAGGTTACCAACAACAGTTAATCATCTAGAGTCATTGGCAAGGGTAAACAAGTTCCAAAGAAATCCTAGGTCTTGCCAAAACTACACCATGGTGGAAAGGAATTTATGCAAAAATTATTAAAATAATTATAATACCAGCTCTTCTCACTTCTCTCTCCCACATCACCAAAAGTGAAAAATGTTATGCTCAATCAAACTGATAGCCCCTCAGATTTTTAAGCCTAGTGATAATGCAACTTTAGTTGAATTCAAATGAATAAGCATGATTAATTTAGATAAAACGAGCCTTTCTAAAACCCTTTAGCAGAATTCACTTTATAGTATTTCTCCATTTGAGTCTCACTGGCTATCAAGGTCAATTAATATTTCTTGTTTTTTCATAATAATATTAATAATAATGGTATTTTAGGGCAGAATTTGACTTTAGATGGATAGATAGATTGATAGATTATGGCTGTATGATGCTGTGGGCCTATAAAAACTGTGGTTTTACAATTTCCTACAAGACACAGGCACTGCTTGTTGGTGATGGAACATTGGGAAGAACCAGGATGTGGTTGGCATGAAGTGGGACGGGATGGGCGATTGAAAGGCCCATTCATACCACTTACCACTGACCTACAGTTGAGGTCTGTTTAGCTAAAGCTCAACGAAAGACTGAATGTCAAAAAGAGAGGGCCAAAGGGCAAGAGAAGGGTGTTGTGTTGATAAGTGCCCTCAGCATCAACATTTAATCCATTAAACCATCCATAGTGGGCATTCATCAGCCTGACACAATAACATTGAACGTGTTTAACTCTACAAAACAAAAGAAGGTCTGGGAAACACATCTGAATCAAACCGTGTCCAGGCTGAAAGACGTGCATTCTCTCTTCTCCCCAATCTCTGACCTCTCTCTCTTTCCCCGGAAACGTTAGGATATGCAAAACCACCACACTCCTGATTTGCATGTGGTTAGAGGCCGTGAGGTTGCGGGCAGAAGTCGCTTTGTAGTTTGACAGCGCTGGAATGTGTCTGTGTTCACGGCACTAATACGTCCGCGCAAGGAAACAAGACAAGTTCCAACAGTTCGCCCCCTAAGGTCCTTCACTGGCTTTCCCATGTGTTTGTTTTGAGAGCGCTGAATGAAACCATGCACTCTGGATGACATTGCCCCGGCATAATGCCGTCTCTCCTCCTGCACCTAGAGGATTACTTTGTTTCTTTGTTCACCCCTCCACCCATCACGTACGGTACAGTGGGTGCAAAGCATTTATCCACCAACCGCTTCTATCCCAGAGCCCACAGGCCCACACAGATGAAGAAAATCGAGGTGTGGAAAACGAAGCTTTTCTGCTGATCTGTTCCAAGACCATTCGACTCAGTTCTGCGGCCAAAACAAGCTCGCTGTCAAGTCTTGGAAAATTTTTGGGACTAAAATCTGAGAAGCTGATATAGCACCGTCCTGCCAACTGGTACATGGCTGGAGAAGGGCTTAGAGAAGAAAACGATGGAAAGCGGGGGAAGGAAAGCAGGATGGGTAGTTCTAATTCGGGGACCATTCATTTAGACTTCAATCATTCTCTTAGGCCAGCAGATATCAAAACCTAATAAGATCTGCCAAAATGTTCCTTTAACAAGCACTTAATTTCCATTACCCAATTACAGCCTCTCGGGGCAATTTGAGTCAATGTAGCTCAAGGTAAAACATATCATTTAAAAATAAGTTATTTATATCTGGTGAATAAGTCCTGGCATGACGTTGAATGGCAGAGATTGTTTATAAGGATAAGAAAGGGTGTTGAAAAACGAAGAGCTGGATTTATACCATGAGTCATTCCGTTTCTAAAAGCTGGCAACTTGTGCCGTAGAGCAGTTACATCTGTTTAACCAAAGGCCATTTATATGTGGAACTCTGACTGAGCTTTGGAAATGGAAATGATGGCGGTCTTTAGCAGCAGGGTTGTAGTAATATTGCCAAGGGCTCATCTGGACTACTGTTAAACTATGATGTTTTGCTCTGGGGCTGCTCCGTGACATATGATTGCCTGATCGCCTCTTTGCATATGTGAACGAGCATGAGCGTAGATATATCATCCTGCAATAAACTAGAGAATTACCTCAGTTCTCAAAAACGCAGTGTGTTCCATTCACTACATCTGGTTCACTTTAGCTCCAGCATCCCAAGGAGCTTTCACCTCCAAAAGCCTGCACACACACTGCATATTAGATTTGTGTGTGTGCAGGGGGCTGTGTTGCAATGGATTAAGTTGAATACACTCAACTTTTTCTTGAGGTAATGTTTTATTTATCAATAACTTTACCATGTTATGCTTGAAAGAGCCATCCATATTCACAGGAAGAACCGAAGGGAATAGGAATGTCCAACTCCACTTTGTTGGACCTCATCGGCTCGTTCCTCTTTCATGCTCTCAAGTGCTCTTCCATACGGGGTTGTGGTTTGTGATCCAAGCTGGCAATAAAAGAGGAACTGATGAAGAATTTTCTTGAACGTTTCTACATAAGTGCAGCTTGAGCCATTTTTAGCTCCGAAATGCAAAGTGCAGAGTAACCGGTCATGAGACCCTCACTGCAATTACGCGATGAGAAGGAGGTACTACAGGAAGAAACCAGGTTAAAAAAAGGTGTGGATGAGTATATCTGCCAGCAATTGAGATGGATAGAAGGGGAGAGAGAGGAACAGAGCAAAGGAAAAACAGGAGAGGAATGCACATGGTGTTTATAGTCACACTCGGTTAAGACTGTCAAAGCCAAAGTGTATATCTTCAATTCCAGGCAGTAGAAAGTGTAAAAAGATGCCAAATCCTCACTGTATGCCAGGACTCTGTGTTCCATGTCAATGTAGAAGGAGCCCCTCTAAACGCATGTAAAACATTGAGGTTCACCTCTGTACCTTTAAAGGAGTCCCATAGGCAGACCGGTCTCCCTCTAGTAAAACTGCTCTCTGTACCATTTCCCTGAACTGAACAAAGATTTCTTTGTTCCACTGGTAATACAGAGGAAAAAATGCCAGTAATACTGCTCCGTGCTGTAAATCACTCCAAGCAGATGGGTCACAGTTATGGGTGCACTTCATTATCGCATGGACTTATGGGATATCAGTCCCCGGGGCTCTTATGAATTTGGGAAGCCAAGTACTGTTCTGTGTGGACAGTAGCTGGGCTGCGTCCTAGATCACATCAAGTTTCTATTTAAACTCATTGCTCAATATGGCGCGCAAATAAATCTAAACTTGCCTCTCTGTAAAACTACACATGTGATAAAGCACAGGCATTTTTATTTCACAAGAAAAATACAAACCTGACTGTAAACAGCAAAGATTTTGCCTGGACACAATCAGATTGTTGCACATGGTGCCTTATTTTGCCAAGAATATCCTACTTAGAAGAGAAGGATCGGTCTGTTTGATATGTAAAGCAAACTATTAAGTTCCAGAAACTGAGGATAACACGATAACAGATCAATGTGCAATAAAGCAATATTTAATTTAAATAACTGCACAGCAATATCCACGAACAGCGCTAGAGGCAATACAAAATCAGTGGAAAATATCTGTGGTCAGAATTTCCCTCCATCCAAAAGTAATATGTTACCAATCATTTCATGGACTTTTCATTTACATAAACCTAAGCAAATGGCTCGGTTGTGCAAAAGATTATCGTTTACTTTTTACTGACTGCCACAAACAAGATCTCCCTTTTTTATAAAATTCAGAGACCAGTTCTTCCCCAGAAAAACTCATTGTGGTGCTACCTTATATTGGGTCAAAATTATTCAAACTAGTGTTTTTGGAAAGCTATATGTGTACAGGTTCATTAACTTCAATCTGAGGCTGATTGTACTATCAATTTATTGTCATTGGAGGATTGTGTGTTTAAATAGTGAAAAACGTTCCCATTTTCTTTGCTGATTTTGGAGGAAAATGGGTTTATACTTGCACTCAAATTGATACCTGCAAGCGTCATCAAATTAGCCACAATAACTGAATGACTGCCGTTTCAGTTATGGAAAATTGCTGAACTTTTTGCTGCACCAATTCCATGTTGGTCTGCCTATTGCTAGTATTTCATGCTGCTCTTGACGAGTGCGAGTCAGTAATATTACCCGTGGTCAGTTTTTAGGCTGTCTGCTAGCAAACGATTCTGGAAAACACAACAGACCATTGCCACATTGGTCACTTGACAACTAATCATAAGAAAAGAACAATAAAATACCTATAAGCAAATCTGTATTTTTGTGGGAGTATAAAAACAAATCTGGGGCCAAAAATACAAGCAGACAGAGGGAGGAGAGGCACTCGCAGGGAAAAGAGGCGGGAGAGCAAACTTAATTTTAGCTGTATGTGATGCTGTAATCCAATCTCCACAGCAACTTTTTGTGTGCTGTGGAATAAGACTGTGGGCTTTGGCACTCGCAGATTCCTACCCTTGATAAAACTTCCACTTTTCCACCCCCATAAGATGACTCTTTAAGACAAAGAGGAGAGGGAGGGAGAGAAAAAAGAAAAAGACCATGGAGACAGAGGAGTTGGGGGAGTTTTAGATGACAAATATAAGTAGGGTGAGAGATTTGATGATTTGAAAAGAAAGACTGATGTTAGAAAAACAGGGTAAGAAAGCAATGGACTTAAAGGGAAAAGTGTGTGTGAGAGAGGGGTGAACTGAAGTGCAAACAGAGCTGGGTGAGAGGAAAGGGACATTCCTGGGCCAGCTGTGGCTTAAATGGGAATTCTGACTGGATCTGTCAAAAGAAATTGGAGAATATGATAAAATATGGAGCTATTTTGGTATTGCACTAAGCTCAGAGACCACAAACTCCTCAGGAACATAGACTGAAATTGTGACTTCAAAAATGGTGATGGTAACACCAAGCTACTCTCGTGAGGTATTGCTAAAAGAGACCAACCGCAAACCAAGTCAGGTGACCTTTGACTCCAGTACCGTCACTTGCGCCAGCTTCATGTCATCGGGGACTGAGGAGGCAACTGAGGAAATAAGTAGCTATACTGTCCGTCCCCAGAGACAGGTGCTGAAGTGTTTAATAAATAAATAACTTGAGCAAGAGAGACAAAAAGAGACAGAGTCTGAGGCCGACACTTATTGTCAACACCGAATATGCTGCCAGTCATAACATAACTACTGTTCCACTGAGGAGCGATTGTTCCCTGCTAACTATAGATCTCTCAGGATAGCTTTACTATTGGCCTGAATTTGATGATTTGTCCTCAGCCGACTTTAGTAGCTAAACACAAGGGGGGTTATAATATCTGGAGAAAGCTATTTGTTACAGCATTCATTTCAATGGCAGCTGCTTGGCTGCCGCTGGACCGCAGAAAGACAATGTTTGACGTCATCACAACTCTGATTGGCTAACGACACCACAAGAATACACCGAGTCCCAAACCCTTGATTATGAGCGATGAAGTTAAAGGACAGAAAAAAATATAAATCCATGTTCCGTTTCACACCTTGAGAACAGCTACTATAATTTAGGCTAGTGATTTCATTATTTGTGATTCATTTGTTGCTCTCAAATTTTAAATCCCATTATGCGAGTTAAAACATAAAACATGCATCTACTTACATCTTTGCAAAACTCTAAAAAAAACAAAAAAAGGTACCTACACATGCAATTCACTGCAGTTTCCTGCTGAAATAAATGCCAGTGGCATTTTCGTTCCTTTTTATGATTACAGGGGCAGATTATTGATTAATATAGACTCATTCATTCATTCATTCAATAGCCTACGGAAGCTATTCAAGTTCCCACACAAAAATACAAAATAATAAGAATGCAGCAGTATATTCTGCGTTTATGGTTGGCCATAATCCATAATACCAATAATTCATAGCTAGATTACCCCAACAATAAAAGAGCTCAAAGACTTGTAGAAGCAAGCTAAAATAGCATGGTTGCTTCCGTAAATTCATTTTTATATCATTAGTTGGACATTAAATTTGGACACACTCACCGGACATTTAATTTCTGAACTGCTGCAATATGTACAACTAATATAATAAAATGTTGCCAGATTCACATTCATCTATTTCGCAGACTGTAAATTTCCTTTTGAAAGAGTCTGGGTTGGATTTTGTCATCCCTTTTGTTATGCTCTCAATCAAGTCCTCAAAATAGGACGAAGCTAGAGATAGACTACACTGGTCGCTAATTTCAAGCTAGCTTGCTATAAGAGCTGGCTTTCAAAATGTAAACAAGTGTGGCTTTGTATTCATTGGGTGACATAGATAACACAGGATTATGTTTTGTCTACGCTAGCTTTGACTAGCCGTGCTCACAGTTTATCTCTGCTGGGGAGTGATGTGACCTGTCAACAGGCTCAAATCTTGGGAAAATATGGTGCAGACGAGGCTGGGTTTCGGCCAAGGCGTCTACCATTAAAAACATGAACCCTCTATTCACCTCATGACTGACAGACCGTCACCCCCACACCTGCTGCAAAGTAATCTTGCTAACTGTTACTACGGCATACTTGTACAAACCTGCATCAATGTTAAGAGACGGTGAGTGTTTTTGGCTCTTTTGTTCTTGCGTAGGGCCTGTAAGCCCTAGGTATACATCCTGTTTCCAAAGCGCACAGTGGGGCCACGCTGACCCCTGAGGGCCACACACGCATATGGGGCTGGCAGGGACAGACACACATCCTGGTCCTGAAACAACAGGTCAGGCAGGCTCAGAGGGAAGAGCACCCTGCCTTGGCCTGGGCCATTGTGACTCTGTTTATCACCATGGATCTTTGCCCAACACAACATTTGCACATGTCATTGTTCCTACACATTGTCCACGCCCTCTTAGTAAACATGAGCAGGGTGAGTGTGTGTGTACTTGTATTCCTTACATTGTGGGGACCAAATGTCCCAACAACGTAAGTAAAACCAGTATATCTTGACATTGTGGGGACCCCTACACTACCCCCACAAGGAGTTTCCTTGTGTAGTTCCCCACAAGGAAACAAGCTTATAAATCATACAGAATTATCTTTTTTGAAAATCTAAAATAGCAGAACATTTTCTGTGATGGGTCGGTTTAGGGGTCGGGGTAATGTAGGTGGACAGAATATACAATTTGTACAGTATAAAAACCATTATGCCTATGGAATGTCCCCATAAAACACAAAAATACAACATGTGTGTGTGGGTGTGTGTTGAGGGAGCTTATCAGGATTACTGTTGTCACTTCTTTGCTATTCACTTACGTTGAATTAGAAACTGTAACCATCTGCCTTTGTGTATATAGTCCTTTTTCAAGAGTACGCGTGCTGCTATTGTATGTACAAGTATGCACAAAGTGTAACTCTTCCTGCTTGTATATAATGGATTTGGAGTGCTGAAGGGATGGCATCAAAATTCAGAAGATTGATTCAACTCCTTTGAGATTTACCTATAGGTGTTTATAATGGGGGTTTTCTATTTATGAGTAAAATAAGGTCTGTGGCAAACATAACTTGCCGATACAAGAACGTTTTATAAGATTTATTTTTTTTTTTTTTTTTTACAATAAGCATAAAAGCTTCAAAATTTGCGTTTTCAAAATGAGTTCACATTGTATGAGCCAAGGTATGTTTACCACAGACCTTATTTCACTCATGAACTGAAAAATCACATTATAAAACCCCATAGGAAAATCTTGAGGGAACCAGTGGTGAATTAGTCTTCTGGGTTTTGACGTCATCCATGCAGCACTCTATATGTGTTACATATTGGTTCTAGAGAACTGTGGTAAACATGAAAACTGTGGTAAGATCTTTGTTCGTTAAATGTTGTTTCATCTTTATTTGTCAGTCTAGATGAGCTAGAATGCAATATTTATATAGCTTGCAAAGATTCAAATAACTAGCTACAGCTGTTCAACAGTCACAACATGGGCTAAACAATGTCATTGAAATGGTTTATCTGGTTCACAAAAATGATCTGAATGAGTTAACAACTTGTTGGACTGACCATCTCTTTTGGACACTTACAGCCAATCACTGAGTTGATACTAGCATCTGGAATGTATCAAGGACTTGATGATTGGCTGAAAACTTATTGCAGACATACAAAGTTAAGAACTGTATGTTGAGGATCAAGTGACAATGTAATTATGTGACTGTAATGAACTATTGAATTGATTTTATGAACCGGATCATTGAAATAAGTTGTTTTTTGGGGGGAAAACAGAATTAAAGAAAATTAGTCACATCCCTAAGCTTTAGAAAAAGTTGCAACACTATAATTAAAAAGTAACTAACTATAAGTAGCTACTAATTCCTGTTGCTCAAACCGTAAAGCATGGCACTAGCAACGCCAAGTTCATGGGTTAATTCCCAGAGAAAGCATGATAAAAAAATACCTTGAAAGCAATGGAATTTCTTTGGATAAAAGCATCTGTCAAATGCATACATGAACATGCAATTTTACTAATTTTGTAAAAGCATAAAGCAAACGCTGTTTCTTTTTAAAATAGCTTTTACAGTAACAAGCTACTTTTTCCAACACTAAAAAATGTAGTGTGGCAAAGCTAAATTACTGTTTTAACATTGAATTCCACATTAATCCACTGAGACAATAATCAAACATGCTCTACTAGAATGTCTCTTTCACTCAACAAGCACATTATGACTGAGTTCTTAAAACTCTCTGTGTAACATTTTATGTGTTTTATTTTTATTTCTTTTCTTGGTAGTGAAGTATATATTTAATTTAATACTGACATTTAGCAGGATGGTTTGTGTCTCATATTAAATTAGATTTGGTTTCGTTTTATTACAAATCCTAGTTGTTTCAGTTCCAGATAAGTACAGATGTTTTAAACAAAAATATATAATCTGACAATTACAGTACTTATAAAAATAAAATAATTGCCTCTCATATAATCGCAGTTAGTTTCTCTCCAAAGCAGATTGGTAGTCAAAACTGATATTAATGTGCATTAAGACAGATTTCAATAATACATTTTTTATTGATAGTAACAAAGTACTGTAACAATCTTAAATTCCTGAAATGTATGACTTATTTAACACATATATTTGTAATATATGCCCCCCCCCCCCCCCAATGGAATAGATTTAAAAAGAATTGGCTGCATTCATATGTACATCAGTCTGTGTTTCTGAAATACCAGTATGAATTCAGTATGATTTCAGTTGATTTAGCAAACAGGTTGCCAAACTGAATATAAGAAATTTTAATTCAAAGAAATTCATATATTTTTAAGTAAAAAAGCAAAGGTTCAAGACTTTGAATATTGACTTGAGAAAGTCATACCGTTTTGGAAAAAAACGTTTGAAGATTTATATATGCATTAAATGCCTAACAACGTGTCGTAACCAGACGCGCCGTTACACCGCGACAAGCGATAAAACGTGTTTTAATTGGAATTGTTAATTGGAGTATTCGCCACCACGGCGACGCGCGACGATTCTATTTTAGAAATGGTTTCTATTTCCCCGCGACGTCGCGACTTGAACAGCAACGCAAATTATGGCAATGATATGTTGATGTGCCTCATTCATCGTTAAAAGCACCTAATGGTTGTGTTTGAATATCATTCTGTGTTTCCCGCTTTTTAGCTGTAATGAAAACAACACTGGGTAATTCACCTCAGATCTTGAAAATGAATAAATGGGCACAAAAACGTTCAAACTGCCAACTCATTGCGAACAAACAAGTGTATTCTATGACAAGATTGTTTAATTCACTCCGTATGTACTTTAAATAATGTTTAAATGGTGTAATATTTATGAATTTTACTATGTACTTAAGCATTTCATTGTGTTAGCTCTTGCCAAGAGAGCCTGCCCTTCTCA
The DNA here is from genome assembly GCA_037194245.1 of Opsariichthys bidens. Lineage (NCBI taxonomy): Eukaryota > Metazoa > Chordata > Actinopteri > Cypriniformes > Xenocyprididae > Opsariichthys > Opsariichthys bidens. The sequence goes on from CM074277.1 coordinate 27,578,206, forward strand.
TTGGCTGTGGTTTTTGATTGATTCGCTTCTCAATGTCGGACAGTCAAATTGCTAGTCGCTGGAATCTTAACCCATCGCGTGTAGTTAGGCTCATTATATTTAAGAAGTTTAAATATAATAACTGTCCCCTCACTGATTATGCTAATGCAGATAGCAATCACTCCATTAAAGCTAATGAGAACTGTTCACAATAGAGCAGAGACAGGAGGCTCATAATGGAGCTGTTTGACAGGCTCACAGCAGGCCCGCTGGAGCAGATAACCGCAGAATTCAAAGCCCCTTTGTGGCGGGTAGAGCGGTACGGGCCCATTTCCGGCTAGTGCTGCTCTGATCTCACCAGCGAGCGAACAAAAGATGAGCTCCATGTGCAAGAGGCTAACCACATCACACACAACTCCGGCTTTCCTTTACTCTAGACAGCAACTCTCTAAAAGTACACAATCTCTGATTTGAGCCCTTCTCACCCCGTCCTTCCTTGCTTTGTCTAAACCACACAAACATGCTGCGGCGGGCACAGGGAGTATTTGTGAGACACTGTCAGGCTGTTGTAACTGCAGGCTTATTTGTTGTGACACACATTTGCAGAAGAAGAAATGCAGTCCATTTAAACAAAACGTCACATTTTGTTGTTGTCAACAGTGCACTAGCATGCAGAGATCCAATAAAGGGAATCAAACTTAACCTAACTTTGCAAGATCAAGAGAAAAAATGGCAACAAGACGTCAGGATGTAACATGAACAAGTTCATAAAAACCACTCATGACAAGTGGGAAGCGGTTGGGATGGAGAACCTGAAGTTGTTCCCTTCTGAGGAAGGATTGTTTCTTTCCACAACAATAACCGATCATGGATGTCCACAGAAACCACATCCACAACCCTGTTCGCAACCCTGCTCAACATCAATTCTCACTGACAGCCTGCTTGGTTCAGCCACTCACACCCAACAATAGGAACGCCTCGCAGCCTGGCTGAAGACAGAACAATGGCAGCATTCAGAAAAACAGCTACAACACCTATGCGATGGCATCAACCCATGACAGTGACTCAAGATCTGACTCAGCTCAGCTGGTGCTCGGTGGAAAATGTTGTGCACTAAATGTTTCAAAGATGGAAGCCATCCTCTAAAGTGGAGGGCTGATGGAAGTGATTATAGGCGTCTGGGCATGATTCAACTCCCCTCGGTCTTGGTTCTTAAAATAGCGTGATGAGGGGGCGACGGGTAGAGCGGATGTGGGAGTTCCTGTGCTGTGATGTGGGGGCTGGGACCACACGAGTATGGCGGCATGCCCACCCCCTGGGGAGGCTATACGCACATGCCATCCAGCTCAAATAAGGAAAACTGCAAAGATCTTTCAAATAGATGCGTCCCTTAACACCAACTAACTCACGGAAAACATATACAAAAAGACCTTAAAGCTCTGCTGTCGATATTACAGTATATGTGTGTTTACAATGGTAGCAGTAACAGCTGATGACTGGAAGCTTACACTTTGAAGCTAATTCTGGCAAAGCTAGTAAAGTTATCATTTTTAATTAGATGTTCAGGGGAGGTTTTACATGTCTGATAGCATGGTTTATGTCAAAGAATGACAGCGCTCTGAAAATGGTTGTATACATCACACTTGCTTGAAAATTACTGTGTAGTTTTCTTTTTGTTTTTTGCAAATTAGTGGCCAATTCATATGAATTTGTATATGGTCTCAGTCGTACGTCTTTGTACAAATCACACAAAATTGCCACCTCATAAAATAGTTACAAAACAAAGAGATTGGGTTGGTTGTATATTACAAAAATTGACTACTTGAAGGATTAGTTCACTTCAGAATTAAAATTTCCTGATCATTTACCCACCCCCATGCCATCCGAGATGTTTATGTCTTTCTTTTTTCAGTGGAAAAGAAATCAAGGTTTTTGAGGAAAACATTACAGTATATTTGTCCATATAGTGGACTTCAACGGGGTACAACGGGTTGAAGGTCCAAATTGCAGTTTCAGTGCAGCTTCACGTCCATGACTTCACACATTAGTCGAATTGGAAAGGTCTCGGGAAAAATGAAAAACACCCAACATTTTTTTTTTGTAAAGGGCGTTTGACTTATGCTGCTTCCACGTGTTATAGGAAATTTGATAATTCCCACTTCTGAAGTCGTAATTACGAGCTTATTGCATTCAAGTTTTGCTATGTGCAATTATTTACCAAGGAAACTTGTATACGATATTTCCGAGAGCATGTGAAGGCAGCCTTAGTCTTTGCACATTCGCTTTGTAAACACTGGTTCGGTACTTTCGCCTACGTCACGCATTACCTTACCAATGTGAATATGTAATGCATGGACACGCATCACAGAGCTAGAGCAAGATGAGCATATATTTATATTTTTTTATATTATACTTTTTTACATTTTTTTTATTTTTCTATGTATATATTATATATTCTATATATTTTTAAATGACTAATCATTTCACTAGAGAAGACATTTATTCCTCAGCTGGGATCGTGTAGAGCCCTTTGAAGCTTCTCTGAAACTGCAATTTGGACCTTCAACATGTTGTACCCCACTGAAGTCCACTATATGGAGAAAAATCCTGGAATTTTTTCCTCAAAAACCTTCATTTCTTTTTGACTGAAGATATAAAGACATAAAAATCTTTGATGACATGGCAGTGAGTAAATTATCAGGAAAGTGAAATTCTGGAGTGAACTAATCCTTAAGTTTTGAATTCATTTTTGACAAAAAATCCTTCAAACAAGATACATTTACCTGAGAAGTAACACTGTATCCTACTAAACTTTGATTTTAAGAATTTAATAACAAAGAACTTGGAAAATGCATCATGCTTTGGTCAGATTTGTTTTTCTTCACATTAATGAAATAAAGTTAAGCTCAAGTATATTCAGTTTACTTGCTACAAAGTGCATCAAGCCAAACTTTAAGCACACAAAAATCTTCTGAACATCTAGAATGGTAAACCTTTGGTAAATTCAGCTACTTTTCCTACTTTAGCCCCAAAAGCACTCATCTAAAACCGAGACTAACAGCAGTAGTCTCTGCAAAATGATAGATTGGGACCATTGTGCCCAGTTTCACTACCTGAAATTAAATGTACGCAGTCTGTAATTTGGGCTCCTGTTAAAGAGCACAAAAAATGCTTTATAAAGACCAGTAGCGCAGGCAGCCAACTCAAACCAGAGTCAGGTCAGGTAATAATCAGTGTCTTTGACACACATCCAACCATATCCATGAGGTTAACCAGGCAAGACTAAATACCCACCAGGAACACAGACAATCAAAGTGATTCAACAGAGAGCTCAAATCAATCCCTAATTCTGAAAGCAGTTAGGTTAAGAATAGACACATTCTTAGCTTTCAATTAATTTCAAAGCGACTGCCTTCCGACTTGTTGGAATGGCATATACCTTACACACAAGGCCTAATCTGTGTGGTTTCATAGATAAACAGACATATTCTCCTGCTGTCAGTAGCAATCGACAATAATAATCAGGTGAATGTCAAAAACAAAATGACAGAATCCTTTTGTGTTTTATTAAAGCCCCAGCATGCACATTACAAGAGCTCATGTGAGCAGGAAATGCACAGACATTGAATTAAATGACCTCAAACCCTCCCCCTGCATCATATGACAGAAAATTATACTTTGTAAAGCGTAAACACACAGACAAAGGGTGAAACACCAGGGAGATAATCTAATTTGGGTGTCCTGTGACGTGCATTTGAATCCCTTTCTCAGTCCTGGGGCCCTTGAGGGTGCGCCTTTCCATTTGTTTTTGATCACAAGTTTGAGACCTAAGACTAAACCCCCCTGATCAACTTTGTGTCCTTTGTTTGCACCTATTTGGCAGTCACAGCTTCATCACATGCTTTAGCAGTACAGATCATAATCTTTTCCATACAAGACAACTTTTGACTACAGTGTGTTTCCCAGTGGTGCAGGTTCTCTCACTTTTGTGAATTATGGGTGATTTAGCGTAGAAGTTAGAAATCTGGTAGCTTTGGCTAAAACTGTGAACTAAATGAAAACGTATCAACATTAGCATTACTGCTGTCTTCTTCAAGAACACCCAGATGATTGCACAACATGTAAAGTGGAACAGACAAAGCACTGAAATCCTGGAGAAAGCAGAATGAAGAGTTTGTTCACAAGAAAAACAGCAGGTAGACATTTTAATCCTTAACAAAACAATGCTAACTACAGTCTGTAAACGCAAAGGGTTTATAGGGAGGAGAACCTTTCCTTAACTAATTTTCCTTGAAGCAAAGCCTTTACCACCTGGAGCTCTCTTTCAATGATTTATGGGTGGAACTATTAAACTAATGACATCTGAAGAGTGTGTTGCAATTTCCATCTTTCTAATGGAAGGTTACTGAAGTAATTCTAACAAAATGAAACAGAAAGGTATGTAAACAAAGACTTCTGCCATGAAAAGTATAGTAAAAATAAGCCTTGCCAAAGGAGATTTTATGGAGTGCTGCTAAACGAATCAGACAAGCTGTGCAAGAGCCGGTGACTCGCATTTGACATTCAGTCAGGGTTTCAGCCTGACCCTAGAGCAACAAAGTCCCTGGATCCAGCTGTGCCTGAGATCCTGAGGTGTCCAGGGCTGGCCAACAGGCCCAGAGTGTGAGGAGCCCTGCCACTGACCTCCCTGAACGTGTTTGGATTGGCTCAACAAGATCCCAGGGAATAGCCGTTAATCTACAGAAGACCGTCTTTTTAATTATTGGAGAATTCTAAAGGAATTGAATAATGAAATCCAAATGCAGAGAGCGGGCAGGAGGGGGTACAAGGGAGAAAGGAGATACGGCTCTGTGGCTAGTGCTGACCCCTGGCTGGCCCCACACGTGTATGGCCTCCAGTACATTGACTCCAGGTTGAGCTGGGACATAAATCCTGAATAACATTCGGACTAATGGGCTCACACTGGTCCTGACTACGTTATCCACTGACACCAGAAGAGACCATCTATCCATGATGCAGTGCAAGGATCTGGAGTGCAGCAACCTTTGAACTCAGACTGATTGGCTTCATGCAAACAGAGCCATGTATGAAGCCAAAAGTCCAACTTTAGACGCCTGTTGAGGACTGAGATCTAATAGTAGTAATTCAATAGCACTCTGCAACAGACATACCACAGCACACTGTCAAATCCGCATACAACATAATACTGGAGCAGCCACATTCATCTTCATTCAATGTGACACACAATCATGATTATGATGCATGGCATTCCATCTGTGTTCCTACTCCCAAGACGCAAGGGAAGTCTAGACAGATAGAGTGGACTTACCATGAAAGACGCTTTACTGAAACTTAGAAAAACACCACAAAAGCAAAGTGCTACATCCTATCATTCGCATCTGAGGACAACACACTCTTAGTGAGTTCTCAGTGGACCACCCCAAAAGTTGGACTGACCTCCGTGTCACTGGCTGCTCAGTGCTGGAGTTAGGCCAGACCAAATACGGTCCTCCCTCTACGGGACGCATCGCAGTGAACTGGCTCTACTGCTGCTCAGCCAGGCGCCGGAGGACCATCCGGCAGCCGTTGGCTCAGCAAGAGACAGTCTCTTGAAAGGGGTGGGAAGAGCGTGAACGCTGACAACGTGCTCCCAATAAGGCTCAAAACACACCAGAGGACACACAGAGCAGACAAGGGTCAGGGGACCAGTGGACCCCATCACCAGCTGGCTACTCTTTTGGTGATGAGCTCATTCTGGATAAGAGCCAACCAGGCCCTGAAGCTATCCTTATGAGGTCACCACTAAAACACATTGAAACACTAGCGAGCCAAACACTATCACAAAACGGGTCGAGCGCTGACAGGAGCACTGGTCAAATTACACCAATGACGAAGGTACTGTGAGGCAAAGAACAAACAGTACTGGAAAAAAACAGTTTGAGAAGATATGAAAAGAAAAAAAAAATCAGTGTCTGTCACAGGGTGAGGTCGTGGCAGGCTGGCGCGGGATGAGGGAGGTCAATCTGAGCATTTTTGGCTCTATAGGCCAAAAGATTCAAGAAAGTGCCAAAAGAAACCTGTTATTTCAGGTTGCAAGCATGCTCTGGAACCAGATTATGTGTATAAGTAGCAGTGGATTTGAATTTAAAGAGATTAGACAAGCATTCGAATAGACACCTGTACACTTGCACATATGTAACTAGATAATCATCAGCAACTCAGTCTTCAAAAGCCACTCAATAAGCAAAAGCATGCAGATCAAGAAGTTCAAATGGTTCAGTAAATGCTGTAGCAGAACATCAGAACATGACAATGAGGTCAGTTCAGTGTACCCAGTGGCCTCCACAGCCGCCACATCTAAATCCAACAGGGCATCTTTGGGTTGTGGTGAAAGAGCAGAGCAGCCAAAGCTTACTTCGCAGAAGCTTCCTAGCTACGCAAGTTCAATTTCATTCACCATTGTGTTCCTGAAATGCATCGGACCGAAATCATACAGTTATCGACAGGAATTAAAAGGAACGGAAAAGTTTTGATTTCTCTTAATGGTACTGAATCCTTAATGGTGCCATTAACAATTTATTACTTCAGAGGAAGAAATATTTGGAAAAAAGGAAATGTAGTTCTTATTGCATTTTATTCTCTCTTTTCTTACACTTTTCAGAAGCACAGTGTCATTGTTACATATGTTACATGTAGTTACTTTAGTAATAACTAGAAATGATGCATAATTACATAACCCTAAACCAAACCAAATCCTAAACCTATGGTAAGTACATGTAGTTACTTAATATTACTCATTATTTAAATGTATAACTACAGTGTAACAGACACCTTAAAATAAAGTGTAACCCAAATCTCATATTTTAACAGCCAGTCAGTAACTGTACGGTATCACAAACTGTCTCAGTACAATTCAAAGGATTAATTCACTTCTGTATACAATTTCCTGATAATTTACTCACCCCCATGTCATCCAATATGTTTATGTCTTTCTTTCTTCAGTCGATAAGAAATAAAGGTTTTAGAGGAAAACATTCAAGTCCATATACTGGACTTCGATGGGGGTACAACCGGGTAAAGGTCAAAATTGCAGTTTCAGTGCAGCTTCAGAGGGCTCTACATGATCCCAGAGGAGGAACAAGGGTCTTATCTTAAAACCCCCCCCAAAAAAACTATATATCTTTTAACTACAAATGCTCATCTTGCAGTAGCTCTGCAATGCTTCACACATTACATAATCACATTGGAAACGTCCCAATTGATGTAGGTGGAAGTACTGCGGTAGGGCAAAAAACTCAATCTCATTTTCTAATCCAATTTAAAAATAGTCCAACATGTTTGTTGTACCTTTTATTGTAAAGGCCGTTTGACTAGTTGTTGCAAGCTCACTTTGTAGACACTGGATCGGCACTTCTGCCTAAATCACGTGTCATGAGCCCTTTGAAGCTGGACTGAAACTGCAATTTGGACCTTCAACCCATTTGTGAAGTCCACTATATGGAGAAAAATCCTGGAATGTTTTCCTCAAAAACCTTAATTTCTTTTCTACTGAAGAAAGAAAGACATGGGCATCTTGGATGACATGGGGGTGAGTAAATTATCAGGAAATTAACTTTCAGTCAGCCAAGATAAAAGTAATTACTAGTAAATTAGTGAGATTGTGTAAGCATTCAATTGATTCATAAGTGTTTATCCTTCATTTAAAAAGAACTGGATTATTAGAGTTATTCTTTTCACTGTTTGTTTGCCATACCATAACCTCATTTGGCCAGACGGTGATTAATATTTTCTGAATCATTAAAATATTTAGCGAGCCCAGAGATGGTAGTGTACACAGTGAGTTCTTAAAAGTGTGCTAAAAATGAGTAGTGCTCATAAACTGCTGTATTCTCACTTGAAATATAGTAAAGGCTTGAACCCAGCAACAGTAGGCCTATGTGATGTCACAACTTTGGATGACATAAGTGTTTGAGAGTAACTTTATGGATGCCTTGAGTATTGCAGTCTCTTAGTACTGCAGTATCACAAGAACAAAATACATGGGACTCGAAGCTTGCAATGCACTGGTGTCAGTATTTAACTACTTGCGTAAAGTATGTTTCTTGCCTTACTCTTCCTGGAACATCTGACACACAAACACACACACACACAGACACACAGTCTTCTGAGGGGAATCTGGTAACTTCAGAGAGAAAGTGACAAGGAAATGAGAGGCTAATTGGGGGCAGTTCACTTTATCTAAAGGCAAGTCTACAGATTCAAAGAGGACAAAGACACAGGAAGCCACAGTAGACCAGCACAGGACTCAGTAACTAATTTATTTTAACGTGATAAGACAGAACATATGTGCTATAATGCAAACAAAAACGTCCCTGCTCATTCAAACACCAACAGTTTGGGTGTTATGACACCAGGCATAACGACACTGATTTTAAAGGAACAGTTTACCCAAAAGTTTTCTCAAAATGTACCATTTTGTTGAGTAAATGTTGTCAAGTTAAACCTGTATGACTTACGGGACGAATCACCTGTAACACTTTACAAAAATGTCCTGTTAGTTAGCTAATGCATTGACTAATGTTAACTAACAAATAGTGAAACATTTTTTACAGTATTTATTAATCTTTTTTAACATGAGTTTCAACTGTTCGTGTTAGCTCAGGTATATTATAGGTAGGGTAGGCAATTTATTTTCATAAACACTTTTTATTATTATGGTTGAAACTCTCTTCACACCCTGATAGCAATCAATAATCTATAAATACAAAATTACATATATCTTCTGTGGAACTCTCGGGACCAAAAAATGTTCGTCCAATCATTGCATTCGGTCTGAATCCAATGACAGGATGTCCAACCTGCCAACCATGTCAACACTATCAACGCCAAAATGAATCTGCAGCAGACAAGTGGTACAAGTCTGAGCTCTGTAAGTTGTCTACATTACAACATTCATTAACATTGAAATGTTATGTGCATTGAGACATGAGGAAATTTAGTTAAAACGCCATCTTTCGTGACGCTTTGCAGACTCTGCTCTGCAAGTTCATGTGTTTTGAAGGAGGTGTCGCTTTGGAGATGGAGGGTGGAATCTTATGCTTTCAAAGCTAGCTTGCTGTTGCTAGTTTCTCTGAAATTACCTACCCTACCTTTAAGTGATATTAAAATAAATATAGCAACTATAGCAACTTTTGATTTTAGTAACATATTAGTAATAGTTGAAATTAACATTAACTAACAAATGTCCTTTTAAGTTGATGTGTTCATACTTCACATGAGATTTAAACAAAAGCAAAGAGAAACAAATGCACACTGCTTCATTTAAAATGTGAACAGAAGCAAAAAAGAAAAAGAAAAGAAAAAAGATGTGAGCACAGCACATTACCTAAAAAAGCATAAAGCTAAAAACATGTCAATTAAGCTAATCTATGACCTCATTAGCTAGTCTAGATTTGACATCAACCCCATGTCAGCAACCGAATCTGACTTCTCGAGTCAATTAGCGAGATAATCTATAGGCGTCCCTCTGCACGCGCTATATAAAAACGGCCTGCCCATTAACCTGTGGTCTATAAAAGCACACGACTTAGCAATTAGCCCACATTCCCGGTGCGATCCAGCAGCCTCTGTCCCCAAATTACTATAATTCCTAACAACAACGTGGCAATTTCTAAGGCAGGGAGCGCATGCCTCTCAAACTGTTCATTAAGGCTTTTGGAAAGATATAAGAAGTGCGGTTTCCTGGAGAATGACCGCATCAGCTGTCATAATCATAATTATAGCATCTCTGCTATTTCTACTGTAATCATATAATTACAACATATCTGGTATTTCAATCATATAATTACATTATTTGGCCATCCTCACAGAAAGATACCCTTTCTTAGGCCTCTGTATTTTCAAAAATGAAATATCTGTGGATGTCCACAGATATTTATCCATGAGCAAGCCACGTGTTTGGCGTCGGGACCTCTTGTTTGAGTCCGCTAGCTCTGATGGAGGATAACATGATGATGAACCGGCAAGCATTTCATATAGACTATCTATTTTCTTTCAAATATTTCCTGTAGATTCTTGTTCCGCCACACATGGGGCATCTGAGATCTGAAAAAAAATTTTTAACAGCATTGTTATGAAATCACAGTTCAGCTAGTCTCAGCTAGTTTTTTAGGAAATGTATCACTTTAATTAAGTGGTTCTCTGAACTCTTTGTGAGATAAATTGTTATTTTCCTCTTTTTCTAGCCTTTGAAAGTTATTAGCACAGCAGCTGCCGCATGCTATCAAAACAATGAGCTCAGGCAAAACTTTGAATAAGGCACATAATGAATGTGCCTTTTTCCTCTTAATTTTGTCTCACAGCTACCTTAATGATACTCGAGGTCTGTTAAATGTAGACCCACCACAGCTTCTCTTCATAAAAATTCAGATCATTATCACATAGGACTCGCCAACCAGTCTGTGGCCAGGAGATGTTAATGAGCACAGGGTGTCATTTCTCTCTCACCAGGTGTTAGGAGCTCCAGGACTTGTGTGCTGTAGTTCCACCTGGGCATAATTAAACATCCCACATATTTATAACGATTTTATAGAGGGCCCCACATAATCACCTAGGGCTGTGTCCAACAGAGCTGAATTTATGACTCACTGTCCAACCCTTCTACTTAATGAGATACAGAAGATTTGGTTCCTATTAGGAACTGCTGAAATAAACATAGCAAATTAAAAATTAATCTACCATGTGGAAACTATCATTTGGGTATGTACAAGAATATCATTACACACAGGACACCACAAAAGTGGAACATCTGCTCTTTCTTCGTACAACAAAATACATTGTGAGTGTGTGTGTTTTCCCCACAGTATTATTATTTATATAACTTTTAGGTTGTCTTGATCCACTTTGAAAGGCAAAAAATAAATAAATAAATAAAAACTGTACTTGCAATGGCAAAAAAAATTACCAAATAATGAAAAACATGCTTGTTAACTATTCAGCAAGTACAAGGATACAGCAATGTTTTTTAGTGGACATTAATATTATCACAACTGCAGTGGCAAGTCTGCAAAGCCAATGTGACAAAAGTGTGATCTTCATAATCAAAAATGTGCACAGATTGAAAAAAAAAAAAACTTTTGTTCAGGTTGTTTGTGTTTTAGTTTAGTTCTCCCTGTCTGTCTGCTCGTCTTTATTCACTAGTTATTTTACTTGGCTACTGATGTTACGCTCCTGTTTTAGTTTCTGTCAATTAAAAAAGTTTGAACACAGATGTGTGTCCACAGAGTGTGTAAACAACCAGCCTATAATTGTTAAAAATCCACCCACTCCTTTTTTTTATTTTAAAATTCCCAAAAATCCCAGTCTCTCCAAACATGTGGTTTCAAATTTTCACACCAGTGACTGATGATGATCCCTGATCTGAGCCGCTACGGACACAGTGAAGAAAATGTGCCGTATAGGTAAAGTGTTATATATCGAGCTGAATTTGCACAAAAGATTAACATGATGACGGTACATGTTAGTGGATGAGTGGAATCAGCTTATATGTAAAATTTTTATTTAATTTTTGTTTTGAATTGTTTAGTCACCCCTAGCGGACAAAAAAAAACTACATAGTGCAGCTTTAAAGGGTTAGTTCACCCAAAAATTAAAATTCTGTCATTAATTTCTCACCCTCATGTCGTTCTACACCCGTAAGACTTCAGAACACAAATGAAGATCTTTTTGATGAAATCAGTGACGCCTCTATTGCCAGCAAGATAATGAACACTTTCAGATGCCCATAAAGATACTAAAACATATTTAAAACAGTTCATGTGAGTACAGTGGTTCAACCTTAATATTATAAAGCGACGAGAATACTTTTTGTGCGCCAAAAAAACGATATAACGACTTTTCAACAATATCTAGTGATGGCCGATTTCAAAACACTGCTTTGAAGCTTTACGAATCTTTTGTTTCAAATCAGTGGTTCCCCAAACTCATAGGGGTGACACGGTTCAGTTCGTATCATGGTTTTAGGGTCACGGTCTTCGGTTCTGTACGGTTCTTGTTGTTATTTTTTCTTTTAATCTTTAACACTCCAGAAATTTCCTTCAGCATATGATATATAGCTTATTAGCTTAATTATCCACAATTTAGTATACAGTATTAACATTTTTGTAATGTAATCATGCACTAACTGAATTTGAAATACTTTAAAGATAAATATATAATATAATGTAATAACATAAACATCCCCAATGCTTTAGTTATGGCTATTGCCCTGTCCGACTTATCACTGAGAGGTTGCTTAAATGCTGCGGACAGTAGAAGTTGTTTCCTAACGGCTCTCTCCTGTTTGTGCTTATCGACACATTGGCGTGATGTCTTCTCAAATGAACTGTCATATTAGAAGTGTTTTCATTAGCATATTGAATGCATTTTGCACAATGCTTGCACACAGTCGCAGTTCTATATACTGTTTTATTTCCTTTGTCATCGTAAGTAACATGAAATCCAAACTGTTCCCACACACCGGATTTGAACGACACGGGCGCATCCGCTAACTCCGGGCAGCCTTCATTAGGGGCCGTTCACATATCGCGCCTAAAAAAGCGTGGAAAGCGCGGCTGCGTTGCTTCCATTTTTCCTACATTTAAAATAATGAATATGTGCTTGCAAAAGACGCGATATGTGAGCGGCCCCTTACTCCACTTTCACTGTCTATATGTATGTTTGCATGAAACTGTCTGAATACGGAGCTACATTGCGCATGCATCGAACCGTGCAACGCACACACGAACCGAACCGAGACAAGCGAACCGAACGGTTCGAATGGTTTTTCATGTACCGTGCCACCCCTAATCATAAGTGATTCAAAATTTCAATAGTTCATGTGACTTTGGCAGTTTGATACGCAATCCAAAAGATTTGTAAAGCTTTGAAGCAGTGTTTTGAAATCCACTGCACCTTGTCCCTCAAGCCCTTCGGCGTCGCCGGGCTCTGCCGTCCCTCCTGCTCCACCTTAGTCCTTGGTCCCATTGACTGCGTATTCCGTCACCCTGATCCAACGACAGCAGCTCGTCACCGCCGTGGGAGGTGTAATGTGAGGTTTATGTTCAGTTCCCCGAGTTTCTCCTACGTGTTCCCTGTTGGATTTATTACTAAAGACCGTTTGTTTCTTGGAATCTCCAGCATTGTGCTATTTGTGCAACCACCCATGACATACAGCTTATACCATATAAATAATTTTCAGGAATTTCAGCAAACATAACTATGTGTTGATACTGTTGGCATGATATAAAATTACTCATACCTTCAGATAGCATACTTACCAGCATTATGGGGGGGCTCATTTTGTGATGTAATTGAATACGGTGGATAAGTGAGATAATGAGGTTTAGTTATACATGCCTTTCTTTTCCTGAACAAGACAGCTATAAGAAGAAACTCGACAAGGTCTTTTCTTGGAATGATGTTTCAGAGACAAATGCTGCTCTGTACAAGAGGACACATTGTTCTCTCCAAAAACATAACTGAATGATAATGGATTATAATCAAACTCAAAAGGTCTTGAGCAGCAGAGTAGAGGAGAAATGTGTTAAGCTACACATATTTCTTTGTGTTAGTACTTGCCATGGTCTTTGTGTGAAATGACATCTGAATTTGCTGCATTGTGCAGAGATGTAAATTTATTCGTTCAAACATGCACCTCCCTCTCAGAGGGGCAGTTACCATGATGCAGTGCAACATGGGATGCACTTATTCATATGAAGAGAACAAACTAGCTTAATAAAAATGCTTTCCCAGAAGTGATGAAGCTGCTACACAAGCATGTATGGGTATCTACATACTTTGGCCTTATAGTCAACATTAATCTAAGCTCCCTTCTTGTAAAGACAGTGGGTTCATAGTTTGCACTTTATTAAAACACTATTAAAAGAGAGACTTTAACCTCAGAATAGTGCAGATCACTATGGGCGGCACCTAATCCTATAACAAACAGCTCAGGGGAGAGTGGAAAATGCCCATTCGCAATATCACCGCACCGCTGAGTAGATGAGAACTGCCCCCCTCCCCATCGGCCTCTTTAAAAGGCCTCCATTGTACAGGAGCCATCGCCATGGCTACTGTCGGCCAACTGTAAGCCTTTCAGAATTATTAGCATTCTTCCTGACTCTCGGCACTGTAGCAGAGCCCCTCGCTATTGCAGAAAACCAGCCAGATAAAAACGAACTGAACTTTCCATCTCTCTCCCCTCAAAATTAATTAAATTCGAATTACAAGAGGTTGGAGTGGAGAAGGTGAAACCTCATACAAACTAAACACCCAGGGTTTGTGTGAGGTGTATAAAGTCGTGCCGCTTTTGCTTAGCAGCGATGCAAGAAACTTTCAACAACAATAGCATTTCATACGAATCAGCGGTGCATAGAACTATTCCAGCTAACAGGGAACATTCTCAGAACTTTGTCTAACATTCTGGCAAGATTCTCAAGTTATGAACAAATGTTCTTCCAGTAACATTAATAGAAAGTTCATTCAGAGTTATCTGATCTTTAATGATGTTCTCAAAACATTAAAATAAAAACATTATTTATACATCGTTCATGGAATGTTTCTTAAACGTTGTAGTTGGACGTTTGTCTGACATTTCAGAATGTTCGGAGAACATTCAAATGTTACGTTATGTTTGATAAATAATAAAAAAAAATGGAATGTTCCATTAACATTCGAACGGCCAAGAAACCCCCCCCCGGATATTTTAAATCTTTAGAGAACATTCAGAAATACCATTTTTATTGCTTATTAGGAACGTTAGCAAAACGTAGAACATATTTTTGTTTGCTGGGATGTCCTAACCAGATCTGATTTGATGAAGAAATGATAAATCTCTTAAATTCTCAAACATTCATGAATATACTGGAGAGCTGTTTTACAGTTGAAATTGACGTCATAATTCGGCGTCAGTCTGATTGACAGGCGATCTAACCAATTATAATCCTGAATCCGCCATTTTGTCCGACAAAGCAGTCAGGGGAGTTAGTAGAAAGTAGAAGTCCACCCTTGAAACAACATCAACATACCGTCTCGCTATCAGTTAGAATGTAATAGATGTAATTTAGGCGGAGAGACTCATTAAGAACACCATGTAATTGTGTCCCTGGTCTCCACCCAGACAATTTAAGCTCAATTTTAGGAGGACAGGCTGGTTTCGTAACAAAGGCCCTTTACTTCTGTGGAGACTATGACTATGGAGACTCTAGGGGAACGAAAAACATAATCAGCTTAACTGGTGCTATTACTAAAATGTCTTTATTACATTTGCATTATTGTATGAAAACTCAGTCTGGCCTTTTTAATTGGAAAATACGCTTTGGTTTTTTCCCGGACCTATTATTACTCTAGCCAAACTTGCGCAACTGTGTAGCCTTAATAATAATCGTCTAATTTTTTTAATCTGCTTCTCTATTAAGTTGCAAGCAAGCCTTACCAACTGAACATTATTACTAAAACCTGAAGGGACAGTTCATCCAAATATAAAAAATAATTTCTTCACCATGATATCATTCCAACCCCATATTACTTTCTTCTGTGAAACACATCGTGTTTTGTTAAACATTTTTGGGTTAATTATTCCTTAAATAGCTATCTTTTACTAGTATGTTGTTCCAACCCCATATTATTTAATTTTTTTCTGTGAACTTCTATTATACATTCATGGAAAATTGATGGTAATTTACACAGACAAGACTCAAAAACAAAAACAAAAACCATAAAAAAATTATGTCCAATTTACTTCCAGTCCTCTAAAGACATGTATTGTTTCCACTGTGACACTCAAATATCCTTATAGCATTTTTCAAACATGTCACATTGTAATTGCACTTTTTGCTTTCCAATTGCTTTCACCATCAAACATGGCATGATGCATCCAAAGGCGTGAACACAATTGTGAATGAGATTTGAGGGAAGGATTATCAGTAAATAAGTTAATGTTTGGTCTGCTTCTCACACAAAGCTATTATACAATATGACTTCAGAAGACATTTAATGTACATGTTTGCATGTAGCAGACGCTATTATCCAAAGTGATTACATTCTATTACATGTGTGCTTTATTACCTGTTCAACTAGCTGCAGTCTGTAAGTTTTGCCTCTTTGTCGCCATCTCTGCTTGAAACCTGCAATTGCGGTTATTTTTTGACTTATCTTTACACGGGTTGTGCATCGGACGAATGTCAGCGCAGATGATTCTAATGTTTTCTGTCAGTCACCACACTGGCGTGGATACTGTACTTTGGAATCACAGATTCTACATCTTGGAAGTATAACCAAAATAATAATTTTCACTGGAAAATCTCATCTGAACAAGTAAGTAACAAATCTGCCACTTGTTCTGACCAACTGAGAAAACACAGCATAACAATAAATCAAGCAACCAATGGTGATTAAATCTAACGATTGCTTAGCTCAGATAACATCATACCATGCAAATTATTATTATTGTTATACTTTGTTCTCAAATGTTAACAACATCAGCATTGCACGACTGTGTATTTAGTATGTATTAGCGCTACCTGTCAATTTCTATTTCTGTAGCCACTCCGCAGTCCGAAGTCTTTTTCTTTTGACTACGGTTGTCATGGTGATTGTCATTTGGACCTTTCTGGATTACAATCCGCCATCAAGTTTAATTATTCTAGCTGCTGTGAGAAAAAGCAAAAATGACCTGCTACCATCAGCATCCTTCCTCACATCCCACATAGAATACTAGCTGGGACTCGTTCTTTATGTAAACAGACGTCACGTAATGACGCAAAAACGAATGTCTACATGCTCGAATTTCCCGTGGAAACCCACCAGTACCAATTTTATTATAAAACATTATTACAAGCTTACCGTTGTGAATCGGGCTAAGGTAAGGAGATAGTTCTGAACACTGGCTGGTTATGTTCTTGGTCAAAAATTGACTTCGGATCATTTTAAACCAAAAAAAAAAAAAAAAAAAAATAGTTACGGACTGCAGCTTTAGCACAAATATCTATCAGCAATAATACGGTAGCAACTCAACGCATTTAGTCATTTAGACATGGTCAAGATTTTCTGCTACAGTTCAAACAAAGCATCAGAATGGGGAAGAAAGGTAATTTAATTGACTTTGAACGTGGCATGGCTGTTGGTGCCAAAGGGCTGGTGTATCATTTGAAGTATTTCAGAAACTGCTGATCTACTGGGAATTTTTACAGAGAATGGTCCTATAAAGAGAAAATATCCAGTGAGTGGCAGCACTGTGGATGCCAGAGGTCAGAGGAGAATGGCCAGACTGGTTCGAGCTAATAGAAAGACAACAGTAACTCAAATAACCAATCGTTACAAGCGAGGTCAGCATCTCTGAACGCACAACACGTTGAGCCTTGAAGCAAATGGGCGAAGGCTACAACTCACACAGACTCACCAGAATTGGACAATAGAAGATTGAAAATTGGTCTGACGGAACTTGATTTCTATTGTGACATTCAGAGTCAGAATTTGGTCGTGAACAACATGAAAGCATGAATCCATCCACTGTTCAGGCTGGTGGTGGTGGTGTAGGGATTGTTTCTTGCCACACTTTGTGCCGCTTACTACCAACTGGTCATTGTTTGAAGGCCACAGCCTACCTGAGTATTGTTGGTGACCATGTCCATCCCTGTATGACCACAGTGGACCATCTTCTGATGGATACTTCCAGCAGCATAACAAGCCATGTTCCAAAGCTCAAATTATCTCAAACTGGTTTCTTGAACACAACAACAAGTATACTATACTCAAATGGCCTCCACCGTCATGTCAATATGGACCAGAATCTCTGAGGAATGTTTCCAGTCCCTTGTTGAATGTCATGAAGAATTAAGGCAGTTCTGAAGGCAAAAAGGGATCCAACTTGATACTTGCAAATGTGTTTTGTGTTTCGTGTAAGAAAAAAGTATGTCAGAATGACATGCAGGTGAGTAAATGATGACAAAATATTTCTTTTGGAGAAAATTATTCCTTCAACTAAAAGAAAAAGAAAAGAAAAACACTACTGAAAGTTCAGGGGGAATGCAAGGACATACTTGAGCCCAAATCCTGATTAACCAACAGGCAGTAATAGAAATCGAACTACTTCATCTACTGTGCCTCTTTAAAAGAATGAGACCCCTTCCTTCCAAGGGCTCCAACTCAACAATCAGACCTTTGTTTTAGCCAGGAGTGCTGTTGTGTATTTTGAGACCATGTGGGTTCTTCTCTAAGCTCCAGTAAAGCCAGTGCCCAAAGTGAGAGTCGAGTTGGGTTGGGCTGAGTGTGAGAGAGTGCCAGGCTTCCTCGTCCGGCCCACAGTCAGACATCAGCCACACGGATACACGCTGCCAGAGGAAGCTAGGACTGGAATGAGCTTGCCAAGCTGCATCTGTCCACTGCCAAGGCTTCCTCTCCTGTAAATGTTAACACTTTCCCTGGAGTATAATGAGATGGATTAGATTGAGTTTCATTGCTAAGTTGCTTGTCTGGAAAGCTGTTGTGTTGGCTGTGACGGAGGGGAATGAAGTGGGGGAACTAATTGTTTTAGGATGTGAGAGAAGGAGGTAATCTACCCTCAAAACATGTTCCCTCAAAACAGTTATCAACTTCAAAATAAGAGCCAAAAGGCACCCATGTTGTTTTACTACCATTGCTATTATGGTTTTGTTAACATTTTAAATTTAATTTCATTTTTATATTTTCTGTTTTTATCATAATTTTAGATAAAATTTTAGTAATTTTGTTGTGGTTTTGCCATTTAATTATATATTTCTATTACACTTTAGTACTTCACCTTAAACAAAATGCATATAGCTGAAATAAAATGTTTTATATATATATATATATATATATATATATATAAATATATATATATATTGCTTTATTTCAGCTCATGTTTATTTCAAGTAATCCATCTTTGTAGTTTTAGCTACAGTTATTAATAATAACCCGAAATACACAACTGACCCTTCGCTGGCAGTTTTGAACGACAGGCGATCTGACCAATCATAACTCCGAATCCGTCATTTTGTTTGACAAAGCAGACGGGAGAGTTAGCAAATGAATGTTGGTGAACTTGAAGAATTGTGTGTACTCACGTCTTTCCGTGCTTGAAACAACATTCCTTCTGATGGTCATTCATGTTTATTTGATGCTATAAATGAACTAGTATGAAGACATGTTGATTCACGAGCCGCAAGAAGAAGCTTCAGCGATCTGTCACGACACATTACAGAGACACTATACACTACTTATTGTGTAAACTTTTCTTTAATTAATTATAATATTTTAAATATGTAAATACTTCTCATATCAAATGTAACCAGCTCTGTCTTGTCTGTCGATGTGTTGTCAGTGTCCTCTTTGTTCCGTGTATTTTTCACTGTGTGAGAACATGATGTGTGGCGTGAGAGCACATGACTTCTCGGACATAGCAACAGTAACTAAAGGGGCGGGTCTTTGCGAAGGGTCAGTTGCTTATAAATGTAACCTTAAATGTGAATATTTATTTAAATTCATCTGAAACAAAACACAAGGTAGGCTTCAAGAAATAGTTGTCCCAAAAAAAGATCACCATTTACTCACCCTCATGACATAATTTCAAGTCAAGTCACTTTTATTTTTATAGCTCTTCATACAATACAGATTGTTTCAAAGCCGCTTTTACAGTGATAAACAGGAAAATGATGCTTCAAGGATGCAAATGTAGTTCAATTTGGCTGTAAAGCAGCTCTATAAAGAAAATAAAAGTGTCGTTGTTCAGCTGAAGTCAGTTCAGTGTTGATTTAGTTCAGCTTTAAAGATCATTAATTATTAAATTAGTTCATTTCACACACATGACTTAGAAGATATTTCAAATAATCTTGATGCAGCTCTTTCCAAGTTAGGAAATTCCAAGTTCCAGTTCCAAATTTGGAAAAAAAAGTAGCATTAAAGTATCAGAAAGCTTTCAAAGTATCTCCTTAAAACCAGTCCATACGGCCCAAGTCAGTAAAATGAAATAATTCGAGAATTAATCAGATTTGTCAGATTTTGATCAGAAAAAAAAACCTGATCTGTTCACTGATTTGGTTTTCGAATCATGAAGGTGCGTAAATTATGAGAATTTTAATTTTGGGGTGAACGACTTCTTGAATTTGTGTTGGAGCAAGTCAGAGATGGAAGTGGATCCTCCACCTCATATGACCTGAACATGAAAAATCATTTCTAATAATAATGCCAATAATTAGCAATATAATTTCATAAAAAATGCACTAAAAGAGAAAACTAAATTGCTTCTACAGTGTAGTCAGGTGAGCTTAACTCTTTAAACTGAGAAATTATAATTTAAAAACTTAAGCACTGAGCTCAAAGATTTTTTATTTAAGAATTTAATGATGACAGGTCATTTATGATTTAGATGGACAAGATTATCAGACAGCAGAGGACATAAGGACACCGGCACTGACGTCCAGACAGAACGCAGTATAGAGAGGCCGTCGGATGAGTCACATGCTTCTGTCCAGGTGAGAGTGAAAGATCTATTGGGGTGAAGCCTGAAACAAACAAAAGACATGACAAATGCACTAAAACAAACATAAAGGCATCACTTTAAAAAACGTGAAAGTCTTTTTCAAGGGTATAGTAGGTGATTGATTTGGAGATTTTTTTATTCCAAAGAATTATCTTTTTTTATTTTTTAAATGGATGTTGAAAATGTTCAGGAGATGAAGCGAAAACAATTTAATCTCACTTTCTATTTTTTGACAATTTAATATCTCTGCATGGGACAACGGACAAATTCTGAGATAAACCAATATTAAAACGTAAGAGACTCACTAAGATGAAGTGAACAGAACTTACAAATTTTAATGTATATTTTACCCCCAAATGAAGGTAAAAGATGAGATTGAGTTGTTTAAAATATCTCTATCATAACAGTCTCATTCGCACAAGTTGCCGGACATACGGGATAGCATAATTATTTTAATTACTTTGTCTTTATGAATCCCAATGGGAAAATGGAAAGCAATGCAATGTTTACAATGCTGGTTCTCTTATTCTCACCAAGGCTGCAAATATTTGATCATGCAGCAATTTTGTGTAATATTACTACAATTTAAAATAACTTCCTGTGAAGAATGTCAAAATGATGCTGAAAATTCAGCTTTGCTTCAGTGTGGCATGATCCTTCAGAAATCATTCTAATAATTAATACTCAAGAAACATTTCTGATTATTATGATAAAAACAGTAGTGCTGCTTCATATTTTTGTGGAACCCATGATACTTTTTAAAGGATCCTTTGGTGAATAAAAATGTCATTTTTGACCAATTTAATGCATCCTTGCTGAATAAAAGCGTTTGTTTCTTTCAGATGCGTAACGCTGGAAGCAGCATCTGGATGTCAGATGCCGTATGATGCAACGGCCCCCACTTTACAAAAATGTTCTCCCATAAATCCTCTTTAGATGCCTAAATGTGTTACCTTGGCAACCAGAGTTGGCCGTGACACTCCCAACCAATCGCAGAGCTGATTCCTGTGGGTTCGCACAGTAGCGATGTCACTTTCCCTGAGACGGGAAACAAGAAACGACCAGAAAATCAGTAGCTGCACCGAAATTCTTCATCATAATCCTCAAATAAGCCCTGTGTGTCAACACTCACCAATTAGTGTCACTAAGCGAGGCCATGACGTCAGCCAGCACTTGATCATCGTCAATGACATCATCGTAGGTCAGGAGCATCTCGTATACCTGGCTGGCAGTCGTCTTCCTGATCTACAGACCCAAGAGAGACAATGGAGTCAGAATTACATCAGAAGTGCCTAGACTAAGTCTGGTCTGCTAATGGTCTCACCACAGGGAAGGGGTGACAGAGCAAAATCAACAGCTGCACTAAGACATTCTTCCTCACATCCCCCTGGAACTGAACCATTCCACAGAACCTGCGTGAAAGAGAGGGAGTCAATCAGGAGGGCTGCACAAAAGTGCAGTTTAATTAGTCATCGACAGATTGGTCAATGCCAAAATCTTAGGGAGCAGTGATATAAAGCAGACAGGCTTTATGTATGTGGACAGGGTTGGGGAGTAACGAAATACAAGTAACTTAGTTGCGTATTTAAAATACCAAATTTGAGTAACTGTATTTCATTACAGTTACATTTTAAAGACTCTGACAGTCTGAAAAAGCGAAAGTAGTTTCATCAACATTTTAATACTTTTAAGGGGGATCATAAAAATTTTGTTATTTTTGTTTAGTACTGTCCTGAACCAGACAAAATGACTGAATTAAAAAAAAAAAAAATTGCCCAACACTTAACTGTCCTGTCATGAATTGGATGATCCACGACTGTTTTCATGTTTTGTCATGGTTGTTTGTGAGTCATTTTATAATTCACTCATCACTGCAACTTTCCCTCACAATTGTGAGTTTGGATTTCACAATTCTGACTTCTTTTTCTCACAATTGTGAGATTTAAACTCACAATTGCAAGTTATACAGTCAGAATATTGTGAGATTATATCTCATAATTCTTTTCTCAATATTGTGAGTTTATATCTCATAATTCTGACTTCATAACTCACAATTGCAACTTTACGTTACTCAATTCTGAGGGAAAAAGTAAGAATTGTGAGATAAAAACTTGCAATGACCTTTTTGTGTTTGTTCAACATTTATTAGTATTCCAAAGTATTCTAAAGTATTTAGATTAAGTTACTAAACCTACGAAATATGTTACAATTACTTTTTAAAGCGTGTATTTTGTAATCTGTAGTGAAATACATTTTAAAAGTAACCTACCCAGCCCTGTATGTAATATTACACCGTTTAAATTAAAGATAGTAAATAACATGCAAAAGAATTGCAGCAATAAAACTAGTTTTACATAATTACATTAATTGGAAAATATATCACTATGAAAAAATAGTTTGAACTTAATAAAAAAAATAAATCTGTAAAGAAAAATATTTATTTTCTGTATTTCTCACAGATCAGGAAAGAGTTAAAAACATGAATAAAAATGGAAAAACACTTTGCGGTGGTAAGTGTGCGCACACTAAGAATCATATTTTCACTTTAAAAATTTTTCAAATATTAAGACCAAATAGCACTAATTTAAACATACAGCACACAAGTGAATATGACATTGCGGCAAACTGGATATAGCATCATAGATAGAAATGCCCGCAATACGCATCCAATTTGCATGGATGGAGTGTCACGTACAGAGTGGATGCGTTTTCTTGGAAGGTTACAAATGCACTTCAGAGGATCTCATAGATGGATGCACAAAAGTTTGCGAGGTTCGTGAAATTAAATGTTTATTAGATATCCAAAGACTAGTATTTGCTGAATGAAAAAGGTGTGAATTCAGGTTGATTGGGACACTTTGTCCCAAAAAAAGTGTTTCAAATCAACCTGAACTCACCCTATATGGGAAAATATAACAGAATTTGCTTTTCTAATACTACTACTACTAAAACAGGCTAGGTTTTTAATGTTTTTAAATGTTAGTTTTATTTACCGGTAGGCTATTTAATATACATATAGCCTAAATTAATGTAATTATTTGCAATTACGAGGTTAACAGGTGTTTTTGGTGTAAAATGAATTTGTCTTTCCTGAGATTACTGCCTCTTCTTGGCCGAGTTCATTTCTCCATGTTGTAAACTTCTAAGTCATGAATCTTTAGGGGCGTGACATTTAAATGATGACTGTTTTGAGCCGCCACATTTATCAATGCATGATCATTCGTGCGATGGGATTGGCAGCATACGAATGTTTGATGAATCACACGTGATCCCTGTCAAAAAATGAGATTCTGAGCTCATTTCTATGTCAGATTGATAAATGAGGCCCATTAAAACCAGAAGCCACACCTAAAATGGCACAAATTATATTTTTAGAGACATTAATTAATTTTTTTTTAATTAATAAAAAAATATATATTTTTTTTTTCACATTTTAAGAACTTGGAACTGCATTTCAAGATCTAGATTTCTCCATTTCCACATATTTAAGGCCAATTCACACCGCACCGACAGACAAGTTTTTTTAGTTCGGTGCGCTACCACTGTTGGAGTCTGTTGGAACATGTTTTTGCCGATTGAACACGCTGATTCGGAATTAGAATATCTAAGAAGTGACGCGCTGTAATCTGGCGACTGTCGGCATTAGTCTGCTTCTGCTGGTAGCGTGAATCGGGCTTTATTTGCCCCATGTGTCGGAAATGCAACCGAACTTACACAGCTATACATGACAACAACTTCTGAACATCCTTGGACTTCTTGATTTCCTCCTTACAGAGCGCCAGTAGCTCTACGCAAAAAGGATGACTGAAGAAAAAAAAAAGACATCGGATTAAAACAAACCAACCTATGACCCGTTTCAACATATGACTTGGCCAGGCTCATCTTAAGTTCTCCCAAAAGTTCCCTGTGTGAGTCCTTTCTGTGTATTTCTGTCATGATATCATCTCTCCTGCCGAGCTCTGGATGGTTTGTGTATCTGAGCCAAGGGAGGCAATAATGTACGCTGGGCTTTCCCACGCTCACCTCTCCTCACTGGTGAAGAGTTCAAAACAGCCATTAGAGAGAATTTGGTCCACCATCTTCAGCAAAGGTACAGAAACCCTGTGGGCGAATCAAATATAGTATAAACACAAAATATAATCTAATTTGGTTCGCAGCCAAAAAAAAGGGCAAAAATAAACATTACCATATTATTATTTAATATATAAAGTATTTTCTTTGTAGTAGTTGTCGAATTTGCCAGCATATACACCATTCCCATGATGTTAAATTACTGATACTGTGATATAAGATTTTGGTCATACCGCCAACCTCTTTCTCACTGCATTCGTATGACATATGCAGCTGTTCTGTGGCTATGTTGCGTTTTGCAAGGCATCTGTACCTGTCATTGCGCAGGTTATCTCTGAAGATGCGTAACAACGTGTCTCCAAACTGCTGAAGCGCCGCGGCGTCCTGCTGAATGCCCTTCAAGTAATCGAATAATGACTGAGAGGAAAAACGCACCTGCAGACACACAAAAGTTTTCACTTGTGAGAGACTGATATATTAATGGTTAAAATTATATTTATTAATTATACACTGCCCAACCCCCAAAAAAGTTGCTGTAAATGGGCAATTTGGATTTAAATAGGATTTCAATTGAAATTAAAAAGACAAATACTTAAAGGGATAGTTAACCTGAAAATGAAAATGATCCCATGATTTACTCACCCTCAAGCCATCCTAGGTGTATTATTTTCTTTCAGACGAACACAATCGGAGATATATTTAAAAATATCCTTAGTCTTCAAAGGTTTATAATGCTCGTGAATGGTAGCCCAATTTTTGAAACAAATACACAAAAAAAAAAAATGCATCCATCCATAAATGACAGTAATCCAACGGCTCCAAAGGGTTAAAGGCCTTGGAGCGAAGGGATGCGTTTTTGTAAGAGAAATATCCATATTTAAAACTTTATCAATTCAAATAACTAGCTTCCGCTGGACTACCATACGCAAAATGCGCAAGTTTGCTAGTGCCAAATGAGTATCCCCTGACGTGAAGTATGAAGCACTATCGTAAGTTTAGACGGTTCAAACTGACAGGGCTGTGCAACAACCTCAAGCTCCTCTACTCCTATATAAAAATCCTCCAACATTTCTCTTTAAAATTTCTCCTTTTAGACTTCTAATTCATGACC
Source organism: Opsariichthys bidens (assembly GCA_037194245.1). NCBI lineage: Eukaryota > Metazoa > Chordata > Actinopteri > Cypriniformes > Xenocyprididae > Opsariichthys > Opsariichthys bidens. The sequence goes on from CM074277.1 coordinate 27,603,903, forward strand.
AGTGTTTTGTTTTCCTCTCTCCCCTATGCCTCCATGTTGGTCACTGCATCATTGGGTGGTCGTCAAAGGTTGCTTTTCCACCCAAATCGACGTGCACCGAAAGCTAGTTATTTGAATTTATAAAGTTTAAATATGCATATTTTTTTTTACAAAAACAGGTATATTCGCTACCAAAAGGCCTTTATTAACCCTGTGGAGGCGTTTGGATTACTTTGATTATGGATGGATGCATTTCTTTTTTTGTTTTAAAATTTGGGCTGCCATTCACAACCATTATAAACCTTGGAGGACAAAGGCTATTTTTAAATATATCTCCAATTGTGTTCGTCTGAAAGAAGATAGTCATATACACCAAGGATGGCTTGAGGGGGAGAAAATCATGGAATAATTTTCATTTGTGGCTAAACTATCCCTTTAAGAGTCTATGACTAGACAATTATTGCAGTGAGTATGTTTCTAGCATGTTATGTGTTTGGCAACACTTCTTCTAACCCTAATTGATAGAGGTTGTAGCTTTTCATTTCTTAAACAACCACGTAAGGAAGACGTATCATGGCCATATTCCAGGATGACAATGTTAAGATTAATCAAGCTCAAATCGTGAAAGAACGGTTGGGGAGCATGAAGAATCATTTTCACACATGAATTGGCATGAATCAATTTTTGGTCAAGATCATTGACAATGCAAGAGTCAGGCACTCTGTAAAGTCCACTCCAGCACATCCCAAAGACTTTCAATGAATTTAAGGCCTGGACTGCCATGCACCCTCCCAACCATTCATGTCCCACTAGCATTCTTAAAACTATTTTGAGTAAAAAAGTATACTTAGAAAGCTAAACTAGTTAGTCTTGCATTTACATATATAATTGCTGAGAGTTTTAAATCACTTAAGGCACTAAATAAGCCAGGATTGTCACTAGTTTTATATGATTATGCATGAGATAATGATAAACGTTAAAGTATATGATACACTGCACCTCACAACTGAGTTGTGGCATCTAGGACACAAAGAGAAGAATGTTGGTTGGTTGTTTTGTATAAGATTTTGTAAAATAACAAAGATTTTTCAGCCTTTTTGTCCTTGGCTGTAACACTTATCTGAAGGTCTTACTGTATCTGTTCGTTTGCGCAATTAATATTGTGAACTCGCATTTTCCCCTCATGGAAGAAGAAAGCCTCGTGTTTACAACTGACAATCAGCACTTATCAGGATCAACTAAATGCAAAATTTTCAAAAGTATGTGAAGTTCACCGCGCCATTGTTGCAGTAAACTTGCACAACGTTCCAGAATGATTCATTTATTCAATTCACGCTGGTCTGTTATCGCAGAGACATTGACTTTATATTTTCACGCCCCTAAATATGACACAGAACAAAACAAACTGACTGGTTGCTTTATTTGTCGTTCAGATGTCGTCTTGGGAGGTCCTTAAAAGTCTGAAGGTCTGACTACGCAAGACTAATCCAAGTGTAATAGATTAAAAAAAAAAAAAAAATGTAGGGCAGGGACTTGAATTTATGCATCGGTTGTTGATTGGATTTTGAGTTGTGGTCAGTGCACACAAAAGTGGAGTAAGAGGAACATGAACTTGCAGGGACTGGTTTAACTGGGTTTAAATTATTCGGACAAGACCTGCATTCACCACCAGAGAGAATGCCATTTACTCCAGAAGTTTAAAAATGAAAAAAAAAAAGGTGCATTTAAAAAATGCAACATGCACATGTTTTTAGTTTTATGTTATTAGTGACTTGAAGGCGAAGTACAGAAACCCATACTTGGAATTTGTGATTTAACCAGCCATTTTTGCTTAAGGGCACCTCAGTCATTTCTTACTGGTATCGAGAATCGAACCCACAACCTTTGGATTAGCAGTGTGACTCTAAACATTAGACCACAACTTAAACGGAATCACAGACTGTGATGAAGTTAAGTAATGTCAAGTAATGGAACTTATGAGAGTACTTCAATTTCATAGAGAAAACATGAAATAATCAGCAGAGAAAGCAGCACTTTCACTCCACATGTTGAACATTTACCCACATCACTCTGTGAGAGGGGTCAGATGGTGCATGATTATGTAAGGTATCAGTCCGAACTCCTGCTGTCCAGAGGGAGCTGAGATTCAGAGAGAAGCTCAATCATCAGAGTTGAGCCTGTGAGAACCGCTCATTTATCCAGCAGTTTTGGCTCAGAGAGATCACCCGGTTCCAGGCTGAAGGTGAGAGTGTAACCTCTATCGTGTATCTAATCAAGAAAAGAGGGGGAGGAAAACTCCTCCACTTCTGATGGGGGACTCATTTATAGCTCCAGTTGGCAGATGAGTTGACGTTTACTATGCTCAAAGCTCCTGTTAAAGGCCTTTGCATTATTTTTTCTTCATCAACAAACACTGGTGGCTATAAATAACAAAAGGGCTTAAATTCATGCTTAAAGACGATGTCCCAACAGCCACTGGAGCAGAGGCACTGAGCCTGAAACACTAAGAAAGAGGGATGGAGAAAGAATATATCACACTTTAGATACAGAAATAAGAATTTAAGCCTGAACTAACCTTGCTGTTTTATATTTAATCGATAACTACCTAAATGTTTTGACATGTTAGTTGCTCTACATGACTTTTTTGTACGTTTGAATTGCTGGGCGGTATACCGGTTCATACGGTAAACCAGTTTCAATTTTGAGACTGATATGTATTTATCAAAAACTGCCATACCAGTGCAGTATCTATTCAGTGGCCGTGAAGTGCTATGTAGAGTGAACAGAGAGCGTACCTCTATTAACTTCATACACTAATGGAAACAACAATGAATAACTCACAAAACTAACTCTCTTTAATACTGCAAATACCATGTGAAAAACACAGATGAAATCACGGAATCCAGTCGCAGGAATTTTCTGTATAAAGCAGAACGTCACTGAATTTGGCAATTTTTGTATGAATAAATCAAAAGTAGGGCTGTACAATGAACCGGATATCGATACGGATGAGTGTCTGTGAATATTAAAGCTAAAAAAAAAGACTACTATTGAAATCTTAAGTCTGTATGAATGCGCGCAGCTTTTTCATCAACTAACGTACTACACATACTGAAACTCGCGATGATTTCAGTGTCTGCTGAACTTCATCTGCAGAGCTGCTCTTAGCATGAACATTTCACCGTTTAACTGATAAAAGTATCGACATTTGTCGTATCATATACACAGGAAGTCAAAGATCTTCACCACCCAGTCAAAATAAAAGTTCGGTATAACTTGAAATAACAAAAATATTGCTATTGTACAATAGAGTGTACTTTGATTAATAGAGATAAAAATGTAGCCTATACTACCTATGATTAATTATATTAAATTAAATTAACTTGATTACATTTTAAACTAATTGTTAGATTTTTGAACTGATTTGATTACATTTTTTTTTTTTTTTTTTTTTACATTTTTTATTTGCCCTAACAATGTTTATATAATATATATTCCCTGTACTTCTGGCAGTAAAAATTAAAAATAAATAAAGATTCAGTGAAAAAAAAGAAGAAGCGATTTACTGTGAAACCGCCGGAATCTTAAAAAAGATGTGATGCAGATTTTTGGTCAAACTGCCCAGCACTAATTGGATGTTCATTCAAATACATTCATTTGTTATTAAATGATACCAAATGGTAAAAATCAAATTACTAATGTTCAACCTTAAACCCAAAATGAGCTGGAAGTGATATTTGGAGTGATATTCTTTTTTTTTTTTAGAAACACATACATTACCACCGAAAAAATTGGTGTCAGTAGTATATATTTTTTTCTTGTTCAGTTTCCACAAAAATATGAAGCAGCAATGTGTAAATGTTTTCAGCACTGATGATAAAAAGAAATGTTTCTTGATCAGTAACAGAATGATTTCTGAAGAAACTTGTGAGACTGGAGTAATGATGCAATGAATAAGTTTAGGAAGAAAGAAAATACTAATAAAAAACAGCATTACAGAGAAAAGGATAAAGGAAAAGATCAAGCATATGAGAGCTGATGAGCTGAAGATCCCTCCAGGGGCTCTCATTCACCACCGAAAGAATGAGCGCACAAGCGAAGGCACACAGTGCCAATCCCACTTGCTCGTTTCCAGCTAAATTTGTTTTGAACGAAGCCTGGCCCACTGGAGGAACTGTGGTTTCGCCTCTGAGCCGTTTACACCCTGTGCACTTTGAGGCCAGGATGGGCACAGACTTGCATTTGTGGCAAAATTTCAGTTTATTCAAACACATGTCAGAAATTTTCTTAAAACACCAAAGCGTTTCAACACCAGCTTATTTTTGAAAACCCCAAATAAAGGACCGCTTTTGTGTTGCAACTCTTGCAAATCTGAAATGAAGCAAAGCAAAGTAAAACTACACGGTCTAATAGTCTCAATTTCCCTGAAACTATTCACACTCGTGGCCGCGGTCACCATAGACAGACTCTCTGGAGAACAAAGTGTCGACATCTCCCTCTGTTGGTCACTTTTGTGTCTTTTCTCACCATGTAATATATTCTAATTGAACCATTTCTCAACATACTAACCCATCGTGTTTTTCCTCGCATGGTTATTCTGATGGCTCTGGTTTGGTTATGTGGTAGATTTATTTTCAATAAAGGTTTTCATTCAGGGGTCTATGAACCCACTCCATGAGAAGTAGATAGAGATTTCTATACTTATATTAATACAATTTAATATATTAAGAAATTAATATATTATAAAAAATTAATACTTTTATTAAATTGATCAAAAAATAAGTAAATACATTTAAAATGTTACAAAAATATATTTTAAAAAATTTTATATTTATCAAACAATCCTGAAAAAAGTTTCGTTTCTACAAAAATATAAAAGCAACAACTTTTCAACATTGACAATAAAAATAAGAAACAGAATCATGTGACACTGAAGACTGGAGTAATGATGCTGAAAATTCCGCTTTGATCACAGGAATAAATTATAATTTAAAATGTATACAAACAGAAAACAGTTATTTTAAATTGTATTAATATTTTACCATTTTTAATGGTCAAATAAATGCAGTCTTGATGAGCGACTTCTTTTAAAAAAAAATATATAAAAATATCTTATCAATTTACTGTATATAAAACACCATTTTCTTCCATCTACACTTTTTAGAATGAGCAACTAATTATTAAAAAACGTATTATTTGTTAAGCATTATGCAATGTAGTAATGTTGATTATTGTTCAATATGCTTTCAACAAATTAAATTTTTTTTTTAATGAACTTTAACCTAGTAAATTATGTATCGGTGGTAACGCGATACAATAAGGTTCATTAGTTAACACACTTCTACAGCATTTATTAATCTGGTTGCACTTTATTTTACAGTATGTGTACTTACAGTGTACTTGACTATTAAAATAGTGAGTAATATAAGGTAACTACAGGGGTTGAGGTTAGGTTTAGGTGTAGGTTCAGGGTTAGTAACCAGTTATTATAATTTCTGTACAAGTACTGTAAAATAAAGTGCTACCATTAATCTTAATTAATGTTAATTTCAACATTTACTAATACATCATTAAAATCAAGAGTTGTATTTGTTGACATTAGTTAATGCAATGTCAATTAACACGAACAAACAACGAATGCAGTACTTTTTATTAAATAACATTAAAAAATATTAAATATAGTAACAAATGTATTGCTCATTGTTAGTTAATACATATATTAAGTACATGCAATTTCTTAATATTACTCAGTATTTAAATGTATAATTAATTAGTGTAACTGTAAAGTGTTACGGGTCTCGTTGATTAACATTAGTTACAACTTTTGATCTTAAAATTGTATTAGAACATTTACAAGAAAGTATTATTGTTAGTTCATGTTAACTAATGTATTTAACTATTAACAAATGACACATTTCTGTAAAGGTTACTTTATTAATCTACAGAACTAAATTGATGTTTAAAAGTAAGACTGAAACTTTTCCCCCTTTTAAAATTCCATGTTTTTTAATGGTTGTGTTTATGTGGTAACCTACTGTAGATTCGGTGAGGCCACCCACAGACACGGAGAGGCCCAGGAGCGTGTGGTACTGGTACTGAGGCAGACGCAGCAGCTGCATGATGTGAGGAAAAGCCTGTGATGCTGCGTTCCAGTTGAGGGACTTTCCCTTCTCTCTAGGGTACATGGAAAAAAAACAAACACCCGAGGTCAGGGATAAAAATCAAATGAAGCATTAGGGATGGGACTTTTATTGAACTACAGCTACAATTGTGAGCAATAAAAATAAAAAGTGTGCTTTTCAGAAACTTCAATGCAAAAGTGCACCTCCCAAATTTAATGACATAATGTAAGCCGTGTTAACGCCTGACGAATCTGTTGCACGCAAATCAAATCACACAGAAAGGTGAAGGTAGACAACAAAGACACTTAAACCAGTATCTACGCCAAAAAATGCATCAATTTTCACTCAATGTCAAATAAACTAGATTGAAAACATCTGTTGCAATATCTGAAGGCAAACAAGCTTTGTATTTTTTTCTATAATCAGAGAGAATAACAAGAATGAAAACTAATAGTATGAAGCAAAGTCATCGAGATTCAGGATTTAAAGCACTTAATTCTATTTTAAACTTGAACTAGTTTAATCATAATTTAATGTAGTGTTTGTAATAATAAGACCATAAACACTACAATATTAAAATAGTATATAATGTAGTATATTTACCAAAAATACAACAGTGGCATTAAAATATTATGAAATTAGAATTACAATTGACCCAAAGCTAAATAATAAACTTTCCCCATTTTTCTTGTGCTATTCAGTAGCATTGCAGTGAAAAAATAACTGTTTACCGAAACGGAAAGGAGAGATTTCATTTAGCCGAAAACTAAAACTATTTTAAAAGCTTGTTTCAAAATAAACTAATGAATCACTGTTATATAATAAATCAATCTGCAAATAAAAGTTGTATTTAATAATCTTAATTGAAAAAAGCAACTTTTTAATGTTTATTACTTTTTATCGATTCTGATTTATTGTTGATATAAACATTTAAACTTCATGTTTTAATGTAAAATTTATTCAAACATACATTAAATAATGAATACTAGAGATTTAAAAAAATATGACAATGTGATCATTTTTTCTAAATATGCAGTGTATATTTAGGAAAAAAGCTCCACTTTACAATTAATTTTTCTATCTGACTATAACAAGTTTATGGAAACTTTATTTCTGAGGTAAAACGTAAGACGACTGTTTACAGGCTGTTTTGACGTCTTTTCGCATTTGAAATACTGAATGAGCGATTACATGAAACATGAATAATTTCAGTACGTTCAGTTCAGTTCAGTTCAGTAAGTTATACAGACATTCCTTCTGATGTTCATTCATGCATATTTCATGCTATAACTATAAGCAGTAAAGTAGGTTCATGTGCCGCTCGAACTGAGGGAATACAACGGTCCGTCACACCAAATTATGGACCGTCAAAATGATATTATTGCTTGAATTTCATAGTAAAATTCCCAGAATTTGAAAGCTCAGACTTGGTTTCATATCAAAAGTAACAGCACAAAACTTATTGCAATTATTGGATGGTAGGAGTGCTAAAATAATGTTTCAAATAAAGTAAAAGATCTCGGTTCATCAAAATGAAGATTAATTTAAAAAAAGTGATACTGTCAGCCCAGCCCTAATCTCCACACATTTTTAGCCACCTGTGTTCTTATTCACATGATGTGTACACAAAATAGACATTGACAAAGTCAAAATGCACCATCAATTAAATGTCACAGTATTGTTAAAGGTTTCTGCCCTCCAAAACAGTTTCAGTCAAAACTGACAATTAATTTTCAGCTGCCAAAATTTCAGTGCATCACTACTACGTCAAGTTTTTCTATACAACTGATAGTTATAGCAAACAAATTAGGCAAAACACTACCTGTGATTGTCTGCCACAGAATGAGTTTGGTATAAAGTCACATCTGCTATTTTCGTCAAATTTGTCCAATTAAAACATTGGTATGAAAGCGGCCTGTGCAAAACTGCACGGAAAAGGTGACTAAGAAGTGAAACATCATTTTTTTAGCGAGTGGACCCTCGAGCTTTTGTGAATGCATGAAGAGTAAACTATGTTTTGGTCAGACGGGTTTAATTCGTTTGCTACATTCCGATTGGGTGAAAAAACTAGGGCTAGCTTGCAAAAGCAGGTTTTGAACAAAAACCAATATAGTGGAAAATTGTATTAAATTGGAGATATACATTTTGTTTGTTTTGACCAAAGGATTCCAATGATATATAACATAACTACTAGACAGAATGAGTGATTTTTTGTTTATTTTTATTTTTTACATCACTCTAGCGCCTCCTATAGGGCGTTCAGGGTGACTCTTTGCTCGGTACTGAGAAACGAGCAATAGTACTACCGTTTGGCCAAGTTTCATGTCACTAGACCTCCGTGTTGTCGGCACGATCATTAAGGCTCGGATAATATATCGATTCTCAATAAGAAAAGAATTTGGAGCGATTCTGATATGTATCGTGATTCTCTCTCGAATTGATCAGAGCATAATTTTTAACAGCAGATGGCACTATTTGCTTTGGAAACAGTTTCCAGTTCCTTTACACACACCACTTAAACCTAAAATAATCATTCATAAAGTTCAAAAAGTTTGAAGCGAAATACAAGTGTGTTTGCAGAAGGTTACGTTTACATTAATCTTGCATCATAAAAGCATTCTGAGCTGAGGTGCAAGAATATTTAACCACTTACATGACTCAGCCGAACACGTGAGCGCTGACAAGCACTCTTCTTCGTGAGCATTTGAGTGTGCAGTTAAAAACTAGCCTAGAACGTCATCTGCTGTTAAAACTAATCTCAGAATCGATCCAGAATCATTGTATCGCAAATCAAAAATTGAGAATCGATGTACTGCCCCTACCTTAAACGTCAGCTTAGGGAAGAAAAACTATAATAATTATATAATAATAATAAATATAGCTGCAAGCAACAATTATGGGGGTTCAAGCACATTTGTATACATTTTTCGCAGAACACAAATATGGCGATTTGTTAGCAAGCAGTCGGTCTGTTTGTAAAACTAGACTATATTGACATTCCCGAGCAGTTGTGGCACTCACGGAGGGAAGATGCTCAGTAGCTCCTCCCGGTGGGGAATGTGAGGTACAGTGGGCTCCGTACTATGGAGCAGACGCAGGAAAACGGTGCCAGCATGGGCTCGGTAGCGGTCGATCTTCTCCGCAGCCTGCTGGGCCAGGCAACACATCATACGCTGAACACTTGAGAAAATGAGAAACAAATATCTGAGCAGTCTGCATTGTGCACTTGGTTAACTGTGACTGAAATTAAGGGAGACTGATAGTGCCTCACAGGTCACAGGAGAGGAGTTCTGGAGCAGATGCCACCACCAGCAGGGTCACGTCCATGAGACTGCTCATAGCTGCCGCCCTCACCCTGAAACGCAATAAGAACGACAATTCTGTTATTGTCAAAGAACCACAACCACACAGAAGATGCTTCAAATATTTGTCGATGCTTTGTTAGTCATGAAGGCATTATGGCGTTGCACATGTTGATTGCTGACATTTTCAGCATCGTGCTGAGGTTTTGCTATGCCTGAAGGCACCTGTGGGGAATGTGAGGAATGCATCACTCATGGGGCAAGCCAGGGGCAGTGGAACACAATAAATATGTTAAGGGTTATATTTTCAGAAAATCTGGCGTGGAATTGCAATATCAGCCAGTTAAAGTTTATAAATTCCAGACAAATTAAGTAAAATTTAAAATGGGCCAAATTAAGTGAAACTTTACATTTAATAACTTTAATATATTAGGGCTATACATAATTATATACATTAAATGACAAATAATAAGGAAAAAAATAAATAAGATACAATAAATGACACTTAAAAACATTTTTAATTCAAATGATCTTCTTGCTGAAAATTTTATTGCATTATTTTGCCATTAATCAAACTAAATGACTACATTAAACTGATTCAACAATCATTATTATATAATGAGGATATAAGGAAAAACTCACCCAAAACGATCTTTTTATACAAGGAACTAAAAAAGTTATTTTTTATTTTAAGAAAAGAATAAAATAAAGAAATAGCATTACAATACTATTGTACTTTAAAACAAAACATTGTAATAAATAATAATTATTATTAAAATATTTTTAGTTCGATAAATAATAATAACTATAATTGTTGTTATTTTAATTTAAATATTTTATTTGACTGAATTATAATAATTAAACCAACAAAGAAATGTATTACTATAGCAATACTATTGTACTATTTTTTTTAATAAATAAATTATTATTAATAATAATAATAATATATATTATTATATTTTAAATTATACAATTAAAAAATGTATTTCTGTAGTAATACTATTATACTGTAAAATACAAAAAAAAACCTGTTTATAATGTACGTACTGTTTTTTGACCTGCTGTATAATAATCAATGTCATGATTGCAATTGTGTGGACATTTGGGAAAAATTTTGCTCGCGTACCCCCCTTCCGTCACCCCAGTATGGAAACCTCTGCCGTAGAGCTTTTATTTTTGTCAGAAAACCACAGGGAGACCTTTTTCTTCATGATGTAGAAGATGGAGTTCAAGTGGAGCAACATTTACTGTGAACCAAGGCAGTACCTTTATTTTGAGGTTTGAGTACCATAATAGCACTGTTGCACATACTGTGCGATACAAGCATGCATCTGCAAGGTGGCATGTGAACTTACCAGGCCCCTACGTCCCCTCTGCTGTCTGTGCTGTAGTCGTTCATACAGCCCAGCAAGGATTCATACACAGGCCTTATGTTGCCCTCACACAGGACGCGGTCCGGGTTTCCTTGCACACACACTCCTACAGCTACACACACCCTGGTAAGACAAGAAAGCACAGGACACATGGACATGGAGTGCAAGATGGGACAAAGCAGCGAAACTAGACGTGAATTTCAGGTCCTGCAGGAAGTAGCAGGCGTTGACCAAGCTGGCTCACGCTAAGTTCAGGCAGACTGGTTCTTCAAGCGCAGAGGAGACAGGAGAAGTTGTTACTCACTGAGAAATGGCTGTGGCTGCGTCCCTCCTAGCTTCTGTTCGACTTTCCTGTTTCTGTGCAACTCTGCAGGCAGCCTGCAGCCCAGACAGGATCTAGGGAACACGTAAGAGTATGTACACTCAGCCTAACGGTTCAGATTCAGACTTCAGCTGAAAACAAGAGGTGTTATGAGGTGCGACCTGCTGTAGTTTGCCATGGATCATAAATGGAGGCAGTGAGCCCAAGGCGAGTGCGCAGCCACAGCGCGTCAGAACCTCGGGACTCTCCAGGGCCAGCAGGTATTGACTAACCAGCTGTTCTGTATGGCAACAAATGGATGTAAACAAACAATAAATGGCCAAAAGTATGTGGACACCCAATAACCACACCCATAGGTGCTCCTTCAACATTTAAAGGGATAGTTCAGCCAAAAATGAAAATTATCCCATGATTTACTCACCCTCAAGCCATCCTAGGTGTATATGGTTATCTTCTTTCAGACGACCATAACTGGAGATATATTTAAGATATCCTGGCTCTTCTGAGCTTTATAATAGAGGTGAACGGGGGCCTGATTTGAAGCTCCAAAAAATGCTTCCGTCCATCATAAATATAATCCATACGGCTCCAGGGGGTTAAAACAGGCCCTCTAAGGTGAAGTGATGGGGTTTTGAAAGAAAAATATCCATATTTAAAACTTTATTAATTATAATAACTAGTTTCCGTCAGACTGCCGTTTGCATCGATTTGCTGCGGAAGAGTAACCAGACCTCTAAAATGAGAATTGTAAAGTGAAACGTCGGAGAATTTCATTATAAGAGAAGAGGAGTTTGTTATCCAGCCCTATTTGTTTAAATCGTGACATGTGTCTAAGCTTACGGTACTCCTACATCGTGTCAGAGGTTACTCTTGTGGCACAAGTCGACTTGTGCAGTATGAGTACGGTCATCTGGTGGAAGCTAGATATTTTAGTGTATATCGTTTCTAAATATGGACATTTTTCATACAAAAACCAATTGCTTCGCTTCTGCAGGCCTGTATTAACCCCATGAAGGCGTATGGATTAAATTTATGATGGATGGGTGCACTTTTGGGGGGATTCAAAACAGGCTGCCAGTTCACTACAATTATCAAGCTTGGTAGAACCAGGATGTATTAAATATATTTCAGATTGTGTTAATCTGAAAGAAGATAGTCATATACACCTAAAATGGCTTGAGGATGAGTAAATCATGGGATAATTTTCAATTTTGGGTGAACCATCACTACAACTTTTTCCCCGCCATTGACAAGATTTTCCGTTATTTATGACACCAATTTAATCTTTGTTTTCAGTTATACGGTAGCAGGCGCTGTAACAGATATTCTGAAATTGTAAGGCATCTCCAGATCCAAAAACAAGTGAAGAAGATAATCTGTGTAAACTAGACGGAGCGGATAGAAGCATTGCTTACGCACAAGTAAGCTAACGTGATCACCAAACATTCAGCAGCATTTAATTCAAAATCGCAAAACATTACAGACTGAAAATGTCACCCAGGAAAAGGGTGGTCGTGGTCTAGTGGTGGGGGAGTCGGTCTTGTAATCTGAAGGTTGCCGGTTCGACTCCCACACTGTCAGGAATTGAAAGTGGGGATTGTGAAAAAACAGCACTCTCTCCACCTTCGATACCATGACTAAAGTGCCCTTGAGCAAGACACCTAACCCCTAATTGCTCCCCTTGTAAGTCGCTTTGGATAAAAGCATCTGCTAAATGATGAAAAATGTAAATGTAAAATGTTTTATCATCATTCTGAATCCAAACCGGGTGGGGTCTTTTGACAAAAACCTGAATTAAAAGAATGACGAATGAAGTTCGAATAAAATGTTTGTTTGCTTTTTTTGTGTTTAAAAGTAGAGGCTCTGTTCTTTCTTTTGATATTTACATTTTCATACAGCAAAATATTCTGGGGGCCATGAAGTTTTTGTGAATATGATCAAAAATGCTGGCGCTGGCTGGCAACCTAAAAATAAACCACTGGCGGGAAAGAGCTCATAAACGCGGACATTAATCGCTCCCTTGTCTGCTATTGTGTTAATTAAATTAGTTTCCTGTACCTTGCATTGTCGGGTCAGCGACCCCAGGTTCAACCTGATAATACTGCTGACACAACGCTGCTAATGCCGAGACCGCAGCATCCTACAGAAAACACATAATATTATAATAACGACCACATTTGATATAGTTGTAAAGCCTTCTGGGTGTTGAGGTGAGGACTGTACCTGTATACCCAATCTGGCTCCGCTGGAGAACAGGTGAAGGTTCTTCAAGCTGTCATCTATTAGCCACTGCCAACCAGCTGCAAGGAATCAGAATACACATTAACTCACAATATCAAACCAGCCGCAACATTACAAATGCATCAAACAATCACTCCTCTGTGAAACATTTGTGGTCAAACACACTTAAAGCAATAGTTCACCCAAAAAATGAAAATTTTGCCATCATTTACTCACCCTCATGTTGTTCCAAACCTGTATAAATTTCTTTATTCTGCCGAACACAAAAGATATTTTGAAGAATATGGGTGACCAAACAGTTGTTGGACCCCACTGACTTCCATAGTATGGACAAAAAATTCTACAGAAGTCAATGGGGTCCATCAACTATTCGATTGCGACATTCTTCAAAATACCTTCTTTTGTGTTCAGCAGAAGACAGATATTCATACAGGTTTGGAACAACATGAGGGCGAGTAAATGATGGCAGAATTTTCATTTTTTGGGTGAACTATAACTTTAAATGCAAATGTAAAGAGGTGTGGCTGACTCACTGATAACTGGGTCATCTTTAAAAGGCATCTTGGAGAGAGAGAGCTTTTCAATGAGGCCACAGACTGAAAAAAAAAACGGTAAAAGGAAAAGAGTGTAAAAATACAGTAACTGTAACAGAGACCTCTGCAAGGTCTTACACTTCTTTTTCCTGACTAATAATCACTAGGGCTTTTCACACTTAAAAACAGTGATTGTAAACCCCAGGTATACGGAATACTTCGTTATCTTGCTTCGTTTTTACACGTCTCGTAATTTATCCCGGGTCTACAATTAAACCTGGTTATTCATAAAATGACATTTCACATTGTACATTCCTAAACCCCGGGTTAACGTTCCCATTTGCATATTTGCGGTGTCAGTGTCATTGATTGAATAAACACAGCACGAGACCAGCCAGCTCTAGCATCGCGCATCCTCGTATTTCCAACATTTCGCACTATAAAAGGTAGGAATGAAATGGTATCTTCTTATCTCAAATTGTGTCTTCAGTCAACATTTGACATTATTCCTCTCAAACACTGAATTTACAGTTTATATACAATGTCCAATGTTTCCATGACTGTCCAAAGCAGGCAAATATGAGGCACGTGATTCTGTTGCTAACACTGCATCGCTTCACACTGTCCAAGTTTGGCACCTCCGGAGCAGGGTTTCATAACCCCAGGGTAAAAAGCGGCACTAACTCCACTTTTAAATTACAAGTGCGAAACATTCCTTTACCCGGGGTTAAAAACGGTATTTAGAACGACGGGGGGTTATACAGTGAGAAATCGGGCAAAACTTGTCCCTCAACTTTATCTGCCGTTCGTTTTTTTAAAAAGTAGCATTTTCACTTTTAATCAAATTAAGTTTTTCAATAAATTGTATTTAACTTATTTCGGTTTATTTTATCTTTATCAAATACATCTCATGCACAACTGCCAGTCATCATACCAGAATTTGGTACCTGACAAAGATTAAAAAAAATATATATAATAAACTTTAAAATAACAGAAACATAAATATGTATTCCCAAGTAATAATTATTATTTTATAAAGAGAAATGGTGCTTACTCATGCAAAAATAAATAAAGTTAGGATAACCTACAACTTTCTTAAATACAAAAAGTTAAAATGTTTAATAAACTTAAGCATTATTGCTGCATTTAATACATATTGCTAGAGATGTAAATTACACTATTGATCACTATTGTAAAAAAAAAAAAAAAAAAAAAAAAAAAAAAATGCATTACGTGACTTTTTACTGAATTGAAACTTCTGTAACAACTCTACAGGTCTAGTTGGCACTCTAGAGAGAGCGTAAGAATGTGTAAATGCATGTAACAGACCGCTCCATCTTGAGACAGCCTCTTTTAAAAAAAAGCAATAATCCCCAAGCTATTTTATAAAATGGTTATTCCACATACCTGACAAGGTTTCATAAAATAAACACACAGACACAAAGATGTAAGGCTATTGATAAAAAATATTATTCTTCCACCAAGCAATGCAATTCTTCAGAAGCTGAATGCTTGCCAAGAAATACATTGACACTGCGACGCAGCGATGCGGATGTAATGCGGTCAAAGGTGTTTGTTTGTAGAGTAAATGCACAACAGCTTCGAACGCGGCTCAACCAATCATAATCAAGGACCGGAACTATCTGTTTTAGAACAAGCAGCACATAAAAAGCGAATCCAAGTGCTGAACACCAGTCACGGAGATAGTGTGCGTGCTTTTAATGATTAGTATGATAATCAGTGGGCGGCGCATAAAGACGACCTTTGAGGTGTTTTTAATTTAGTTGATCAGACGGTCTTCGCCAAGAACCAAAATACAGTTGGATAACACAAAAGCATGCCATTTTCTTCTTAAGAAAATGTTGTGGTGGTTTGCTAGGGGATTTTTGTACTAGCCAAAAGTCAAAAGAGTCCACCCTAAGTCTTATTGATATCGTGGCTCCTATATGGCTTAGGTTCATCCTTCCAACTGATTTCTGCACCCTGTTTATGGTCTGACAGAAGTGGACACACCTCTCCATAATTTGTGGTATTATTCATGTCTGTATCAGAAAGCTACAGATTTGTTGTTACCATTAACATGAGCTATAGTAGTAATGAGGCTTGCTTTTGTCACACACAATTAAATATCAGTTTATCATTTTAATACGAGAATCACAATCAATTCTATAGAAAACTGTAATTTATAAGGCGGGTTTTCTTACCAGCTGGTCTCATTAGCTCTCCACCAAATCCCCTAGAGTGAAAAAAAAAAACATCAGTTACAAGCTATAGACAAATAAGTGCTTCTGAAAAGCTTTGATGTCGATTAGTGTCAGGTTATGAAGCAAGTGCCTACCTGTACTGCTTTCTGTCAGAGAGCTGGAGTAAAGAAACATATGGAAGATCAGTTGCGATAAACATCTTTTGTTTTATATTTCATGAAATAACACAGACTAATTCGGCAGACCTTTTGGTGAATGTCTTTAAGGCCTTCAATGGTGTCAGAGGACAGGAAGTCAGTCACTGACCTACAAGGAAACACATTTATTAAATAAAATGAGGTTAAGGTTATGCAATGCTTTAATAAAGAAAAGCGGGTGTAACCTATTCTTCTGGGTAGCCAACTCATAGAGAGCATGAGTGATCTCAGCGCAGGCCAGGATAGCGCCGTGACGCCGGTGTAAATCCATACCGGTCGCCATGGGCAGCAGCTGGGGTAGAACTGAAATCAAAATAAAGGCAAGACAGTATGAAGAAATGTCAACATTTCTTAGCATCTGTGTAGAGGTGAAGGAAATGCATTGAGGAACACATGAAGGTGTTCTCACCTGTGTTGGCCATGTATTCAGGAGACTTGACAGTTAGATTGTGCAATGCTTTTGTGGCTAACTCTCTGATCACCCTGATAAATGCAAATACAGCTTCAGTTATAAATATGAAACCAAAAAAACAACAACAAAAAAACACCCACATCAAACAGCACACATACTTACCCGTCCCAGTGATTGATTTTCATTGCTACCAAGTGGTCAATTAAGGGTTTGGTGTATTCCTCAAAACCAGCAATGTAGACACTGAAAACACAGTCGTAAATTAGTTTTACATAACCATTTCTGACTGTAAGAATTCAAGAGGCGGATTTTGCTACTGTACTTAAGGACACATATGTAAATGACGAGTGTTATGATTTGTTTATATGAGTGTATGTACTGTATGGTGGTCATTTGCTAGGGCATTTGGAGGCTCATTTGGAGTTCAATGACATGAAATGCATATTTTTGTATTCAAAAGCATTATTTCCTTTTAAAATAATTTGATAAATTCATGACATATATAATTTCTACAACACCTATTTAGTTTGAACTCATTTTTAGTGCATTTAAATAAAACATGTTATGCTTTGTTATCTTAAATCGCAATGGTGCAACTGTCTAATCAAATGAACAAACTAAGAAAACTATTTAAAATGGCATCTTATAATACAAAAATTAAACACTAAAGGCTATGGCATAATTTTAGGTTTGAAACCTTTCATATAAACACATTTTATGAATAACAAAAAAAGCTTTAACTGAAATTCGTTTGTCCAGCCATTTGTATATTCTTAAATGTTAGGGTGGAACAACTGCAAACATTCCACTTTTATTATGAATTGACAAGGTAGTAATAGTAAACATCATAAATGCATCGTCTAGTATATGTTGTACCACTTGACATGGAAATTTTATATTTATTATACATTTATTATATATACCTACAACCATTTGGTTGTACCGCCTGACATAAAGACAGTCAAAAATGAATTTAACCACTTTAAAATGTTATTTAACAACTGAAACCTGTTCATTACTCAAAATATGCGTTACATCAGTTGAGAAGACGAAAAACAGCTTTTTTTTAAGCTTCATTTGTTAATGACCCATATATGAACACTGCGACTGTGATTGGATCCACATCATCGCCTGAACAAGGTGGTTTCTGCCCAACTGAAAAGTCTGGAGCCGTTCGGCTGTGGTGAGAAATCAATCAGACCCAGAGGACCAACGAACCAAGCTGTATCATAATTAATGCTAGTAAATGTGTTGTGCAGTTCTGTGGGTGAGCACATTTTTTTAATGCCGTTGAAAGCCAAATAGCACCTCTTCATCTTAAAAGACACTTAATATTCAATAATAATATTGATTTGACTGAACTGACAACATGGGATTAGAACAAACCTTCAAATGAATTAAGCCAAGGAATGACACTATTGTCTTCTGTAGATCTGCTTTATAGCAGATCGGGATCGAATTCATTTCGTAACTGATGAATTGTGCAAAATCGATACGGTTATTGAACGGAACTGCATTAACACTAAACTGACTTGAGCTGAATAGTGACACTACGATCTTCTGTACTTGTCTCTTAATTGACAGCCTACTTAATCAATTCTGTTATGTTCCGGTTTATCGTGAAGCTGCTTCGAATCAATCTTTATTGTATAAAGCGCTATATAAATAATGATTTTTATCACCTTTTAGTTTTACAGTTTATTTCTCCAAAAGTGGTGCATTGCAAAGATGCCATCTAGATAAACCCTTGATTGCCCCTCTTAAAATGTATCCGTCTGAGTGAAAATCAAGGCTTAAGTGTATTCGTCTAAGCGAGTGTTGTCAATCCATCTTGATGGATGACTATATGAAGAGCATAAACAGGTGCACCAATGAGAGGTCAGTTATACTCACATGTGACTTGCATAATCACATTATAGCATGTTTTGAAAAGTTGGCTTGTGAAAGTGAATCGATCCATGAAAATAAGTCCCACAACAAAAGATCTTTACAGTAGGTCTGAAAACACATTTAGCACGCTTATTGTCCTGATGTCAACAGTTTCTGAATAGCCCAGTTTTAAAGCTTATGTTTAGTAAAAAGGTCTGACCAGCCTGCTGGAGCAACACGAAAATCCAGTTTTCAATGATATATCGCCGTTAAAAGATGCTATGTCCACGTCCCGAGCCCCAAGAGTGTGGTGATAAACAAACAGACATGCTATATTATGAAGCAGATTATTTTGGTTTTGGCTAAGAGGAATGGGTAGAGAATTGTGCTAATTCAACATTTTTTGATTAAGTAAGCAGTAAGCTTTGAGTGTGGCTCTTTGCTCCCTAAGGCTAGCATTTTTCACATTGCTTTTTCACTTGACTGAGATGCCACAAATGGTGACATTTTTCTGGAGGGTGGGACACAAGAAAGTGTCAAGAAAGGCATGACGGTGTGACCACTGCTTCACTCATTAACGCATTCAAAACATACCGTGATTGTGCTTTGATTTGTCTTAATGCTCTGAGGATTGGGGTGGATGACTGATCTACTTGTTGTCGTACTGTTTGAGGCATGTGCTCTGAAGAACAATGGGGTTCAATTAAACACATCAAAACAGCTCTTAGTCACACATTGTCATCTCCTCACCTGATAGTCAAGTAGCAGTTATTCAGGTTACCGACTGTGAAGTAGTCCGCCGCCGTGACAATGTCTATGCCATGGGGGAAGGTGCCCTGTGGAGACAGGATATCTCAGGGAATCAGATTAGACACACAGACTCAGCAGGCTTCACAGAACACGGCCTGTTGCACTACAGATCAGTGAAGGTGTTTATAATAGAACTGAATAGTCTTTATGTAAGTGTATCTTCTTTCGTTGTACCTGTCTGCCCACATTCTCTTGGAAAGCCGCCTAAAAGAGAAAAGGAAGCGAACATTACATTTTCAACTCTACATGAAATTAAAGTGTGTATTTTTTTTGCTGTTATAACACTTTCTAGGTTTGCATGTACATGTTTTGTCATATTATATCAATTTGTAGAATCAGCCCTTTTCTCACAGCATCTGAAATGGTTTGATAAAGGGTTCGGTTTCTCTAAAACATCACCTTTATGAGTGCCTACTCTGCTCTGATTGGTTAGACGGCCCAGTCTGTTATGATTGGTCGGCCACTTACAGTGCATGTCGGAAACTAAACGCCCATTAGCTTATCTAAATTTCAGCTCGGGATTTTCCTCAGCACTTGTATACACAATAAAAAAAAACAGCAACAATGGCACATTTTTTTTTCGCATCAATTGGAGCGTGAGTCCTCATTTTTGGAAGTGTAGCAAAGTGTATTTGCTTTCACAGCACAGAAAATCTTCTCAACTTTATTGCATTATTTTCCAGTTATCACTGTGAAGCTGCTCTAAAACAACCTCGACTGTAAGAAGCGCTATATAAATAAGGGTGACTTTTGCTGTTTATTTGCGGTGTTAAACAGCCGTAACACTTACTAAACCAATGCTGTGAGTTTAGGGTTGGAGTGTTTTTACAAAACTATTTACCAACTTTTACACACTTCAGCTTTAAAGAGAATTTCAGGGCAAACTCACAGACGCAGCCTTTCTGCAGGTGATGTTCCTGTCAAATACAGTTGCGATGACCAGCGCACTGTAAAGATACAAACAAATGAAAGATCGTTGACATCCATTCATCCATGATTATAATAATATATAAATGAATACAACTGCTTATGTGAATCCTAACTCTTGACATACATTTTGTTAGTTTGGCAGCCTGAGGTGACACACATTTAATGCTTTCACTCAAATATGTACTGCTCAAAACATTTAGATCCTTCACCTCGAGTGATGAGGCATATTATTAAAAAACAAGTGTGTAGTTCTCATCTCAAAACTCATCTATCATTTCAGTGCCCCCATAAACCTGTTGCACTCTTTTCCCATTATTCCACTCCTCCTCCTCAATCGAGCTGTGAGAACGTGCCCGCGAGGTATTCCCACCGTCACTCACAGCCCGAGAGAATGAAGTACACAAACATATACACGCACAAGCCTACGGGCTTAACGCGGCCGCGCTGGTTTCGATGAACAACTGATAGTGGCCTGAAGCAGCATAAAATGGACAAGGACTAAACATGCTTGCAGAGTTTGACAAGTCACTGTTATTGTTTTATAATAACGCCTTACGGAAACCACTGAAAAGTTCTGCCCGTACTGATCACAGAAACATGTAATTACACTGAATAAAGACTGAAGCTTTTAAGATTCAAACAGGACTTAAAAGAATCATTGACATGCTTCATGCAATTTTTGAGACAACTCTTTCGAAGTCCAATAATAAGTTTATGAAAAACAAAGCAGAAGTTTCAAATTTCTCCATTTGCTTCCCTGAAGAAATTCATTTATTTGGAACAGGATTAAGTTTATATATTTAGTAATTATTATTTTTTAGTTTTATTAGTTTATATATATATATATATATATATATATATAGATTAAAGTCAATAAATATAGAATTATCATAGCTGAGGGCACTTTTCATGTAAATTAAGTGCCATAGAAAAGAGTTCAAATGTTTTTTGAAAGAAGAGTCTTATACTTGCTGCATTTACTTGATAATTACAGTAAATAGTAAACTATCATTACAATTTAAACAAACCATTTTCTAACTTAATATATTGTAAAATGTAATTTATTCCAGTGATCATAACTGAATTTTCAGCATCATTACTCCAGTCTTCAGTGTCACATGATCCTTCAGATATAATTCTAATATGATGCTCAAGAAATATTTATTATTATTGTGTTGCTTTTTTTTTTACGATTCTTTAATGAAGTTCATTTATTTTAAATAAACATTTTTGTAAAAATGTAATTAATTAATTAATTTAATACATCCTTATTGAATGAAAGCAATAATTTCTTTCTTTTAAAAAAAAAAAAAAAAAAAAACCTGACCCCCAATCCTCTGGACGGCAGTGTATGTATTAAAAAAAAAAAAAAAAAAAAAAGAATTGAAGAAAAAAAAAATAACAATAGAGTAGTTTCATGCAATGACGTGATTTCTGAAAGCGTCAGTAAGCTCATAGAAACAATCTGCTGATGAAATTAGAACAGGACTCGACAGGCCTACAGCCTGGGTGCCAAATGGCGACCGAAACCCACGACAACAGACGAAACCTGGCAGCACCGTGGGGGTAGGGAGGAGGGAAGTTGCGGGGAGGGCCAACAAACCGAAGGAGCAATGCAAAAGCACAGTCAGTTACACACAGGCCCACACTTGTCCAAAACAGGGAGGGAGGGGGGCCAGCGGAGCATCTTTCAGCTGTCATTCTCGTAATATCATTATATTTTTATGGTGACTGAAAGGCTTACTGCTGAACCTTGGGAGGGGAAGAAAAAAAATGCTTTCGATGCTGACGAAACTGTTTCGCTAAGCTGATTCACCACTACATCACCACACAAACTTAACATTGCTAGAAGAATTACAGAATACAGTTACACAGCAAAGTTAAATACAGCAAACCTCTAACCGTAAGTCCGAGTAACAATAGCAAGCAGCACAGTTAAAGCAAATACACAATGTCCTTGTGGGATGCCACAGAAAATATGTTAGCCATCTGAAAAAGATCCATGAATACTGGCTGTCACAAAAAAAAACAATTTCGATTAACCGGCAAAATACCATAAGACAAGAATCCACTGTTATAGAAGGCTGCACGATATATTTAATCCATTAAAAATCATACAAAATAGAGCTATTCAATTAAATAAATATATGTGCTGCAGGTTTCATAGAAGTGCGATGCTTTATTTACATGCGTGCAGGTCTCAAGAGTAAATGCTGCTCCACAAGAACTCACCATGTGCTGTTTGTTTGGGTTTCCAATAAAATTAATTTGGGAACCCATATAAAGTCTGAAGCGTTTTGGGTTTCATAGTGAAGTGTTGCACTGTTACCAAAAAAAACATATTACCTTATTTTAATTGCTTAACTTTCAAAAATAATCGACCGATTACCAAAAAAGTCATTAGCAACATCCCTAAGAGAGTATTCACACTTGTAGTTCTGTTTTTTGGCTCTTTGGTTTGAACCAAAAAAGAAATTAAGAATTCAGTCCTGGTTCACTTAGTGTTCACACCGAACCTAATGATACAAAACAAAAGGCATGAGGATAAAGTCACAACCTGACAGAATTTAACGAACATCCAAAACAAAGCTGTGTGCAGGCTTAAACGCATTTGTTTTATGTATGTGCATGTGATGGAATTTTTACCAGCTTTTAAAATGTGTAAAGGAGTCAAAACAGTGGCAGGAATTCCATCATTGAGCACAAATAAAGATCTGCTGCAAGGACACTGCATTTTGACACCTTTACCGATGGGCAACATAGCTGCTATGAAGAGAAGAACCAGGTATGCTTAAGCATTCTGTCATTTTTAAGGTCACATTTTGTGACATCACATCCTGTTTTTGGTCTGTTTAAAGGTCTTTGGTCCATGCTGCATTCATATTTCCTCGTTCCTCTGATTTGGTGTGCACCAAGGTTCAGATAGCAGCATTCAAAGTTATTTAAAAATGAACCGGATTAACAGAGCAATCACACCAGAGTTTGTTTTAATTGAACCAAACCTGTTAAGTGTGAACACACTCCAAGAGAGCTCTGGATTTGATCAAAAAACCAATTTCTTGTTAGCAATAAGAATACAAAGATCAATAACATGTAATAGTACAATGAGACATTAAAAAAAACAGAAACTATTTTTCTTTAATACATCAACCACAAGGAATCTGTGCAGATTTTTAAAGAATCAACAAGGTCTACACAGGCTACTCCTGTTCTTCTATTCAGTATTTTAGCTATATGCAATTTCCGCAACAAATAACAGTAGTGCTATCAGCTCTGGTTAATGCATCCTTAAATCCATTCTGGAGATTTTCTCCAAAAATCAGTATATATATATATATAAAAAAAAAAAAAATCTCATCAGTCATATGTATTAAAGCAGTACTGGATCTTTGAAGAATATTTAAGCAGGTGTAATCTACGACAGCTTGTTTTACATTTAAGAGCTTTGGAAGAAATCGAGACTGTCAAGTAATAATTTTAGGTTCCATCGTCACACAAAGGAACCACATGACTTCCGAAGACTTGATATTCATAAGCACAGAAGTCATTTGGACTAGAAAATGTTGCTTTTTTGGAGCTTAACCTGTAAAAGATTCTTCAAATTTCACAAAAAAAAAAAAAAAAAAGCTGGCAAAGATGTGACGTATATATTTTTATTAACTAACAGAATTTAACCTAAAAAGAAATGTTGCTATAGGTACTGTATAACAATTGTACTCTTGAAACTGATCCCTTTATTTTACAGAACAACAGTAATAAGATTCATGGCTGACTTAATTCCTTGCTTTCAAACGTTAAACCTTCGTTTTGGCAGAAAACTCCAAGTAAGTCTTAAATTAGATTTACAAATTAGGGAAGACAGTCGGAAAGTGTGGCGTTTTCAAATGCACGTTATAAATGACTCACAGAGCTTGCAATTCATAAGAAGCAGCATTTCCTGCAAACGAGCCGCTCCAAGACACTGAAAACATCAAATCACGAGCATGCGTAAACAAACACAATGCCGAGCTTCAAGCATTAAAGATAGGAGCCCTTTTGTTTTTAGACAAATCAAAGGGAGTGGTTCTCGCTTCAGTGAACTGAATATACATTATATTACTATTAACCTCGGCTTGTAAGAAAAAAAAAAGCTAGTTGTGAGGAATTTTGATTCATCATTTGGATTTCTCTTTACCTCTCATGTTAACATGATGGTTGCCAGTATATGGTAAAGGTACAAAACAGATTTTAGTAGCTCCATGGCCTTGCTAATACATTATTTTTATTTAATCGTAATTTCAATAGAACTGAAAGAGCTAATTGAGGTAATTGTACATTAAAGTTCATGGTTGTTGTTACTCATATCATGTACTTAATGTTGTAGCAGATGCATAGACCAACAGACTAAACTGTGCTTTCTCAGTGGGGAGAGGTTCTGAGCTGTGAGGTGTATAAACTGGTTTTAAGGCGGTAAATAACTACAGCCAGGAGAACAGGTATGCGAAGAGGCTGTTATAATCCTTGTCCTTCCCTCCTGAAAGTTCAAATCTCATTATAACGATCTCCATATATGTCCACAAGGTTGGGAGGGTGTCATTGGATGGTTGAGATAGAATTATAATGAACAGAAAACTTATTTGCCATGACAATTTTCTTAAAATAATTACTAGGCTGTATGGAGAAAACACATACTCGCCACATACTGTGCTGACTAAAGAACGAATAGCCCTCAGTATGTGGGCTGCAGTTTTACTGCCCATCTCACTAATCAAATTCCACAGCCTAACCTCATTTACAAAAAAACTATTTTCATTGGAGAGAAAGTGTAACCGTATTGTCAACAGAGCCACCCAAGTTGAGCTGTCATTTCCCCCCCCCGCCACTGACATCAGATCAGCTCTCAGCACAGTTGGTTCTGGTGCACAAAGAGCTTTCACACTGGAGAACATCCAAAAACACCTTCGCAGAGATCTAAGAAAGGTCACGGCAAATGCTTGTACAAACAGTGGGCGTACAAGCAGTCAGTTTGAATCCAGAGCTGGGAAAGAAAATATTTTCATATATTCATATTTAGGATGAATTATTCTAAATCTGATCCATACGTCTGCCACACAGGAAAACTATTGAGTTGGATTATTTAAAAGAATAAATAACAAGGTAAAGTTAACTCTTTGAAGTAAGAGCCAAGAGTAATATATTACCTAGATTTTTTTTCAGGGTGAAAGGTCTGTAGCACAAATGGCATGAGATGAGATATTTACCCAAGTTTGATACTTAAAGTTGGTAACTTACTTAACCAATGGCGTACATAACATGCATAATGTCTCGGTGGTGGAGTTGGGCTCATACCTGGCAATCTGGTTGACATAAGGCTTTAGTTCGCTTGGCTCATAGGCACGAGCAAAAGCCCAGCACACATAGCAGGCTGCATCACGTACATTTGATCCCAAACTGCATGCTCCCCTTTTCTCGTCATATATCAGAGCTTTTAGAACCAGAGGCACCACTGTAGGAGTCATACAGACAAAACATTAGTAAGCAAAAATCATTAGCTTTGCAATCCATTTGATCATAAACACAGTAACTGTAAGATAAGATTGTGAGATAATTTTACAATTTTTAATAATCGTTTTCTGTTATGGCAAAGCTGAATTTTCAGTCTTCAGTGTCACATGATGCTTCAGAAATCATTCTAATATGATGATTTGCAGCTTAAGACACATTTCTCATTATTATCGATGTTGAAAACAGTTGTGCTGCTTAATATATACTTTTTCAGGATTCTGTGACAATTAGAAAGTTCAAAAGATCAGCATTTATTTGAAATAATCTTCTGTAACATTTTAAATGTACTTGTCACTTTTGATTAATTTAATGCATCCTTACAGAATAAAATATTTAAAAATCCTTTAAAAAATAATTTTACTGACTTTTGAACTTTTTTTAAATGATTATAAAACTAGAAAATTACATATAAAATTAGATTTATATAATTATAGGAACTAAATTATTACATATTCATAATAAAAATGTGAGTGGTGAATAAATATACACAAACACGCACCTAAGAAGAAGAAATAGTCGACCTCATTACAAGTCACCATCTACCTAAAACTTAGGTGGGGTCAGAATTTGAAGTATTAAGAGTTCATGATTCATGTATTATGTGCAAATTAATGAGAATAAATTCCAAAACACAAAACCACCATTTAATTTTTACTAACTGAGATCCAGACCCAGCGTAACTAACTGCTCAGAACCAAAATTTTCATAATCATGCTGAAAGACACATCAGGTGCAGCACACATTTGGCTTCATGCAAATCTCACTGGCTGTCCTCAATATATCCACACCCCTCTGACAACATCCTCAAACCTGCTTCACACCTAACTCTACCACTCCTGGGCTAATTCAACCATTTAGGCAAACAAAAAGCACAAACAGTCTTGTCTGGCTTCTTGTCCATATGGATTCTCACTAACAGGTGAGAGAGGATGCAAAGGAGCAATCTATTGTGGCTTGGGGCTTGCCTAATATTAGACACATTGATGCTGCCTCAGGGCTCTACTGCTTGGGCATAGACTCCACCCCACAGAGTCAACACCTCAGAAAGTGAGAGACTCATCAAACTCGTATGAAAAGTGACACAACACCTAAAGAGCAGACACTCGCTTTCAAGGACAATCGCATCAGCAAAACTGTTCTACTGTGGGACTGTCATTAACTTCAGGAGGTCCACTTTGGATATTCCATTGACGATACTTCCAACATCCCATCGACTCTGACAACAGGTAAGACTGCAACAGCTAAATCACTAAAAAAAAAATTCTTACCGCTGTTTGAATGTACTTCTAGCATTTGTTAAGGCTGATGTAATTTGTAGCAGGTGTTTTAGGGGTAGATCTAAATTGCTGACTATAGACCACATCTGGCAGAAAATACACTTTTGTATTTGCCATGTGATTGTACACATACACGGAGTCTAAAAACGTACAAAAAAATCCTGCATTACGCAAATATCACACAATGCTGTACCCATTGAAAAGGGATTAAAAACCATGAAACAAGAAAACGACAAAATTTCACTGTATAAAAAATGTTCTTTTAATTTGTGCCTTGAGGAGGGAGCGGCTAACATGGGAGTCAAAACCTGAGCCACCACTTCTTGCGACAGTCTGTGACAAACAGGTTCCTTAAGGCGGAGTCATTTTCTGCATAACCTGCATGACAATCGCTTTCTTCAATCTTCTTCCCAATACAATCCTTCAGGCCTCAAAATCTTTGCACACTTACTGGACCATTGTGTATCCTCATTGTAGCGCAGAAGTAAATTCTTTTAATCATGGAAGCAGTCCAATTGGTTACAAGTTATAACAGATGAAAATTCATTCTAATACCTCTGGTAGCGTCTCTACATTCACAGTATGAGTAAGATAAACTTTTAAATGTCTGGAGTTTGTA
This sequence comes from Opsariichthys bidens, assembly GCA_037194245.1. Taxonomy (NCBI): domain Eukaryota; kingdom Metazoa; phylum Chordata; class Actinopteri; order Cypriniformes; family Xenocyprididae; genus Opsariichthys; species Opsariichthys bidens. The sequence continues at coordinate 27,631,637 of CM074277.1, forward strand.
TCTTGCAAGTAAGGTCATGGGAAACAGGTGTATGTGGTTTCCCACGCCATCAGGCTTTGATGAAGGGAAGCATGTTTCTACAGGCCTACACTGGCTTCACTAGTGCAGCTAGAGCATGTCATGATAACACGTAGACCGGCAAGCAATACAGAACTGCTACAAACTAGTTGAAAAGCTTAAGGGACTGTGAACATGCAAAGTTCCTTTTTATAAACCTCAAGTAGTGACCAACAAACAGAAGAAGCTTTTTTCCAGTGTGCAGCAGAACTGTTAATGTTTTCTTTCTTCTGTTGCCAGATAAGGCTGACAAACCTTGCAGTATTGGATTGGAACAACTACACCAATATGGACATTCTCCAGGGGAGAAAACCGAAGAAACCCCATTACATTCCACGCCCTCCCGGCAAACCTTTCAAATATCAGTGCTTCCAATGTCCCTTCACCTGTAACATCAAGTCTCATCTCTTCAACCACATGAAGTACAACCTTTGCAAGAACTCCATCTCTCTTGTATCTCAGCGCATGGAACAAACAGGAAAAACAACCAGAGCTTCCCAACACAATCTTCCTTTCAACCACAACAGTAAAGATCCACCCCTGGAAGCTGAAGCCAGCAAACCTATAGAAAAGGACAAGGTTGAACAAGAGGAGATGGTTAAAGAAACAAGACAAAAGCCTGGAAGTCCCATCAAGGAGGTCAGTAAGCAAGTCCCTGAGCCAGTCTGTGAGACTAGGGACAAAAGTGCTGACATGGACATTGCACAGAACAAAATCTCTTCAGCTTTCTCTCCAGTTGCACGAACAGGGGAAAGTGAAACTCTATCTCGGTCTCCTCACAAAGAAGATCAAACATCTTCATCCATTCCTCAGTTCTACACTCAAATGGCATCTTGGGTTCCACCTGCTTCCACAGCACCTCTTCTTCCTCTAATACAAGACTATCCTTCATACATATTACCCGAGAGGCCCTTGCACTCCCTCTACACGCCCTACTCACATAACCAAGCAAACACCGCAGCCTACCAACTCACACCCCGAGAGACTCAGAGACCTCTGGTGCCATCACCTTTGGTCCCACCTAGTCCTTCTCTTCTCCACTCTTATCACTACAGATACGCTCATTCAATTATACCCAGTCCACCTCTACCCTACAGCCTCTACCAACACCCTGAACTAGCCATGTCCTTACAGAGAACCAGGTATCTTCCTCTGGATGTGTACAGCAACAGATTTTATCCTCGAGAGTATGGAGGGCACCTGTTACCCATATCTCATCCAGATTCTTACAACAGACTTCCTGAAGACATGGCTGTCCAGGAGCACAGTCCAGGAGACAAAGGTACTCGCCAGAGTCCTTTAGAAGGATCTGCTGCCTCTGGGTCTCCAGACAGGCCCAGTACCGCAGACGTCACCCAGCGTATACCTGTTGCAATTAGGCCCACTTCCCATGGAGAGTCACTCCCAGTCAGTCAATCACAGCATGTTTTGCCAGGGCCAACAACAGCAACTGACAACTTAACCAAGAAAACATTTGGACAACCTCAAGAGAACATGTCACAAAAGAGAAAGAGGTAAGTAATGTATGAGGCCCCAAAGACAATTTGCATCACACACACAAAAAACAATCTGTTAGTTTGCCCACAAGCAAGTTAATGTTTTCTCTATTCTGTAAAGAACTTGAAATAACACTGATAACTTGTTTTTTTCTTCCAAGGAACGAACCTCAAACCACTGATTCTCCAAGAAGCAGTGAGATGTCATCCCAAACGGAAAAGGACGAAGAAAATGAGGAAGAGCCAGGTCCTCTTAACCTTTCAAAGAGGGACCGGGCCGTATCCAGCAACATGACACACCACTACTCTGACCAAGAGCTTCATTATGATTCAGAAAGCGGTCAGGAAGAGGCACCACTTAACCTCTGCCTCAGGAGACAGCCCAACAACCAAGCCTTGCCCAACACCACAGGCACTGAAACTCCAGAAAGACAAACCATCATAGATGTTGAGGTATCCACAATTGCTTCACCCAGAAAACAAGATCTAGACACATGTGACCAGAGGCACTCAGCAGCTTTTGCACTGTGTCAGCTAGCTATCTCAGGAGACATTATCAATGACTCCTCTATTGGCCAACAAGAAATGACCGAAAGCCAAAACAGCCAACGCCTTCCTCCCCCTGACAAGTGCCTAGTCAAAGACAGTCCAGACACACCCAAACAGAGCACAAGGGCACTGGGACAAAAACGGGCAAACAACAGACCTCTGAGGAACACTACCAAAAGAGCAAAGGTAAAAGAACCATCCCGACCTCAAAGAAAGAGGTCGCAAAACTGCTGATGCAGAGATTTCAAAGAATGGACTGCTGCAATTTCAAGTGAAAAGATCAATCCTCAGGAGACTTTACAGGCCATCTTCCTTCTTCCAACCTCTTTCAAGCTGTCAAAGGCCATGGGATCAAATCAAAGACTATGCATTAATTGATAGAATGTACACTTTTAATCCAATGTAAGTTGCTCTGGATAAATGCATCTGAATAATGGATAAATGTAAATGTAGATAATTCTAAAATACAACATTATGCACTGATTGGAAAAAGAGGCTGCCCAGAGTACACTAAAAATCATCTGCTCTTTGACAGACTTACAAAAGTATGTATCAGTTCATTAAAGGGAGCTGGGTGGTGGAATTTTTGTTTTATTATTTCTTTTTTTAAATAAAGAAGCAAGTCAAACTTGCAGTATTTGAATAAAGTGTTTGCATAAAGTGAAGTATGTTTGCTTATGAATGTTTTTAAACTAAGTACGGTGTAGGGGAGGCACAATGTTTAGATTAAGATTATAGCAATAATTTCTCAGTGAGCAAGTGAAACGTAAAACCAATAGTTTTCAAATTTAATACAATAGAAAAAGAGAATACAAACAAACCATCTGAAAGACGTGAAGGAAGCAAGAGTCCTCTCCGGCCTAGCTCTGCAAGAGCCAGGCAGCCCCCGTGCCAGGCGTTATCCGTTTCCTGGAAACTGCAATATGCAGAAAAATACCTCACTAAGTATTTGACAACACTTATAACAAAAGGCTGAGATATGATTATGTTTATTATCATGACACACCTGAAACACTCTAAAACAGATTCAACCACTTCATCTGCGAGCTCTTTAGGTAGTCTACCAGTTACCCTTCCAATCCTGCAGGTGGTTAAAAAGAGAAAGACCAGTTAAAAAGAAATCATTTTAGCACTCTAGGAAATATGATGTTAAAATATGGTACGGTCATACCTAGCCAAGACGGTCAAAATCAAACAAAGTGTAATTCTGTTCTCACCCCTTTGCAGAAGACCATCGCACTATTGTCTCTTTGTCTTTCAGTCCCACCAACAGTTGTTCTGCAACAATGAATAAGCATTTAGTTATTTAGCAAACAAAACAGACATAAAAATACGCATGGATATTTACCAATGACATTTTCTACTTCTTGAGGGATGTCATAGTCTTCCTCTTGACTGACAGACTCTAGATCAGGTTTTGTTTCCTCTACGCTTCCAGTGACAGAAGACAGGGCCAGGTTCACTGCAAGTGACCGACTTCCTCTCTGGTATCTGGTTGCAATCATACAACATTCTCAAAAACAAGCTGACACTTTTGAGCATTCATGATTTCATTTCATGTCTTTTTTTTGTTACTGTCAGTCGGTCACTTCTCTATTACCTCCATTTAGCCAAACGTGGTTTTAGACAGGTCAAGCCAAGTCTCTGGACAACTTTTACTCCCAGCTTACGCAACGTGGCCTGCTTACTTTCAGCTATTCTCTTCTGGTTCAGGCACTGAAGCACTGTGGGGGCTGAGAACGTAGAGGGTCAGGTAAAGGTAAGCAAACATCTAAATATTTGTTTTAGATAGACCAAAATGAAAAGACCTATACACACCATACTGAAGGAAGTCATCACGTTTCCCATGTTTGAAGAGCTGGGCCTGGTGAGAAATCATCACCTGATTAGTATGGTTGCAGTGTTTGCTAACATTTTTTGTTACGCATTTAAATTTTAAACAAAACAAAAAGTAACTGTGCTTAAAGTCCTGCAGTACACATATCCCTGGTTGGGAAAAGCCAAACTACCCCAACTATCCACTAAAAAAAGCATCACTTTACCTATATATCCTTAGGTTGATGTGGAGTCAAATTTATTAAAATGAAATAAACCAATCTGCAATATGTCTTATAAAAAGATGAATACAGTTACGTTTAATGCCAGAAGCAGTATCTTGAAATAGTCAACTTTAAAAGTACACCGCTGCTTTCAAGTTCCTGCTCCCTGCCTTATGGCACTTAAAGCATATATGCAAATCAGTGATGGCAGTTTTAGCACCCCAGGCATTCCTAACACACAGAGCCAGTTTTGAGCACCTCGGGTGATAGACATGTTTCACAAAAAAATAACAACTGCAGGATTGTTTTCACAGCTCTCTGGACTTTAAACCATGCAGTATGGCCCATAGGGAAGAAAAAAAAAATCTGATAAGGATCAGTCAATAATATTAGCAATAATGAGCATTTTAATACAGCAATGTAAAAATACAGGTAGAAGGGCCTGTAACCTCTGCCTCTCTTGGTTTTGGCAGGTATTGGCTGCATGTGTGTAGCTGCAAATGCAAGAATTATAAGCTTAAGGGCCGTTCACACAAATAATAGCAATAACTATAGAAGTGTCCACACCAAAGTTCTGTTTATTATAAGCATATGCTGCAGTTGTTATCTGCCTCTATAATCCTCAGGCTCTTTAAAGCAGGATGGATTCTGATTGGCTATCAATGTTTTTATTGTTCAATGATTCCAAATCGAGCCTCAACTATTAGACTAAGTTTGACTGAGTATTTACAGCTAACAAGTATGTCAGAACTTAAAGGTGAAATATGTTTTGGTCATTTGTATCTGATAAATCCTCAATCATTTTGCTTAATTAATGCATACTAAAAAATATTAAAACTAAATGTATATAATGTGTGTGTGTGTGTGTACAGACCAACATCATCTGTAATTGTACATTTTGTTTATGCACCCTTGCAACTACTTTTACACATGAATTGTGTCATTTATTAATTAATTTAATGAAAAGGTACATATATTTTATTGCCTGAAATCTCAGGTGAATCATTTGGGTCACACGGCTTTAACTGTGAGAAAAGGGCTGAGAGCTCATGTCCAACAAAAATAAAATGCTTCAAACTTTTTCAGACAAGTGAACAAAAATGCATAACGTAGTATTATAACTGGGGATCAGTTCTTTTCGACAAACATTCGCATGTTCAACATCTTCGTTCTCATGAAAAGAAAAATGAATGTATACTGCCCTATATGTGAGATAAAACATGGACTGGAGGCTCACCAGGGACTGCAAAGCTCCATCAAGGGCCACAGTTCCCTCCATGGTCATTTCACTGGTCTGAGAGATGGTGGTCAGACACCAGTCCAGAAAATCACCCAGACGCTTCTGCTTCACATCTGGACGGGTCACAAACCTGTGCAGATAATACAATTCTTTTAAAGGAAAGGGCTTATCTACAAGTGGTTAAACAGTGCCCTCTACTGCTCAGTAAGTAAATCTGTCAATATTTGACAGTAAACACCAGCATTTGGATATTATAAGCGTGGCATTCACTGGAAATCATGTTTTATTAAACCTGCGTGAAATTTAAATTGTTTTTAATGATCATTTAAACCAAACAGTCCTTTATATAAGTGGATTCAAAAGTAAAAAACTATTTAATAAAGCATGTTTTACAAACTGTTCTTCACTAAATGAATGCAAGAAAGAATGACATTTAACATTTTTTATATGCACCAATACATTATTAGACAGCAACATTTACCTGGGTTTATATAGGCCAAATAATAATAATAAAACGAATTTTTTTTCAATATTTACTCTCTAGCTTAATTTATATTGCCAGAAAAATCATTAAAATATTTGATTTATTGCCCAGCTCTACCCACGTAATAAACACACATATAGAGGAATAACACATAACATGTAACTTACTTTGATACAAGCACTGACGCAGCATCTCGAGATTTGTCACTGACTCTGAGAAAGGACTGCAAAACACAACATATTGGCACAAAAGCCATGCTAAGTAGTGTTAATTTAGTAAAAAATAAAAAAATAAGAATTTAAATCGCCTCACTGACATTAATACAGATGTTAAAGTCTATGGTGGTCTGTGATTGTAGGCGTTACCTTGGCAACAGCCAAAATACGATCCATTATGGTCTCTCTGTTCAGCCCGGAGTCAGCGGACAGGTGGCCATCCAGACGGGACAAGTCAAAGGGAATGAGACATGTCATGGAGAGCCAGAGGAGGAGTATGTAGCGTGTTTCCCAGGTCTAATACAGAAACATACAGTCACTAACTAGATGATATACAACTTTTGTGCTTTGGGAAGGATAAATTACTAACAACACATGGATGGTATCTTTCCAGACATGACAAATGATGACCTGCTGCAACTAGTTACCATCTGAAGCGATTCAGTGGTCATTTCCTGCTCAATAAAAACAAATGCCAATAATTAAAATCATATACTAATGTTAAGACATTAAGTCTGACATGAGAGACTAGTTAAAATGTGGTGAGCTCCAAAGTTAAGACATGTATGCAGTATCAGTTGAGACAAGCACAGACTTTGGTCCCTGCACTTCTGATGCAAAATACCCAGCTGCTGAGATATGGCTAATTCTGTCATGAAACTCTAGATGGCACAGGCTGATGGGTCCTTAATGCAAGCTGATTATATCTACAGAGTTAACTATTAGGCATTTAAATCGAAAGTTTCATCACGATACGATACAATATCGATTCTCATAGCCAGCGATACAATATTTGCTGATACCTCAAAAAAAATAAATCTGTAATACGATTCAATTCAGGGGAATATCGATCAATATATCAAATATTACGTGCCTATTTTACATAACCAGTTGCAGTTTTATTAACTCACAAATGCAACCAAAATACATAAACATTTATTTCAAAATTCCACATCCAGCACCCTGATTGAGACGTCCACAAATAAAAAAAAATTTCTTTACTAAAATGTCAAATTTACTGAAAAACAAATAAATATATTTATATGTAAACACTAAAAAATGTGAAGCATGAAGAACTCCTAGTGCCCTCTTTTCCAGTGTTGTGATCTAACAGACACCCAGTAGAAAGTAACATGATTTAGAAACAGCACTAAACTCTAGCAAAATGAAGTCCTTTAACGCATTGCAAAACCATAGACCTTTATTTACTCAAGCACAAATATAAGTTAAAGACTGAATTCAGTGGCCTATGTGTGTGCTGTCTGAGATGTGTAGCTCTGCTCTTTTGAGTCTTTCTGCAATGCTTTAAAAAAAGAGCAACTAATGAACTTTTGTGAAGTTTCAGCACCCGATCGGTCAGTAACAGCTCTATCAACTGTCCCGAGCGTCTTTCATAAACTCTGAAAGGTAGTTTAAACCAGAATGCCGGCACTGGAGAAAATGCATCAACTTTCAAAAGATCCTAATGCAAGGAATATGGATATTTGTTTTCAACAATGTGCACGTCTCAGTTGAGCTTCATTTTTTTATTATCACAATTTGGGGAGTGATAATAAAAAAAAGTGGGGAATTGGCTCAATGAGAAACCACTCACTTCTAACACACCAAAGATCTGGGTTCAATCCGCACCAAGGGCAACTTCTCACTTGTAAGTCGCTTTGGATAAAAGCGTCTGCCAAATGAATAAACGTGAATAAAGAATTTCACTGTGGATTCTTTGGTAAATCAATCGCATTTCAGTTCAGGCTTTGCAAACAGACTTTTACGATATGACAGTAATGCAACAACATGTAAGTAACTGTTAATTCTAATGCCTGATCTGATATGTAATGTTTCATGTACAGTCAGATGTTCTTTGTCTATGCGTTAGTAAATCAAACCAGTGACTAAACGGTCAACTTCACATTTTTTCACTTAGTAGGATGAAAATAATCAGTTATTTGAACTGTGATTAAATTATATAAAGAAAGCAATCGGGAGTGTCAATCAAAGAGCGCAAGTTTATCAGTGACAGTTCTGCACTCAGGCCAAAACGAATCTCAATTACATCGAGTTAGCACTGTTAGTTATGATGAAAGCATTCACTAGTGTGCAGAAATTGAGTTGCAATGACGAGATCACTGCTTTCATGCGCTCAACAACATGTCTGTGATTGGCTACAAATGTTCATCACTGCAATATAACTATAATGCCATAGATCTAAATGTAATGCAAAATTTTTCACCATTAGTTAACTTTCAGAGCTATAACAGTAAAAATGTGCTAAAAGTTTGAGAGGGTAATACTTAGCCAATCACAGCAGTGGGCGTTTACACTGCCGTCTCACAGCAGACACGCCCCTTAAAACAGAGCATTCAAATAAGAGGGCTAAAATCAGGGTAGGAAAAAAAGCCTTTTATTTCTAAATAATATTATTTTTAATAATATAATATTATTAAACATTATAAAACAAACCAGTTCCTCTGAAACCCTCCACCATCCCCAGCTCCACCTGTATTGGTAATTGATATATGCTATTTGTACAGCAGCGGTATGTCTTACTTCCTCACAGCAGAGTATCGACGTATGTATTGGCAGTAGCAAGTATCTGTATAAATCAATGGTAACACTTTACTTGAAGGGGTGCATAAGACTGACTTGACACCTCACGAAAATGTAGGAGGGTTTATGACAACTGACATGAAGTGTCATTTGCTCGATTATGTAATTTTTAATGCAAAGATGACATTGTTTGAGATGTCTTTGTTATGACAACTTGACATGAACCAATACATCATAACCTGTCATACATTTGTCATAAACATCATATAACAGATTAATTATGAAACTTAAGAAACTACTTTTGGGTTTTTTACTTTTATGGGTTAAAATTACATTAAACTGTCATGTGGCTGTCATGAGACCATTATAACTGTGTCATGAAAATTTTTCTGACCACTTTTTTTTCAGTGGTACAAATTGAATTTGTCATTAAAATGACATTAAGTGTTAATATTTTGTCAAATAATTTTATAACAGCATCATGAATATTTTTCATTTCATAATTTCTTTAAGTACCACTGTAGTTTAGGTCAAGAAAAATATTCATGATGCTGTTATAGGTCTTGTTAATGTCAAGTTGTCATGACCAAGACACTGAAAGGTGATGTATTGATTTATGTCAAGTTGTCATAACAAAGACATCTCAAACAATGTCATCTTTGCATTAAAAATGATATAATTGAGCGAATGACACTTCATGTCAGTTGTCATAAACATGCATAAACCCTCCTTCATAATCATGACGTGTCATGTCACGATTATGAAGGTGTCATGTCAGTCTTATGCACACCCCTTCAAGTAAAGTGTTACCCATTTTTGTGTGAACTAAGAACCCATCAGCCTGCGTCATCTAGAGTTTCATGGCATAACTTGTATAGTATGTTTAATGTTCTTTTTTTTTTAACAAACAAATAAAAAAAAATTCTGATGTCATTAAGTGCCTTGCGTTCATAACTTCATTAACCTGGAATACTTCTTCGGATAAATGTGTCTCTTTGTCCAAAATGCAGAGAAAAAAAACTGTGGTTATAAATGAAGCTAAATTTCTTTTTTTTTATATTTTGAGATAAAAGAGCTTGTTGGATTTTGAAAGCATACAGTAACTGTTAGAAGTCAAAACTTCCTTCCAGCTTGGTTTCAGTAAACACATTTTATGGCCTACAGCTTTTACTGAAACCAATTTGTAAAAGAAAAACCTTCAGAACTCTGCAACTTTCTCACCTTAGACAGATTAATGAATGTTTATGTAGTGTTTAAATGGTTTTACAGCTGTGAATAAAGGCATGTTTAATTCTAAGGATCAGCAAGAAGGTGCAAAATGGACACAAAAAGTGTATTATTAAAAAAACAAAAAGAGCTTATAAGCGGTTATGAAAGTGAGGGACCAACTGACCTCAGTGTCTTTTTGGTCCTGTCTGCATAAAAGGTCCAGAACTGGCTGAACGTCCGACACCTCGTGGGGGAACAGCTGCATGAAAATCTTGTAGCCTCTGACCTAAGAAAGCACCACAAATTCAGTCACAAGTCTTCATCCCATGATTTCAGAAGAGATCATCAGTCCAACTTAGAGAGCAAAACACCGGCTTGCCTTTGAGATGATATAGAGGAATTTGAAACAGAGATGGACCAGAAGAGGAGGTGACTTCTCATTGCGGATCATCTCTAACAGCATATTCAGCATCCACTCTGAACAACAGCATATACGGCGTTACTAACAGCGTTCAATCGCAGAGGACAATCATCATGTCCATCACATCCATGATACTTCCACTTACCTAAGTGAGGGTCCAGAAGATGTGGCTGCTCCTGGTAGTGATCCATTATGACTGCAACAGCAACCCAAAGCATGACTTGACATTTTTGTCATCTTTTATGTTATACAATACCATTACACAATATTGTATTCGCAATATTCGACAGAGAGATAGACAGACAGATAGACAGAAAGAGAGACAGACAGACAGAGAGATAGACAGACAGACAAAGAGACAGACAGACAAAGAGACAGACAGACAGACAGAAAGAGAGATAGACAGATAGATAGACAGAAAGAGAGAGACAGACAGATAGACAGACAAAGAGATAGACAGACAGACAAAGAGACAGACAGACAGAGAGATAGATAGACAGACAGACAGAAAGAGAGATAGACAGACAGACAGACAGAAAGAGAGATAGACAGACAGACAGACAGACAGAAAGAGAGATAGACAGACAGACAGACAGACAGACAGAGAATAGACAGACAGATAGAGAGAAAGAGAGGTAGACAGACAGACAGACAGAGAGATAGACAGACAGACAGAAAGAGAGATAGACAGACAGATAGACAGAAAGAGATAGACAGAAAGACAGACAGAAAGAGATAGACAGACAGAGAATAGACAGACAGATAGAGAGAACGAGAGGTAGACAGACAGACAGACAGAGAGATAGACAGACAGACAGACAGAAAGAGAGATAGACAGACAGATAGACAGAAAGAGAGATAGACAGAAAGACAGACAGAAAGAGAGATAGACAGACAGACAGACAGACAGAAAGAGAGATAGAGACAGACAGACAGACAGAACAGAGAGATAGACAGACAGAGAGACAGACAGACAGAAGAGAGATAGACAGATAGATAGACAGAAAGAGAGATAGACAGACAGATAGACAGACAAAGAGATAGACAGACAGACAGAAGAGACAGACAGACAGACAGATAGATAGACAGACAGAGAAGAGAGACAGACAGACAGAAAGAGAGATAGACAGACAGACAGACAGAGAGATAGACAGACAGAGATAGACAGACAGATAGAGAGAAAGACAGGTAGACAGACAGACAGAAAGAGAGATAGACAGACAGATAGACAGACAGAGAGATAGACAGAGAGACAGACAGACAGAGAGACACAGAGATAGACAGACAGAGAGACAGACAGACAGACAGAGAGATAGACAGACAGAGAATAGACAGACAGATAGAGAGATAGAGGTAGACAGACAGATAGACAGACAGACAGAGAGATAGACAGACACAGAGACAGACAGACAGCGAGATAGACAGACAGACAGATTTTGTCCTTACCCACAAATTTCTCGATGGTGGCCTCTCTGCTGACCGTGTCGTGATGGATGTCCGGCAGGCTGTGGATGAGAGCTCGGGTCTCTGCGCTCTCACTGAACTCAGACAGCACACACGCCTGAGCCGTCAGCTCGGACTCCTCTCCATTACACACGCCCTCCATCCCCGACATCTTCTACCGCTGTAACAGTGTTGTCTCTGACTGATCAGATTAAAGATGCGCTAAACGTGCGTGTTAGTTTTGTTTAAAATGTCTCAGACTGATCGGACCGATTCAAACTGAAGTCGCAACCGCTCACAATGACGCACTCAATTCTCTTCAAACTCCAGCTCATCACTTCTCAAGTTCTCTAATACGCTGCAAAACATACATTAAAAGCAACTCGCTGTCTTCTTGTTCAATAGACTGAGAAATCGTCTTACATATGACATAACCAGAAAAGAGTGTAAAGGCGTGTAATGCATCCCGCGTATTATTATGATGTTCTCGCTGCTGCTCGTGTCTGCAACGGCAAGTCGCTAGGATCAAATTAAATCAAAAACGCGTTTGTTTGTTTTTTTTACTTCAAGTTTAAAGTCTTGAGGGGCATATTGCATCGAAACACATTATTAAATATTAAAAATCGAATATTAAAACTTAAATGCAATTAATTGGTATATGATATTTATTTCGTATATGGGTGATTATATTACATTTATATTACATTTGGTGTCCAAAGTCATTATTTTCTCTCTCTCTCTCGAACATACATGACTGTCAACACTGATACTACCTTGGTAACAGAGGCTGACGCTAACAGGAATTGACCGTTCGCAAAGACCCGCCCCCTTCAGTAACTGTTGCTGTCGAACGCCACGCATCATGTTCTCACGAGGTGAAAAATACATGGTATAGCAATGGACACTGATATCTGTCACAGACAAGACAGAGCATGCAGGTTACTTTTGATATGAAACAAAGTTTCAAATTTCAAATATTGCAATTTTTGAAAGAAGTTTAAACAACAAATAGCATATGTAGCTCCTTCAAGCGGCTTATGAATCAACCATCTCTTCAAACTAGTTCATTTAAAGCATCAAATAAACATGAATGAACATCAGAAGGAATGTTGTTTCAAGCACAGAAAGACATGACTACAAACAATTTTTCAAGTTCAAGCTCACCAACGTTACTCTACTAACTCCCCTGACTAATTAGTCAGACAAAATGGCGAATTCGGGGTTATGATTGGTCAGATCGCCTGTCAATCAAACTGCCAGCGAAGGGTCAATTGACACCAATTAATTCGGAGAGCAGGAAATCATGATTTTTAGTCATATAAAAAAGTTTTACAGAAAATATTATATTGTATGCCCTGTAACATTTTGTGATCCATGACAATAAGTAACAAATTTTTTAAATATTTAAAAAATATAACCATTTGAAAAAAGAAAAAAAAAAGCACAAAAAACATGACTTTGGACACCAAATGTTCCTGCAATTATAGAATCACCCATACATTTTAAAGCTTATAGCCTATTCCCGTTATACATTTTTTTCTGACAAAATATCAGTTAATAAAAACAACAATTAATATGGCCTACCTAACTTAGCTTGAAAGCCAGCAGTCACTAAAAAACACTAAAATGATGTAGAAACGGTTTCATTATCCACCCAATTTTCCAAACCAAAATGTGAGGCCATGGGACATTACATCAATTTATACGATGACGATAATAATAGAATTATTATTGAAATCTATGGTTAGTGCTTTCTTTTTGAACAGATAGGCAGTGTTTAAGGCTAATAATAAAACTATGGTCATATTTGTGTGCGAGCACAGTTCTGAAACATGACAATCAAAAACACACCGACACAAGTTATTTTTAAAGTTTTATTTGAATGTCCATACATCCTTTGTGCATCCTGTTACTCCTGCAAGCTGAATAGTTAGAGTACCGCAAAATCACTAGCTATTTCAATAAACCTTATTCAGATGTTTTAAACATCAGTAGGTTAATATTAACAGTGTAAAGTAGTGGAATGCATCATATAATGCACATTTTAAATTACTGTGCATTGTAAAAGAGGCTCTCTTCAAAAGCTTATTTATGCAGTAAAGTGCAATTCGCAAAAGGGAATGATGCATTTTAAGCAACTTATTTTTTGGCCATTGCTAGGAAACATATGTAGTCACAGCTTTGTCTTAAAATATATATATTTTTATATATATTTGTGCAAATCATTTTAAGACACCAGCTTATGTCATCTTGTCTTAAATATATTTCCATTAACCTGGTAATGTTAGATTCAATTCAAAGTGTGTGACTAACTTTAGGTCAGTTTATCATCCACTTTCATAAAAGATGAATTGGAAGGATCCTGTAATGGAGAGCATCTACTTTGTTAGATCCTTCATGATCCGTAAAGAAGAGCCCCTATAACTCTGACCAAAATGATTCCAGTGGTTCAGATAGTGGAACAGCTGGTATAGCTGTTGCCTTTTTGCAAACCCAGCGGTCTTGGGCATCTTCTCATGGTAAGAATTGTAAAATGAGCTCCCAAAACCACCAAACATGCCAGAAATAGCCAGCTCGAACTCCGAATGGCCATAAAACGATGCTGGGTCAAAGATGATGGGACCATCAGAACATTCAGCCACATTTCCTCCCCAGAGGTCTCCATGCAGCAGAGCCGGAACCACCTCTATGTCTGTGAACAGCTGAGGGATCTTCAGCTAAACAAAGAGAAACATGAAACATTTGTGTGCCATACATATGCAGCACTAGACTTACAGCCTGCATCATTAGCTTGTCATTCTTTGAATAAATTAAAGGGATAGTTCGCTCCAAAATGACAATTCTGTCATCATCATACCTGTGTGCATTTCTTTCTTCTATCAATCGTCAAACCAAACAGTTTCGACTTCCATTGTGATTTCTGTCCATACAATTGACCTTCCAATTGACTTGATTTGTTTAAATTTCCTCAAAAATGACAAAATTTGAGATTTTGTTTCCTTTCAAAAGTAACCTGCTCTGTCTTGTCTGTCGAAACACATTTTCAGTGTCCTCTTTGCTCTGCAATGTATTTTTCACAGCCTTAGAACTTGTAGGCTTGTTGGATTTAGCAACAGTAACTTAAGCCCGTGACACACTAAGCGATTGTAAGCCCGATTATGTATTGTAATGTAATTTGATACTTACAACCGATCATGCCAAAACACGCCAAGTCAGAGACAGTTGAATTTCAAAACAGCATTAAAGAATGTGTGTTATAGTGTGTTCATTTCAGTCTTAGTGTCACGAATGAGGCTCCCTCTTCGCATCCTCCGGATCAGCAGAGGGAGCCTTCACCCGAGTATTAGCCAATTAGACTACATTTCCAATGAACCCGCATACCTGGGACTGATTGCACTATACCTGTCCATTATCACCTACCATATATAAACTCCACTCACACACCACCCCACGTGAAGTCTTGATTGGCCCTGGTTATCATTACTAAGCATCATTCCTGTGGACTGTTTACTCTGTTGTGACCTTGGACTGTTCTCTCGTTTATGATTCCTTGCTGCCTACCTGACTTAAGCCTGTTTACTGGACTCTGTATGTTTGCCGCCTGCCTCGACTCTAGTCTGATCCTGTTTCTGTTTCTGGTTTGCCTCTCTCATGATTATTGCCGTGTATTGACCCTTGCCTGTCTGACTCTGATCTGGTTAAATAAACTGCACATGGATCCCAACTCCACTGACTTCTCGTTCCACTTAGAATGCTTTAGCTAGTCGTTAAGTGTGTCCCTGGCTTAAAGGGGACGGGCCTTTGCGAATGGTCAATTAAAGTCAATGACAACGGAAACTCTTTGGTTACCAATGTTCTTCAGAATAATTTCTTTTATGTTACTGGTTTGGAACAACACGAGGGTGAGTAAATGATACAGAATTTAACTTGTGGTTGAACAATCCCTTTACACTTTTGAGTTTTCCTTCATAAGATTCACAAACAATATTTTGTTTGCCTGTCAAAATAAAATGCAGATTTTCTGCTTTTAAATATTTTTTTATAAGTTTTTGATAAACATCATACATAAACAGCAAATTACTAATTTGCTTTGTGTACGTTTATGATGTGCAATTTGATTAGATAATGATTTTGGAAACAAACAGAAATTGATTTGATTGACAAAAGGGGTCATTCTAAACCAGAATGGAGTCGCACGGTTGGAGTGGGAGGGATGAAAGTAAGATGGTTTGGTTACGAAAGCAAAAAAAATTATTTTGATTTTCTATTGTCTTAAAGCATTAATATAATGTCTATAATATTACATTAATGTAAATCCATTTAAAAACTAGAGACAATCTTTAGTATGTTATTTTGCTGGAATAAAAATCTGAGTAGTTTGGTTTACTTGGAGTTTGGCCCACAGTTCCATGGCCTCTCTGTCTCCGTACGACTGCTCCACCAAGCCGAGCTGGTACTGCAGCCTTTGCTGGGAGTAAAAGGACACCCAATCCTCCTGCCAATCATTTACCTGAAAACCAAAGGAGAGATAAAAACATCTCATTGCAAAGTATGTTTGAATATAAATCACTCCATTTGATTTCATGATCAGACACCATACAGAGCAGAGATGCTGACCTGAGGGATATAACCACAGCATGTATTCACATGAAACCCAAACCTGTTGGCTATTTCAACCTCAGCTTGTCCCGATCCTTTCCCTTTTAAAATACAGAAATTATGATAAACAATAATGGCACTGAAAAGTCTCTATCAATGCAAAAGTAATAAAAACATTACCAACAGTCTGCTGCTCCTTGTTTTGTTTCTCCATCTGTCTCTTGTTGTAAAGATGCAGGTTAGATAGTTGTTCCCCCAATTTTGATGAGTATCTACACAAACATAAACTTCTTTAAAAAGAGAACTTTCCAACAATGCCAAAAATGTTAATGTGATATTAACCCAATTCTCACTCCTATTACAATGATCCCAAACAGGTTCTATGGGTTCATGTGATTACTTATTTAGACTCCTCATATCCACATGTTCCATTACGAGAAGAGCTCCACTTCTCTCGAGGTCCAAGACCTTCACAGGTCTGGGCACTTTCACTGTGTTTGTGGACAGGATTGCTTCCAAGCTTGCCATCTCTCCATCAAACATCCTCCTAGCCTACATAGAGAGAGAGAGAGAGAGATCAGAAAGTATAGTGATTAGCTGATGTACTTTCAAATATAGATAGACACTGAACGTTAAAGGGTTAGTTCACCCAAAAATGAAAATAATGTCATTAATTCCTCACCCTCATGTCATTCCACACCTGGAAGACCTTCGTTCATCTTCAGAACACAAATGAAGATATTTTTGATGAAATCATAGAGTCTCTATTGACAGCAAGATAATTAACACTTTCAGATGTCCAGAATGCTACGAAAACATATTTAATTATGAATCTTTTGTTTCGAATCCCACGTGATTTCAGTAAACGAGGCTTTGTTACTTCACAAGTGTTTTGCGACTTTAATATTTCACACGACTTTGGCAGTTTGATGCACGAACCAAATTGGATTCAAATCAAAAGATTCGTTAAGCTTCATGAAGCAGTGTTTTGAAATCGGCCATCACTAGATATTGTTGAAAAGTCGTTATTTTGTTTTTCTGGCACACGAAAAGTATTCTCGTCTCTTTATAATGTTAAAGTTGAACCACTGTACTCACGTGAACTATTTTAAATATGTTTTAGTAGCTTTCTGGACATCTGAAAGTGTTCATTATCTTGCTGGCAATAGAAGCCTCACTGATTTCATCAAAAATATCTTCATTTGTGTTCTGAAGATGAACGAAGGTCTTATGGGTGTAGAATGACATGAGATCGACAGAATACTCATTTCTGGGTGAATTAACCCTTTAAGCATATACAATTACATGTTATAATGCAAAATAAAACATTTATGTACTTTCAAATAGTTATAAAGGTAACACTTAACAATAAGGTTTCATATTTAACATTAGTTAATCCATTAGGGCGGAATACATTATTACAGCATTTATTACCTTTTGTTAATGTTAATTAATAAAAATACAACTGATCATTTTTCATGTCTATTCACAGTGCAGTTCATGTTAACAGATACAATAAAAATGCAAAAGACAATTAGAAAATGCTAAAGAAAGATAGTTCAGACATGTTCTATTGTGTTACATTGTTAATTTATATTTAAGTTATATCGTAATATGTGATTGCATTATGATATTTGATATTATTTTCTTCTATTAGATAGATAGATAGATAGATAGATAGATAGATAGATAGATAGATAGATAGATAGATAGATAGATAGATAATTATAGTGACAGCCTACCAAATCGTATCATTCCAACATTAACCACAGATATAAAGTAGCAAACCCTGTGTACCTCATTCTTATGGTTAATTTTGACGAACACTCTGCCAGTGTCCGTGTCAAAGCTCTGGCCTTCACTGATGCATCCTCCTCCTGAATGACCAGTGCTCTTCAGAACAGATGTGCCCAACTCCTTCTTCAGCAACGCCTCCATCTCACTGCACAGTGTTCATACAACCATAACATCAATATAAAACAATGCGTTTTGCAAAACTGCTTCATATAGCTCTAACTTACTTACAAGTGCTGAGTAAATATCTCTGGGTACTTGCATGCGCTCGCATAACAACACAGAAGTGTGCAGGATTACGGTGAAGATGTCAAAATAAAAGTCCCACGTCCGCGTTGTAGTTGTCTATCGCTTCTGCGTTGTCCTCTACAATGTAACAGGGTTTGTATGGTTTAAAATACACATAAAGCTAAAATTTATATTAATGATTACATTAAGAGATGCTGCAAAAACACTGATGAATTTCTTTTAATTTATTTATTTTTTCGTTTTTAATAATTATTGTATCTCTTTAGTTTTGCATTTGCTCTAAAATCATTTATAAAGGTGTTTTTTGTTTTTTTGTTTTCCTCCAAACTGAAAACTATGCATTGTCCATAGATGTGTGTGTGATGAACTGCATCTGTCCAGGATGCTTTCCCCTGCCTGAGGCCTAAAAACCTGGGATAGGCTCCAGCCCAAGGATAAAATGCCAAGGATATGGATGATTTTAGACCTGTGGCACTCACCTCCATCCTCTGCAAATGCATGGAGCGGCTGGTTGGGGATCTTGCCAACAAAGCACAGCTTTAATCCTCTCACATATTAATCAAAATGAACTCTTTAGTGGGTTTCATGCTTGTACAGTGCCAGCAAAAGTATCCATTTACAATTGATTACTATATATCTCTGTCAAAACTTTCTAGAACTTTCTTCAAATCATTAGATTCGGTAATCCTGCCTTTTATCTGGGGCTTTAAAGCTCACAGAATATCGAAAATACATTTACAGAAACCAAAAGAGAAAGGTGGGCTAGGACTACCTTGCTTTTTGCATTATTACTGGGCAGCGAATGCGAGAGCCCTTGTTTATTGGCAGGAGGATTATAAAACAACTAACCCCCATGGGTATTGAAAAAAATGGTATTAAAAACAGTTCACTCCCGGCTCTTCTCTTTTCTTCTGTATTGCCTGCATCTGTTAAGGTGGATAACTTTATTGTTTCAAACTGTTTGAAAAAATGGCTCCAAATTAAGACACTGCTATTTTTGCCCCAGTATATCGCAATCATCCATTTCCCCCTTTGTTAAAGCTTTGTTAAAAAGCATATCGACCCCAAACTTCTGAAGGTTAGTGCATGTAGAAAAATAGACAACAAAGCGACGCCAACATAAGGTGGGTTTGTTCTCAATTACAGTCAATTACTGATGTAAAGAGTTTTGATGTCACAAAATTGAGTTTTCTTGCTATAAATATATGCATGTTCTTTTACTGGATATCGATGTAGCAGTATAATTTGTCAATCAATATTGTATTCTGTTGATCTTTGTCCTCAATTGAGCACATATCAATGTCATTTCAGGCATGTTTTTGTCTGTTTTTAAGAAAGAGCTGTTGCTCTGTCAGAATGACTTCTGGATGGGCTGATAAACTTGTTTCACTGTGCCATAGAATTTATTATTAACCTCTTTAGTCTTTGTCCGTTCATGGGATGAAAATTTTAAGTGCTATTTTTAAAATAAATGTACAATGAAAAACACTTTTAGAAATAATTTCACTTGTTATGCCACATACTTCCTCTAATGGGCATTATTTCTTTTTTGAAAAGACATTCTTTGTAAGTTTTTGTAAGTTACCATATCTTTATACAACAAGTGTAAGTAAATAAAGAGCAAGTCTATAAAATACAAATAAAGGAATTTTGGATTTTGCATGTTTTCTGGTTTTTAAACGAAGTTGCTGACTTGCACTGCATTCCTTCACTTGTGGAAAAACAAATCGTTCGCTGCAGAGCCATAAACTCCAGCTCCCCTCTCTTAATAGATGAACAAACACACTGTGAGAAAACAAGAAATCTGTACAAAGAGAGACAAAAAACGGAGGGGTAATGTCCCAGCAGATAATGAGCTACCACTGGGACATTTTCCGTCCACTTTACAGACATTTCCTTCCGTTTTAACACATCCTTAAGGACACTTCGGCCAGTCCTTGAACAGAAAGTTCAATAAACTCATAGCATTTCCTCAGTAGCATTTGCTGAAAATGTCTTTACCACTGGAAATTACAATTTGTACTGAGCTATGAGCAGTTTTTGCACACACAAACTAATGATAACTTTATAACAAACTGATTTAATTCATCATATTAAATCAAGACAAACAAGATTTATTTCTGTGGGTTTATTATATCACTGAATATTAGATGTTCTCTGTAAATAATGAATGAGACAATTTTTCATATATATTTGATTTCAGATCTACTCGTAAGATGTAAATAAGGTTTATAGCAGGTGTAAACAGTGATTAACAAGCATTAATCTGAAGGGCGGGGTGGGGTGGGGTGCTATAAACCATTAAAGTTCATTTAATTCGAGAGAATAACCACCCCGTCCTCCTTTTGTCAATCACCGTGTCACACCCCCCACCACACAACACACTACACCACATCCACCATCTGCGGCGCTGTCGAGCCCCCTGCACCCGCCCACCATAACCCTGCAGGGGGCGCCAGTAATTATTTGCTGTTGGAGGCAAATTCCTACCGTGAAACGTCACATCCAGCGAAAAGAAACACTCAGTATAAGAACAGGCTGCCAGAGAGTTCTAAATGACGTCACAGTGAGAGCGCTGCTTCATTAACAGGCAAAGAACGATTGGAATCTGCGTGACGTCAGCTGCAGGAATACTATATAAAGCCGGATTTCTCTCTCAAGCTCTCAGTTTCTCTTCAATCTCTCGACTCGCGCACTCATCGGCGTTGCTTCAGTCCTGGCGCCCCCTGCAGGGTTGTGGTGGGCGGGTGCAGGGGGCTCGACAGCGCCGCAGATGGTGGATGTGGTGTAGTGTGTTGTGTGGTGGGGGGTGTGACACGGTGATTGACAAAAGGAGGACGGGGTGGTTATTCTCTCCAATTAAATGAACTTTAATGGTTTATAGCACCCCACCCCACCCCGCCCTTCAGATTAATGCTTGTTAATCACTGTTTACACCTGCTATAAACCTTATTTACATCTTACGAGTAGATCTGAAATCAAATACATATACCAAGTAAAGAAGGGCATAAAGTTTCTTCAGACTATGGCATACATTGTAAAACAGTTTGCAACTTTACAAAGAACAATAATATTTAATGACATTGAAGTCACTGAAACTGGATGATCCTTGTGTTGTTGTCTTCATTAAAACACTGAGTATGAAGAAATAAATCATACATAAACTTGTCTTATTGTCACGGTGGTGCGATAACGAACACACACAATGAAGAAGATGAATGACAAAAATAGACTTGAATTAATCCACAAAAAACAATATATATATATATATATATATATATATATATATATATATACATACATACAGAGAAGTAAACGAGAAAACTAAATTGGACACAAAAGATGCAAATAATCTGTTCGTGGCTCAATTTGACTCGCATCTTTTAAAGTTCTACGGCAACTGTACAGAACCAAAATAATAACATGTTTTGGGTATATTGTGTTATTTTAGTTTTTTTACTACCATATGAAGCTATAAAAGGAGCTTTTCCTCACTTATACAAAAAAAAAATAATAGCGTGTCAGCACGCACTTAAAAAAAATCAATTCAATTCATTCATTGTCTGAAATGCAGGATGATGGTGCTGTGCCAGTGCTGGTGAGCTGGTGTGAGTTGTGTAATAGTTGTGGAATTTGGGATCACAGCGGTTGTTTGTCAGGGAGGGACAGGGACAGTTTTTGGCGAAGCTAACTCTCGAAAGAGAGAAAAAAAGTTCTTATAAAAAACTATGAGAGGTGCTGTTTTGTTGACACAAATGGACCATCTTGGAGTGCCGTTCTACCAAGCATATATTGAAGGTTCAGGCAGGAGCAAAGCCAAGGGTGCTGACCTTCTCTTGGGGTTAGGGGAGACATTAGGGCTTGGAGAACGTCATTCTACACCTGAAATGGTACAAGAGGCCTTAAAACACCACGCTGTACCAGAGGACTCGTACAAATGGTACATCAGCATGCGTCAAGTCATCCCTCTTCAAACAAGCGGATGGGGTTTGGGCACAGAGAGATACCTGTGCTGGCTTCTGCAGCACAATGATGTCAGGGACATGCAAATCATACCCAGACTGAAAGGCAAAAAGTTTTTGCCATAAATATGGTCTTCAAACTCAACATCTACATGCAAGGACTTTCTACAAACACAGGATACTCAGTACTTATGTTGACAGTTACAGGGTTACAGCATGACGTATAATGTATGGAATCAATGTCAACTATACAATTTTAGCAAGAATAAGGATATGAAATCAAAAATACATGTTCTAACTACTCTAAATTTCAGTTGCTACATTATCTGAAAATATAATATTTCATGTGGAGCTGGCCTTGATTCTCTGTTTACTGTTTGGTGCATTTGCTATACTAATTATATTTACAAACTTTGTTTCAACTAAAATTAGAAATATGTTTGTAAGAAATTTTGTACCTTTTAGAATATAATCGAATTCTAAATACTGCGCTTAAATATCAAAACACTATATTTCTGTATTTTCTGTATACACCGTACTTTTTTTGCTTTCCTTTTCTGTTTTAATATTTTCCTAAAATATCATATGAATGCATTACAAACTGGCTTACAGATTTATAAAAATTGTATTGTAAAACTCTTTTAACATTCTTTGGCAAGAATAATAATAAAATGCAGATAAATCACCCTTAATGTCCTTTAATTGTTTTAACATTAAACTGTGTTCTAATTAAACCAAAAACAAGAATAAGAAGCTTGTCATGGCCTTACAAAATATGTGATAACTTCAATTCTTGTCAAGTAGCTGGTCAAATATTTTAACTGAGAAATTTGAACCCTTAACTGATGAGCAAGCGAGCACACTAAACACTTTAGTAATCAATTGTTTTGTTAATAGTATTTTTATTAGAATTTTACATTTTAAAGAAAGAAACAGGCAAAAGAAAACAAAATACAAATTAATGAATGGCAATTTTAACAGTAAAAAACAACAATATAAATGATCATTAATAGTTAGTCAACCAATAATAATGAGGCAATAAAAAAGGGAAAAAAACAAACAGAAAACACTAAGAACCAGGGCGTATATGCAGTTTCAGTGGTAAAGCACAAACAAGCACTCAGGGCAGAGCAGACAGCATACTATGTCCTACATTACTGATCAGAGTCAGCATTTAACTGGTTAAGATGATCCAGAAATAGTTGCCATATACTGTAGAATTTATCAAGGTTACCCATAATTCCATACTGGACTCTCTCCATGTGTAATATACCCGTAAAATAAATCAACCAGGTCTTGAACTGAGGTACGGTATCTGATTTCCAAAGTCTTAGAATGATGCTCTTAGCAATAACCAACCCATCACAGAAAACATTCTGCATTTTTAATAAAACATTGTTTCCTCATAAATCACAAAAACGCGCTCACACTCACTCTCGCGCACACACAAAACGCATTGTATTTTAGCTATCGTAATATATATATATCTATGATAAATAAAGCATTAATTACATAGATAAACGTAAAACTATCTACGACGAATCACACACCACATCTTACAGCCGCCAGGAATTAATGTAAATGTATGGTTACTGCTAATTGGCCAACACCAATAGTCCTTTCAAACTTTACTTTTACAACTTTTTTTTTACTTCTACAATAATCTGTGAAGTCTTCATTTTAAAAAAAGATACCTGTGCTCTGAAGTATTCAAGATTTTTACAAATTTATATTAGAAAAGTAATTTTCATATCTATGCTCAAAAAGTGGGATAGACAATTAACAGGTAAAACAACTTTATATTTTTACAAAGTTTGCAAATGAAAAGTGGTTAAACTCAGTAAGACCCAGTGTCTTCAGGACTAGAGTTGAGGAGTTCTGACACACAACAGAAGTATTTGTATTTTGGGTCTGTAGTTGCTTTTGAATGGCTGTCTATGAGTCAAACTGACCCACGAACAGTACAAACGTATAAAAGTTCTGTATGCACATTTCACAATATATCAGCATGATGAAACTTTGCATGCATGTTCATTACCCTAAATGAGAAAAAGTCACAAAATATCAAGAAAAACAGTGTAGGTTAAATAGTATTTCAGATTGAAAAAAAGAAATGATAGCTAATTTTTACCATATGTGGCTGACAAATCTTTTTTTTTTGTATAAGTGAGGAAAAGCTCCTTTTATAGCTTCATATGGTAGTAAAAAACTAAAATAACACAATATACCCAAAACATGTTATTATTTTGGTTCTGTACAGTTGACGTAGAACTTTAAAAGATGCGGGTCAAATTGAGCCGCAAACATATTATTTGCACCTTTTGTTTCCAATTTAGTTTTCTCGTTTACTTCTCTGTATGTATGTATATATATATATATATATATATATATATATATATATATATATAGTTTTGTTTGTGGATTAATTCAAATCTATTTTTGTCATTCATCTTCTTCATTGTGTGTTCATTATCGCACCACCGTGACAATAAGACAAGTTTATGTATGATTTATTTCTTCATACTCAGTGTTTTAATGAAGACAACAACACAAGGATCATCCAGTTTCAGTGACTTCACTGTCATTAAATATTAACAGGCTGCCAGAGAGTTCTAAATGACGTCACAGTGAGAGCGCTGCTTCATTAACAGGCAAAGAACGATTGGAATCTGCGTGACGTCAGCTGCAGGAATACTATATAAAGCCGGATTTCTCTCTCAAGCTCTCAGTTTCTCTTCAATCTCTCGACTCGCGCACTCATCGGCGTTGCTTCAGTCCTGGCGCCCCCTGCAGGGTTGTGGTGGGCGGGTGCAGGGGGCTCGACAGCGCCGCAGATGGTGGATGTGGTGTAGTGTGTTGTGTGGTGGGGGGTGTGACACGGTGATTGACAAAAGGAGGACGGGGTGGTTATTCTCTCCAATTAAATGAACTTTAATGGTTTATAGCACCCCACCCCACCCCGCCCTTCAGATTAATGCTTGTTAATCACTGTTTACACCTGCTATAAACCTTATTTACATCTTACGAGTAGATCTGAAATCAAATACATATACCAAGTAAAGAAGGGCATAAAGTTTCTTCAGATTATGGCATACATTGTAAAACAGTTTGCAACTTTACAAAGTACAATAATATTTAATGACATTGAAGTCACTGAAACTGGATGATCCTTGTGTTGTTGTCTTCATTAAAACACTGAGTATGAAGAAATAAATCATACATAAACTTGTCTTATTGTCACGGTGGTGCGATAACGAACACACAATGAAGAAGATGAATGACAAAAATAGACTTGAATTAATCCACAAAAAAACTGTATATATATATATATATGTATATACATACATACAGAGAAGTAAACGAGAAAACTAAATTGGACACAAAAGATGCAAATAATCTGTTCGCGGCTCAATTTGACTCGCATCTTTTAAAGTTCTACGGCAACTGTACAGACCCAAAATAATAACATGTTTTGGGTATATTGTGTTATTTTAGTTTTTTTTACTATCATATGAAGCTATAAAAGGAGCTTTTCCTCACTTATACAAAAAAAATAATAATGTGTCAGCCACTTACGGTAAAAAATTAGCTATCAATTCATATCATTGTCTGAGCCAATGCAGGATGCCAGTGCTGTAACAAGCTGGTGAGATCTAATAGTTGTGGAGAATTTGGGATCACAGCGGTTTGAGTGGGTTCAGGAGGGACAACCACAGTTTGGCAGAAAGCTAACTCGAAAGGGAGAAAAAGTCTTAATTAAAAACTATGGAGGTGCTGTTTGGTTGACACAAATGGACCATCTTGGAGTGCCGTTCTACCAAGCATATATTGAAGGTTCAGGCAGGAGCAAAGCCAAGGCTGCTGACCTTCTCTTGGGGTTAGGGGAGACATTAGGGCTTGGAGAACGTCATTCTACACCTGAAATGGTACAAGAGGCCTTAAAACACCACGCTGTACCAGAGGACTCGTACAAATGGTACATCAGCATGCGTCAAGTCATCCCTCTTCAAACAAGCGGATGGGGTTTGGGCACAGAGAGATACCTGTGCTGGCTTCTGCAGCACAATGATGTCAGGGACATGCAAATCATACCCAGACTGAAAGGCAAAAAGTTTTTGCCATAAATATGGTCTTCAAACTCAACATCTACATGCAAGGACTTTCTACAAACACAGGATACTCAGTACTTATGTTGACAGTTACAGGGTTACAGCATGACGTATAATGTATGGAATCAATGTCAACTATACAATTTTAGCAAGAATAAGGATATGAAATCAAAAATATATGCTCTAACTACTCTAAATTTCAGTTGCTACATTATCTGAAAATATAATATTTCATGTGGAGCTGGCCTTGATTCTCTGTTTACTGTTTGGTGCATTTGCTATACTAATTATATTTACAAACTTTGTTTCAACTAAAATTAGAAATATGTTTGTAAGAAATTTTGTACCTTTTAGAATATAATCGAATTCTAAATACTGCGCTTAAATATCAAAACACTGTATTTCTGTATTTTCTGTATACACCGTACTTTTTTTGCTTTCCTTTTCTGTTTTAATATTTTCCTAAAATATCATATGAATGCATTACAAACTGGCTTACAGATTTATAAAAATTGTATTGTAAAACTCTTTTAACATTCTTTGGCAAGAATAATAATAAAATGCAGATAAATCACCCTTAATGTCCTTTAATTGTTTTAACATTAAACTGTGTTCTAATTAAACCAAAAACAAGAATAAGAAGCTTGTCATGGCCTTACAAAATATGTGATAACTTCAATTCTTGTCAAGTAGCTGGTCAAATATTTTAACTGAGAAATTTGAACCCTTAACTGATGAGCAAGCGAGCACACTAAACACTTTAGTAATCAATTGTTTTGTTAATAGTATTTTTATTAGAATTTTACATTTTAAAGAAAGAAACAGGCAAAAGAAAACAAAATACAAATTAATGAATGGCAATTTTAACAGTAAAAAACAACAATATAAATGATCATTAATAGTTAGTCAACCAATAATTATGAGGCAATAAAAAAGGGAAAAAAACAAACAGAAAACACTAAGAACCAGGGCGTATATGCAGTTTCAGTGGTAAAGCACAAACAAGCACTCAGGGCAGAGCAGACAGCATACTATGTCCTACATTACTGATCAGAGTCAGCATTTAACTGGTTAAGATGATCCAGAAATAGTTGCCATATACTGTAGAATTTATCAAGGTTACCCATAATTCCATACTGGACTCTCTCCATGTGTAATATACCAGTAAAAAAGTCAACCAGGTCTTGAACTGAGGTACGGTATCTGATTTCCAAAGTCTTAGAATGATGCTCTTAGCAATAACCAACCCATCACAGAAAACATTCTGCATTTTTAATAAAACATTGTTTCCTCATAAATCACAAAAACGCGCTCACACTCACTCTCGCGCACACACAAAACGCATTGTATTTTAGCTATCGTAATATATATATATCTATGATAAATAAAGCATTAATTACATAGATAAACGTAAAACTATCTACGACGAATCACACACCACATCTTACAGCCGCCAGGAATTAATGTAAATGTATGGTTACTGCTAATTGGCCAACACCAATAGTCCTTTCAAACTTTACTTTTACAACTTTTTTTTTACTTCTACAATAATCTGTGAAGTCTTCATTTTAAAAAAAGATACCTGTGCTCTGAAGTATTCAAGATTTTTACAAATTTATATTAGAAAAGTAATTTTCATATCTATGCTCAAAAAGTGGGATAGACAATTAACAGGTAAAACAACTTTATATTTTTACAAAGTTTGCAAATAAAAAGTGGTTAAACTCAGTAAGACCCAGTGTCTTCAGGACTAGAGTTGAGGAGTTCTGACACACAACAGAAGTATTTGTATTTTGGGTCTGTAGTTGCTTTTGAATGGCTGTCTATGAGTCAAACTGACCCACGAACAGTGCAAACGTATAAAAGTTCTGTATGCACATTTCACAATATATCAGCATGATGAAACTTTGCATGCATGTTCATTACCCTAAATGAGAAAAAGTCACAAAATATCAAGAAAAACAGTGTAGGTTAAATAGTATTTCAGATTGAAAAAAAGAAATGATAGCTAATTTTTACCATATGTGGCTGACAAATCTTTTTTTTTTGTATAAGTGAGGAAAAGCTCCTTTTATAGCTTCATATGGTAGTAAAAAACTAAAATAACACAATATACCCAAAACATGTTATTATTTTGGTTCTGTACAGTTGACGTAGAACTTTAAAAGATGCGGGTCAAATTGAGCCGCAAACATATTATTTGCACCTTTTGTTTCCAATTTAGTTTTCTCGTTTACTTCTCTGTATGTATGTATATATATATATATATATATATATATATATATATATATATATATATATATATAGTTTTGTTTGTGGATTAATTCAAATCTAGTTTTGTCATTCATCTTCTTCATTGTGTGTTCATTATCGCACCACCGTGACAATAAGACAAGTTTATGTATGATTTATTTCTTCATACTCAGTGTTTTAATGAAGACAACAACACAAGGATCATCCAGTTTCAGTGACTTCACTGTCATTAAATATTAACAGGCTGCCAGAGAGTTCTAAATGACGTCACAGTGAGAGCGCTGCTTCATTAACAGGCAAAGAACGATTGGAATCTGCGTGACGTCAGCTGCAGGAATACTATATAAAGCCGGATTTCTCTCTCAAGCTCTCAGTTTCTCTTCAATCTCTCGACTCGCGCACTCATCGGCGTTGCTTCAGTCCTGGCGCCCCCTGCAGGGTTGTGGTGGGCGGGTGCAGGGGGCTCGACAGCGCCGCAGATGGTGGATGTGGTGTAGTGTGTTGTGTGGTGGGGGGTGTGACACGGTGATTGACAAAAGGAGGACGGGGTGGTTATTCTCTCCAATTAAATGAACTTTA
The DNA here is from genome assembly GCA_037194245.1 of Opsariichthys bidens. Taxonomy (NCBI): domain Eukaryota; kingdom Metazoa; phylum Chordata; class Actinopteri; order Cypriniformes; family Xenocyprididae; genus Opsariichthys; species Opsariichthys bidens. The sequence goes on from CM074277.1 coordinate 27,660,876, forward strand.
ATGGTTTATAGCACCCCACCCCACCCCGCCCTTCAGATTAATGCTTGTTAATCACTGTTTACACCTGCTATAAACCTTATTTACATCTTACGAGTAGATCTGAAATCAAATACATATACCAAGTAAAGAAGGGCATAAAGTTTCTTCAGATTATGGCATACATTGTAAAACAGTTTGCAACTTTACAAAGTACAATAATATTTAATGACATTGAAGTCACTGAAACTGGATGATCCTTGTGTTGTTGTCTTCATTAAAACACTGAGTATGAAGAAATAAATCATACATAAACTTGTCTTATTGTCACGGTGGTGCGATAACGAACACACAATGAAGAAGATGAATGACAAAAATAGACTTGAATTAATCCACAAAAAAACTGTATATATATATATATGTATATACATACATACAGAGAAGTAAACGAGAAAACTAAATTGGACACAAAAGATGCAAATAATCTGTTCGCGGCTCAATTTGACTCGCATCTTTTAAAGTTCTACGGCAACTGTACAGACCCAAAATAATAACATGTTTTGGGTATATTGTGTTATTTTAGTTTTTTTTACTATCATATGAAGCTATAAAAGGAGCTTTTCCTCACTTATACAAAAAAAATAATAATGTGTCAGCCACTTACGGTAAAAAATTAGCTATCAATTCATATCATTGTCTGAGCCAATGCAGGATGCCAGTGCTGTAACAAGCTGGTGAGATCTAATAGTTGTGGAGAATTTGGGATCACAGCGGTTTGAGTGGGTTCAGGAGGGACAACCACAGTTTGGCAGAAAGCTAACTCGAAAGGGAGAAAAAGTCTTAATTAAAAACTATGGAGGTGCTGTTTGGTTGACACAAATGGACCATCTTGGAGTGCCGTTCTACCAAGCATATATTGAAGGTTCAGGCAGGAGCAAAGCCAAGGCTGCTGACCTTCTCTTGGGGTTAGGGGAGACATTAGGGCTTGGAGAACGTCATTCTACACCTGAAATGGTACAAGAGGCCTTAAAACACCACGCTGTACCAGAGGACTCGTACAAATGGTACATCAGCATGCGTCAAGTCATCCCTCTTCAAACAAGCGGATGGGGTTTGGGCACAGAGAGATACCTGTGCTGGCTTCTGCAGCACAATGATGTCAGGGACATGCAAATCATACCCAGACTGAAAGGCAAAAAGTTTTTGCCATAAATATGGTCTTCAAACTCAACATCTACATGCAAGGACTTTCTACAAACACAGGATACTCAGTACTTATGTTGACAGTTACAGGGTTACAGCATGACGTATAATGTATGGAATCAATGTCAACTATACAATTTTAGCAAGAATAAGGATATGAAATCAAAAATATATGCTCTAACTACTCTAAATTTCAGTTGCTACATTATCTGAAAATATAATATTTCATGTGGAGCTGGCCTTGATTCTCTGTTTACTGTTTGGTGCATTTGCTATACTAATTATATTTACAAACTTTGTTTCAACTAAAATTAGAAATATGTTTGTAAGAAATTTTGTACCTTTTAGAATATAATCGAATTCTAAATACTGCGCTTAAATATCAAAACACTGTATTTCTGTATTTTCTGTATACACCGTACTTTTTTTGCTTTCCTTTTCTGTTTTAATATTTTCCTAAAATATCATATGAATGCATTACAAACTGGCTTACAGATTTATAAAAATTGTATTGTAAAACTCTTTTAACATTCTTTGGCAAGAATAATAATAAAATGCAGATAAATCACCCTTAATGTCCTTTAATTGTTTTAACATTAAACTGTGTTCTAATTAAACCAAAAACAAGAATAAGAAGCTTGTCATGGCCTTACAAAATATGTGATAACTTCAATTCTTGTCAAGTAGCTGGTCAAATATTTTAACTGAGAAATTTGAACCCTTAACTGATGAGCAAGCGAGCACACTAAACACTTTAGTAATCAATTGTTTTGTTAATAGTATTTTTATTAGAATTTTACATTTTAAAGAAAGAAACAGGCAAAAGAAAACAAAATACAAATTAATGAATGGCAATTTTAACAGTAAAAAACAACAATATAAATGATCATTAATAGTTAGTCAACCAATAATTATGAGGCAATAAAAAAGGGAAAAAAAAAAAACAGAAAACACTAAGAACCAGGGCGTATATGCAGTTTCAGTGGTAAAGCACAAACAAGCACTCAGGGCAGAGCAGACAGCATACTATGTCCTACATTACTGATCAGAGTCAGCATTTAACTGGTTAAGATGATCCAGAAATAGTTGCCATATACTGTAGAATTTATCAAGGTTACCCATAATTCCATACTGGACTCTCTCCATGTGTAATATACCAGTAAAAAAGTCAACCAGGTCTTGAACTGAGGTACGGTATCTGATTTCCAAAGTCTTAGAATGATGCTCTTAGCAATAACCAACCCATCACAGAAAACATTCTGCATTTTTAATAAAACATTGTTTCCTCATAAATCACAAAAACGCGCTCACACTCACTCTCGCGCACACACAAAACGCATCGTATTTTAGCTATCGTAATATATATATATCTATGATAAATAAAGCATTAATTACATAGATAAACGTAAAACTATCTACGACGAATCACACACCACATCTTACAGCCGCCAGGAATTAATGTAAATGTATGGTTACTGCTAATTGGCCAACACCAATAGTCCTTTCAAACTTTACTTTTACAACTTTTTTTTTACTTCTACAATAATCTGTGAAGTCTTCATTTTAAAAAAAGATACCTGTGCTCTGAAGTATTCAAGATTTTTACAAATTTATATTAGAAAAGTAATTTTCATATCTATGCTCAAAAAGTGGGATAGACAATTAACAGGTAAAACAACTTTATATTTTTACAAAGTTTGCAAATAAAAAGTGGTTAAACTCAGTAAGACCCAGTGTCTTCAGGACTAGAGTTGAGGAGTTCTGACACACAACAGAAGTATTTGTATTTTGGGTCTGTAGTTGCTTTTGAATGGCTGTCTATGAGTCAAACTGACCCACGAACAGTGCAAACGTATAAAAGTTCTGTATGCACATTTCACAATATATCAGCATGATGAAACTTTGCATGCATGTTCATTACCCTAAATGAGAAAAAGTCACAAAATATCAAGAAAAACAGTGTAGGTTAAATAGTATTTCAGATTGAAAAAAAGAAATGATAGCTAATTTTTACCATATGTGGCTGACAAATCTTTTTTTTTTGTATAAGTGAGGAAAAGCTCCTTTTATAGCTTCATATGGTAGTAAAACACTAAAATAACACAATATACCCAAAACATGTTATTATTTTGGTTCTGTACAGTTGCCGTAGAACTTTAAAAGATGCGGGTCAAATTGAGCCGCAAACATATTATTTGCACCTTTTGTGTCCAATTTAGTTTTCTCGTTTACTTCTCTGTATGTATGTATATATATATATATATATATATATATATATATATATATATATAGTTTTGTTTGTGGATTAATTCAAATCTAGTTTTGTCATTCATCTTCTTCATTGTGTGTTCATTATCGCACCACCGTGACAATAAGACAAGTTTATGTATGATTTATTTCTTCATACTCAGTGTTTTAATGAAGACAACAACACAAGGATCATCCAGTTTCAGTGACTTCACTGTCATTAAATATTAACAGGCTGCCAGAGAGTTCTAAATGACGTCACAGTGAGAGCGCTGCTTCATTAACAGGCAAAGAACGATTGGAATCTGCGTGACGTCAGCTGCAGGAATACTATATAAAGCCGGATTTCTCTCTCAAGCTCTCAGTTTCTCTTCAATCTCTCGACTCGCGCACTCATCGGCGTTGCTTCAGTCCTGGCGCCCCCTGCAGGGTTGTGGTGGGCGGGTGCAGGGGGCTCGACAGCGCCGCAGATGGTGGATGTGGTGTAGTGTGTTGTGTGGTGGGGGGTGTGACACGGTGATTGACAAAAGGAGGACGGGGTGGTTATTCTCTCCAATTAAATGAACTTTAATGGTTTATAGCACCCCACCCCACCCCGCCCTTCAGATTAATGCTTGTTAATCACTGTTTACACCTGCTATAAACCTTATTTACATCTTACGAGTAGATCTGAAATCAAATACATATACCAAGTAAAGAAGGGCATAAAGTTTCTTCAGATTATGGCATACATTGTAAAACAGTTTGCAACTTTACAAAGTACAATAATATTTAATGACAATGAAGTCACTGAAACTGGATGATCCTTGTGTTGTTGTCTTCATTAAAACACTGAGTATGAAGAAATAAATCATACTTGTGTTATTGTCACGGTGATACGATAACGAACACGCACAATGAAGAAGATGAATGACAAAAATAGACTTGAATTAATCCACAAAAAACTATATATATATACATACATACAGAGAAGTAAACGAGAAAACTAAATTGGACACAAAAGATGCAAATAATCTGTTCGCGGCTCAATTTGACTCGCATCTTTTAAAGTTCTACGGCAACTGTACAGACCCAAAATGATAACATGTTTTGGGTATATTGTGTTATTTTAGTTTTTTTACTACCATATGAAGCTCTAAAAGGAGCTTTTCCTCACTTATACAAAAAAAAAAAAAATGTGTCAGCCACTTATGGTAAAAAATTAGCTATCATTTCATATCATTGTCTGAGCCAATGCAGGATGCCAGTGCTGTAACAAGCTGGTGAGATCTAATAGTTGTGGAGAATGTGGGATCACAGCGGTTTGAGTGGGTTCAGGAGGGACAACCACAGTTTGGCGAGAAGCTAACTCGAAAGGGAGAAAAAGTCTTAATTAAAAACTATGGAGGTGCTGTTTGGTTGACACAAATGGACCATCTTGGAGTGCCGTTCTACCAAGCATATATTGAAGGTTCAGGCAGGAGCAAAGCCAAGGGTGCTGACCTTCTCTTGGGGTTAGGGGAGACATTAGGGCTTGGAGAACGTCATTCTACACCTGAAATGGTACAAGAGGCCTTAAAACACCACGCTGTACCAGAGGACTCGTACAAATGGTACATCAGCATGCGTCAAGTCATCCCTCTTCAAACAAGCGGATGGGGTATGGGCACAGAGAGATACCTGTGCTGGCTTCTGCAGCACAATGATGTCAGGGACATGCAAATCATACCCAGACTGAAAGGCAAAAAGTTTTTGCCATAAATATGGTCTTCAAACTCAACATCTACATGCAAGGACTTTCTACAAACACAGGATACTCAGTACTTATGTTGACAGTTACAGGGTTACAGCATGACGTATAATGTATGGAATCAGTGCCAACTATACAATTTTAGCAAGAATAAGGATATGAAATCTTGAAATAAAAGTGATGCTCTAACTACTCTAAATTTCAGTTGCTACATTGTCTGACAATATAATATTTCATGTGGAGCTGGCCTTGATTCTCTGTTTACTGTTTGGTGTAAATCAGCATTTGCTATACTAATTATATTTACAAACTTTGTTTCAACTAAAATTAGAAATATGTTTCTAAGAAATTTTGTACCTTTTAGAATATAATCGAATTCTAAATACTGCGCTTAAATATCAAAACACTGTATTTCTGTATTTTCTGTATACAACGTACTTTTTTTTGCTTTCCTTTTCTGTTTTAATATTTTCCTAAAATATCATATGAATGCATTACAAACTGGCTTACAGATTTATAAAAATCGTATTGTAAAACTCTTTTAACATTCTTTGGTAAGAATAATAATAAAATGCAGATAAATCACCCTTAATGTCCTTTAATTGTTTTAACATTAAACTGTGTTCTAATTAAACAAAAACAAGAATAAGAAGCTTGTCATGGCCTTACAAAATATGTGAAAACTTCAATTCTTGTCAAGTAGCTGGTCAAATATTTTAACTGAGAAATTTGAACCCTTAACTGATGAGCAAGCGAGCACACTAAACACTTTAGTAATCAATTGTTTTTTTTAATAGTATTTTTATTAGAAATTTACATTTTAAAGAAAGAAACAGGCAAAAGAAAACAAAATACATATTAATGAATGGCAATTTTAACAGTAAAAAACAACAATATAAATGATTATTAATAGTTAGTCAACCAATAATAATGATGCAATAAAAAAGGGAAAAAAACAAACAAACAGAAAACACTAAGAACCAGGGCGTATATGCAGTTTCAGTGGTAAAGCACAAACAAGCACTCAGGGCAGAGCAGACAGCATACTATGTCCTACATTACTGATCAGAGTCAGCATTTAACTGGTTAAGATGATCCAGAAATAGTTGCCATATGTAGAATTGATCAAGGTTACCCATAATTCCATACTGGACTCTCTCCATGTGTAATATACCAGTAAAAAAGTCAACCAGGTCTTGAACTGAGGTACGGTATCTGATTTCCAAAGTCTTAGAATGATGCTCTTAGCAATAACCAACCCATCACAGAAAACATTCTGCATTTTTAATAAAACATTGTTTCCTCATAAATCACAAAAACGCGCTCACACTCACTCTCGCGCACACACAAAATGCATTGTATTTTAGCTATCGTAATATATATATCTATGATAAATAAAGCATTAATTACATAGATAAACGTATAACTATCTACGACGAATCACACACCACATCTTACAGCCGCCAGGAATTTATGTAAATGTATGGTTACTGCTAATTCGCCAACACCAATAGTCCTTTCAAACTTTACTTTTACAACTTTTTTTTTACTTCTACAATAATCTGTGAAGTCTTCATTTTAAAAAAAGATACCTGTGCTCTGAAGTATTCAAGATTTTTACAAATTTATATTAGAAAAGTAATTTTCATATCTATGCTCAAAAAGTGGGATAGACAATTAACAGGTAAAACAACTTTATATTTTTACAAAGTTTGCAAATGAAAAGTGGTTAAACTCAGTAAGACCCAGTGTCTTCAGGACTAGAGTTGAGGAGTTCTGACACACAACAGAAGAATTTGTATTTTGGGTCTGTAGTTGCTTTTGAATGGCTGTCTATGAGTCAAACTGACCCAGGAACAGTAAAAACGTATAAAAGTTCTGTATGCACATTTCACAATATATCAGCATGATGAAACTTTGCATGCATGTTCATTACCCTAAATGAGAAAAAGTCACAAAATATCAAGAAAAACAGTGTAGGTTAAATAGTATTTCAGATTGAAAAAAAGAAATGATAGCTAATTTTTACCATATGTGGCTGACAAATCTTTTTTTTTTGTATAAGTGAGGAAAAGCTCCTTTTATAGCTTCATATGGTAGTAAAAAACTAAAATAACACAATATACCCAAAACATGTTATTATTTTGGTTCTGTACAGTTGACGTAGAACTTTAAAAGATGCGGGTCAAATTGAGCCGCAAACATATTATTTGCACCTTTTGTTTCCAATTTAGTTTTCTCGTTTACTTCTCTGTATGTATGTATATATATATATATATATATATATATATATATATATATATATATATATATATATATAGTTTTGTTTGTGGATTAATTCAAATCTAGTTTTGTCATTCATCTTCTTCATTGTGTGTTCATTATCGCACCACCGTGACAATAAGACAAGTTTATGTATGATTTATTTCTTCATACTCAGTGTTTTAATGAAGACAACAACACAAGGATCATCCAGTTTCAGTGACTTCACTGTCATTAAATATTAACAGGCTGCCAGAGAGTTCTAAATGACGTCACAGTGAGAGCGCTGCTTCATTAACAGGCAAAGAACGATTGGAATCTGCGTGACGTCAGCTGCAGGAATACTATATAAAGCCGGATTTCTCTCTCAAGCTCTCAGTTTCTCTTCAATCTCTCGACTCGCGCACTCATCGGCGTTGCTTCAGTCCTGGCGCCCCCTGCAGGGTTGTGGTGGGCGGGTGCAGGGGGCTCGACAGCGCCGCAGATGGTGGATGTGGTGTAGTGTGTTGTGTGGTGGGGGGTGTGACACGGTGATTGACAAAAGGAGGACGGGGTGGTTATTCTCTCCAATTAAATGAACTTTAATGGTTTATAGCACCCCACCCCACCCCGCCCTTCAGATTAATGCTTGTTAATCACTGTTTACACCTGCTATAAACCTTATTTACATCTTACGAGTAGATCTGAAATCAAATACATATACCAAGTAAAGAAGGGCATAAAGTTTCTTCAGATTATGGCATACATTGTAAAACAGTTTGCAACTTTACAAAGTACAATAATATTTAATGACAATGAATTCACTGAAACTGGATGATCCTTGTGTTGTTGTCTTCATTAAAACACTGAGTATGAAGAAATAAATCATACTTGTGTTATTGTCACGGTGATACGATAACGAACACGCACAATGAAGAAGATGAATGACAAAAATAGACTTGAATTAATCCACAAAAAACTATATATATATACATACATACAGAGAAGTAAACGAGAAAACTAAATTGGACACAAAAGATGCAAATAATCTGTTCGCGGCTCAATTTGACTCGCATCTTTTAAAGTTCTACGGCAACTGTACAGACCCAAAATAATAACATGTTTTGGGTATATTGTGTTATTTTAGTTTTTTTACTACCATATGAAGCTCTAAAAGGAGCTTTTCCTCACTTATACAAAAAAAATAATAATGTGTCAGCCACTTATGGTAAAAAATTAACTATCATTTCATATCATTGTCTGAGCCAATGCAGGATGCCAGTGCTGTAACAAGCTGGTGAGATCTAATAGTTGTGGAGAATTTGGGATCACAGCGGTTTGAGTGGGTTCAGGAGGGACAACCACAGTTTGGCGAGAAGCTAACTCGAAAGGGAGAAAAAGTCTTAATTAAAAACTATGGAGGTGCTGTTTGGTTGACACAAATGGACCATCTTGGAGTGCCATTCTACCAAGTATATATTGAAGGTTCAGGCAGGAGCAAAGCCAAGGCTGCTGACCTTCTCTTGGGGTTAGGGGAGACATTAGGGCTTGGAGAACGTCATTCTACACCTGAAATGGTACAAGAGGCCTTAAAACACCACGCTGTACCAGAGGACTCCTACAAATGGTACATCAACATGCGTCAAGTCATCCCTCTTCAAACAAGCGGATGGGGTATGGGCACAGAGAGATACCTGTGCTGGCTTCTGCAGCACAATGATGTCAGGGACATGCAAATCATACCCAGACTGAAAGGCAAAAAGTTTTTGCCATAAATATGGTCTTCAAACTCAACATCTACATGCAAGGACTTTCTACAAACACAGGATACTCAGTACTTATGTTGACAGTTACAGGGTTACAGCATGACGTATAATGTATGGAATCAGTGCCAACTATACAATTTTAGCAAGAATAAGGATGTGAAATCTTGAAATAAAAGTGATGCTCTAACTACTCTAAATTTCAGTTGCTACATTGTCTGACAATATAATATTTCATGTGGAGCTGGCCTTGATTCTCTGTTTACTGTTTGGTGTAAATCAGCATTTGCTATTCTAATTATATTTACAAACTTTGTTTCAACTAAAATTAGAAATATGTTTCTAAGAAATTTTGTACCTTTTAGAATATAATCGAATTCTAAATACTGCGCTTAAATATCAAAACACTGTATTTCTGTATTTTCTGCATACACCGTACTTTTTTTTGCTTTCCTTTTCTGTTTTAATATTTTCCTAAAATATTATATGAATGCATTACAAACTGGCTTACTGATTTATAAAAATTGTATTGTAAAACTCTTTTAACATTCTTTGGCAAGAATAATAATAAAATGCAGATAAATCACCCTTAATGTCCTTTAATTGTTTTAACATTAAACTGTGTTCTAATTAAACCAAAAACAAGAATAAGAAGCTTGTCATGGCCTTACAAAATATGTGATAACTTCAATTCTTGTCAAGTAGCTGGTCAAATATTTTAACTGAGAAATTTGAACCCTTAACTGATGAGCAAGCGAGCACACTAAACACTTTAGTTATCAATTGTTTTTTTTAATAGTATTTTTATTAGAAATTTACATTTTAAAGAAAGAAACAGGCAAAAGAAAACAAAATACAAATTAATGAATGGCAATTTTAACAGTAAAAAACAACAATATAAATGATCATTAATAGTTAGTCAACCAATAATAATGATGCAATAAAAAAGGGAAAAAAACAAACAGAAAACACTAAGAACCAGGGCGTATATGCAGTTTCAGTGGTAAAGCACAAACAAGCACTCAGGGCAGAGCAGACAGCATACTATGTCCTACATTACTGATCAGAGTCAGCATTTAACTGGTTAAGATGATCCAGAAATAGTTGCCATATACTGTAGAATTGATCAAGGTTACCCATAATTCCATACTGGACTCTCTCCATGTGTAATATACCAGTAAAAAAGTCAACCAGGTCTTGAACTGAGGTACGGTATCTGATTTCCAAAGTCTTAGAATGATGCTCTTAGCAATAACCAACCCATCACAGAAAACATTCTGCATTTTTAATAAAACATTGTTTCCTCATAAATCACAAAAACGCGCTCACACTCACTCTCGCGCACACACAAAACGCATCGTATTTTAGCTATCGTAATATATATATCTATGATAAATAAAGCATTAATTACATAGATAAACGTATAACTATCTACGACGAATCACACGCCACGTCTTACAGCCGCCAGGAATTTATGTAAATGTATGGTTATTGCTAATCGGCCAACACCAATAGTCCTTTCACCAATGAGAAACCGTTCGGGACACCCCCTGCCATTTTGAAAAGTATGGAAAAAATATGGTTCAGATCACACAAACCATGTATGGAAATCAAAGAGTCCTTATATCGAGTCCTTATATGGTCATCGGTGGAGTGTGGCTGTCATCTAGTGGAAATGTTTGGTACTGCGCACAAAAAATCTTTTTGAGATATTAACCTCAAATTTGGCACAGAACTTGTTCAGATATTTAGCTTTATTTTTCTTGAAGTTTTAGTGTTGAACATGTTTTGTAGAATATATATTTTATAGAAAATATAGAAAATATATATTTTACATTTTCATAAACTTCTATTACTTTTATGCAAACTTTACTTTTACAACTTTTTTTTACTTCTACAATAATCTGTGAAGTCTTCATTTAAAAAAAAAAACATACCTGTGCTCTGAAGTATTCAAGATTTTTACAAATTTATATTAAAAAGTAATTTTCATATCCATGCTCAAAAAGTGGGATAGACAATAATAGGTAAAACAACTTTATATTTTTACAAAGTTTGCAAATAAAAAGTGGTTAAACTCAGTAAGACCCAGTGTCTTCAGGACTAGAGTTGAGGAGTTCTGACACACAACAGAAGTATTTGTATTTTGGGTCTGTAGTTGCTTTTGAATGGCTGTCTATGAGTCAAACTGACCCAGGAACAGTACAAACGTATAAAAGTTCTGTATGCACATTTCACAATATATCAGCATGATGAAACTTTGCATGCATGTTCATTACCCTAAATGAGAAAAAGTCACAAAATATCAAGAAAAACAGTGTAGGTTAAATAGTATTTCAGATTGAAAAAAAGAAATGATAGCTAATTTTTACCATATGTGGCTGACAAATCTTTTTTTTGTATAAGTGAGGAAAAGCTCCTTTTATAGCTTCATATGGTAGTAAAAAACTAAAATAACACAATATACCCAGAACATGTTATTATTTTGGTTCTGTACAGTTGACGTATAACTTTAAAAGATGCGAGTCAAATTGAGCCGCAAACATATTATTTGCACCTTTTGTGTCCAATTTAGTTTTCTCGTTTACTTCTCTGTATATATATATATATATATATATATATATATATATATATATATAGTTTTGTTTGTGGATTAATTCAGGTCTATTTTTCTCATTCATCTTCTTCATTGTGCTTGTTCGTTATCGCACCACCGTGACAATAAGACAAGTTTATGTATGATTTATTTCTTCATACTCAGTGTTTTAATGAAGACAACAACACAAGGATCATCCAGTTTCAGTGACTTCACTGTCATTAAATATTAACAGGCTGCCAGAGAGTTCTAAATGACGTCACAGTGAGAGCGCTGCTTCATTAACAGGCAAAGAACGATTGGAATCTGCGTGACGTCAGCTGCAGGAATACTATATAAAGCCGGATTTCTCTCTCAAGCTCTCAGTTTCTCTTCAATCTCTCGACTCGCGCACTCATCGGCGTTGCTTCAGTCCTGGCGCCCCCTGCAGGGTTGTGGTGGGCGGGTGCAGGGGGCTCGACAGCGCCGCAGATGGTGGATGTGGTGTAGTGTGTTGTGTGGTGGGGGGTGTGACACGGTGATTGACAAAAGGAGGACGGGGTGGTTATTCTCTCCAATTAAATGAACTTTAATGGTTTATAGCACCCCACCCCACCCCGCCCTTCAGATTAATGCTTGTTAATCACTGTTTACACCTGCTATAAACCTTATTTACATCTTACGAGTAGATCTGAAATCAAATACATATACCAAGTAAAGAAGGGCATAAAGTTTCTTCAGATTATGGCATACATTGTAAAACAGTTTGCAACTTTACAAAGTACAATAATATTTAATGACATTGAAGTCACTGAAACTGGATGATCCTTGTGTTGTTGTCTTCATTAAAACACTGAGTATGAAGAAATAAATCATACATAAACTTGTCTTATTGTCACGGTGGTGCGATAACGAACACACAATGAAGAAGATGAATGACAAAAATAGACTTGAATTAATCCACAAAAAAACTGTATATATATATATATGTATATACATACATACAGAGAAGTAAACGAGAAAACTAAATTGGACACAAAATATGCAAATAATCTGTTCGCGGCTCAATTTGACTCGCATCTTTTAAAGTTCTACGGCAACTGTACAGACCCAAAATAATAACATGTTTTGGGTATATTGTGTTATTTTAGTTTTTTTTACTATCATATGAAGCTATAAAAGGAGCTTTTCCTCACTTATACAAAAAAAATAATAATGTGTCAGCCACTTACGGTAAAAAATTAGCTATCAATTCATATCATTGTCTGAGCCAATGCAGGATGCCAGTGCTGTAACAAGCTGGTGAGATCTAATAGTTGTGGAGAATTTGGGATCACAGCGGTTTGAGTGGGTTCAGGAGGGACAACCACAGTTTGGCAGAAAGCTAACTCGAAAGGGAGAAAAAGTCTTAATTAAAAACTATGGAGGTGCTGTTTGGTTGACATAAATGGACCATCTTGGAGTGCCGTTCTACCAAGCATATATTGAAGGTTCAGGCAGGAGCAAAGCCAAGGCTGCTGACCTTCTCTTGGGGTTAGGGGAGACATTAGGGCTTGGAGAACGTCATTCTACACCTGAAATGGTACAAGAGGCCTTAAAACACCACGCTGTACCAGAGGACTCGTACAAATGGTACATCAGCATGCGTCAAGTCATCCCTCTTCAAACAAGCGGATGGGGTTTGGGCACAGAGAGATACCTGTGCTGGCTTCTGCAGCACAATGATGTCAGGGACATGCAAATCATACCCAGACTGAAAGGCAAAAAGTTTTTGCCATAAATATGGTCTTCAAACTCAACATCTACATGCAAGGACTTTCTACAAACACAGGATACTCAGTACTTATGTTGACAGTTACAGGGTTACAGCATGACGTATAATGTATGGAATCAATGTCAACTATACAATTTTAGCAAGAATAAGGATATGAAATCAAAAATATATGCTCTAACTACTCTAAATTTCAGTTGCTACATTATCTGAAAATATAATATTTCATGTGGAGCTGGCCTTGATTCTCTGTTTACTGTTTGGTGCATTTGCTATACTAATTATATTTACAAACTTTGTTTCAACTAAAATTAGAAATATGTTTGTAAGAAATTTTGTACCTTTTAGAATATAATCGAATTCTAAATACTGCGCTTAAATATCAAAACACTGTATTTCTGTATTTTCTGTATGCACTGTACTTTTTTTGCTTTCCTTTTCTGTTTTAATATTTTCCTAAAATATCATATGAATGCATTACAAACTGGCTTACAGATTTATAAAAATTGTATTGTAAAACTCTTTTAACATTCTTTGGCAAGAATAATAATAAAATGCAGATAAATCACCCTTAATGTCCTTTAATTGTTTTAACATTAAACTGTGTTCTAATTAAACCAAAAACAAGAATAAGAAGCTTGTCATGGCCTTACAAAATATGTGATAACTTCAATTCTTGTCAAGTAGCTGGTCAAATATTTTAACTGAGAAATTTGAACCCTTAACTGATGAGCAAGCGAGCACACTAAACACTTTAGTAATCAATTGTTTTGTTAATAGTATTTTTATTAGAATTTTACATTTTAAAGAAAGAAACAGGCAAAAGAAAACAAAATACAAATTAATGAATGGCAATTTTAACAGTAAAAAACAACAATATAAATGATCATTAATAGTTAGTCAACCAATAATAATGATGCAATAAAAAAGGGAAAAAAACAAACAGAAAACACTAAGAACCAGGGCGTATATGCAGTTTCAGTGGTAAAGCACAAACAAGCACTCAGGGCAGAGCAGACAGCATACTATGTCCTACATTACTGATCAGAGTCAGCATTTAACTGGTTAAGATGATCCAGAAATAGTTGCCATATACTGTAGAATTTATCAAGGTTACCCATAATTCCATACTGGACTCTCTCCATGTGTAATATACCAGTAAAAAAGTCAACCAGGTCTTGAACTGAGGTACGGTATCTGATTTCCAAAGTCTTAGAATGATGCTCTTAGCAATAACCAACCCATCACAGAAAACATTCTGCATTTTTAATAAAACATTGTTTCCTCATAAATCACAAAAACGCGCTCACACTCACTCTCGCGCACACACAAAACGCATCGTATTTTAGCTATCGTAATATATATATCTATGATAAATAAAGCATTAATTACATAGATAAACGTATAACTATCTACGACTAATCACACGCCACGTCTTACAGCCGCCAGGAATTTATGTAAATGTATGGTTATTGCTAATCGGCCAACACCAATAGTCCTTTCACCAATGAGAAACCGTTCGGGACACCCCCTGCCATTTTGAAAAGTATGGAAAAAATATGGTTCAGATCACACAAACCATGTATGGAAATCAAAGAGTCCTTATATAGAGTCCTTATATGGTCATCGGTGGAGTGTGGCTGTCATCTAGTGGAAATGTTTGGTACTGCGCACAAAAAATCTTTTTGAGATATTAACCTCAAATTTGGCACAGAACTTGTTCAGATATTTAGCTTTATTTTTCTTGAAGTTTTAGTGTTGAACATGTTTTGTAGAATATATATTTTATAGAAAATATAGAAAATATATATTTTACATTTTCATAAACTTCTATTACTTTTATGCAAACTTTACTTTTACAACTTTTTTTTTTTACTTCTACAATAATCTGTGAAGTCTTCATTTAAAAAAAAAAAACATACCTGTGCTCTGAAGTATTCAAGATTTTTACAAATTTATATTAAAAAAGTAATTTTCATATCCATGCTCAAAAAGTGGGATAGACAATAATAGGTAAAACAACTTTATATTTTTACAAAGTTTGCAAATGAAAAGTGGTTAAACTCAGTAAGACCCAGTGTCTTCAGGACTAGAGTTGAGGAGTTCTGACACACAACAGAAGTATTTGTATTTTGGGTCTGTAGTTGCTTTTGAATGGCTGTCTATGAGTCAAACTGACCCACGAACAGTACAAACGTATAAAAGTTCTGTATGCACATTTCACAATATATCAGCATGATGAAACTTTGCATGCATGTTCATTACCCTAAATGAGAAAAAGTCAAGAAATATCAAGAAAAACAGTGTAGGTTAAATAGTATTTCAGATAGATTGAAAAAAGAAATGATAGCTAATTTTTACCATATGTGGCTGACAAATCTTTTTTTTGTATAAGTGAGGAAAAGCTCCTTTTAGAGCTTCATATGGTAGTAAAAAACTAAAATAACACAATATACCCAAAACATGTTATTATTTTGGTTCTGTACAGTTGACGTATAACTTTAAAAGATGCGGGTCAAATTCAGCCGCAAACATATTATTTGCACCTTTTGTGTCCAATTTAGTTTTCTCGTTTACTTCTCTGTATGTATATATATATATATATATATATATATATATATATATATATATATATAGTTTTGTTTGTGGATTAATTCAGGTCTATTTTTCTCATTCATCTTCTTCATTGTGTGTGTTCGTTATCGCACCACCGTGACAATAAGACAAGTTTATGTATGATTTATTTCTTCATACTCAGTGTTTTAATGAAGACAACAACACAAGGATCATCCAGTTTCAGTGACTTCACTGTCATTAAATATTAACAGGCTGCCAGAGAGTTCTAAATGACGTCACAGTGAGAGCGCTGCTTCATTAACAGGCAAAGAACGATTGGAATCTGCGTGACGTCAGCTGCAGGAATACTATATAAAGCCGGATTTCTCTCTCAAGCTCTCAGTTTCTCTTCAATCTCTCGACTCGCGCACTCATCGGCGTTGCTTCAGTCCTGGCGCCCCCTGCAGGGTTGTGGTGGGCGGGTGCAGGGGGCTCGACAGCGCCGCAGATGGTGGATGTGGTGTAGTGTGTTGTGTGGTGGGGGGTGTGACACGGTGATTGACAAAAGGAGGACGGGGTGGTTATTCTCTCGAATTAAATGAACTTTAATGGTTTATAGCACCCCACCCCACCCCGCCCTTCAGATTAATGCTTGTTAATCACTGTTTACACCTGCTATAAACCTTATTTACATCTTACGAGTAGATCTGAAATCAAATACATATACCAAGTAAAGAAGGGCATAAAGTTTTTTCAAATTATTGCATACATTGTAAAACAGTTTGCAACTTTACAAAGTACAATAATATTTAATGACAATGAAGTCACTGAAACTGGATGATCCTTGTGTTGTTGTCTTCATTAAAACACTGAGTATGAAGAAATAAATCATACATAAACTTGTCTTATTGTCACGGTGGTGCGATAACGAACACACACAATGAAGAAGATGAATGACAAAAATAGACTTGAAATAATCCACAAACAAAACTATATATATATATATATATATATATATACATCTTTTAAAGCTCTAAAGCAACTGTACAGACCCAAAATAATAACATGTTCTGGGTATATTGTGTTATTTTAGTTTTTTACTACCATATGAAGCTATAAAAGGAGCTTTTCCTCACTTATACAAAAAAAAGATTTGTCAGCCACATATGGCAAAAATTAGCTATCATTTCTTTTTTCAATCTATCTGAAATACTATTTAACCTACACTGTTTTTCTTGATAGTTTTTCTTGACTTTTTCTCATTTAGGGTAATGAACATGCATGCGAAGTTTCATCATGCTGATATATTGTGAAATGTGCATACAGAACTTTTATACGTTTGTACTGTTCCTGGGTCAGTTTTACTCATAGACAGCCATTCAAAAGCAACTACAGACCCAAAATACAAATACTTCTGTTGTGTGTCAGAACTCCTCACCACTTTTTATTTGCAAACTTTGGGAAAATATAAAGTTGTTTTACCTATTATTGTCTATCCCACT
This sequence comes from Opsariichthys bidens, assembly GCA_037194245.1. Classification (NCBI taxonomy): domain Eukaryota; kingdom Metazoa; phylum Chordata; class Actinopteri; order Cypriniformes; family Xenocyprididae; genus Opsariichthys; species Opsariichthys bidens. The sequence goes on from CM074277.1 coordinate 27,678,439, forward strand.
TTTTGAGCATAGATATGAAAATTACTTTTCTAATATAAATTTGTAAAAATCTTGAATACTTCAGAGCACAGGCATCTTTTTTTAAAATGAAGACTTCACAGATTATTGTAGAAGTAAAAAAAAGTTGTAAAAGTAAAGTTTACATAAAAGTAATAGAAGTTTATGAAAATGTAAAATACATATTTTCTATATTTTCTATCAAATATATATTCTACAAAACATGTTCAACACTAAAACTTCAAGAAAATTAAAGCTAAATATCTGAACAAGTTCTGTGCCAAATTTGAGGTTAATATCTCAAAAAGATTTTTTGTGCGCAGTACCAAACTATTCCACTAGACGGTTTCTCATTGGTGAAAGGACTATTGGTGTTGGCCAATTAGCGGTAACCATACATTTACGTAAATTCCTGGCGGCTGTAAGACGTGGCGTGTGATTCGTCGTAGATAGTTATACGCATAGACATAATAAAACACATAGACGCCTCATTGGTCTCTGGCTTGTACGTCAACGGTGCCGCCATATTGTGCAGGTCAACGTTCCCATAACGCTCATAACTGGAATTGAGGAAAATGCCTGTTTCGTGTGCTGCTTGGGGCTGTACAAATCTCCAAACAATTGAATACACGTCTCGGGGAATAACCTTTCACAGGTACGGCTGAACATTTGTTTCTGGTTGTATTTGGTCATATAAATATGTTGATAGTAGTTGGTCACCAGAGTCGGTCAGAAAATAGCTAATTAGCTGTTAAAGTTGGGACATGAGTTAAAATGGTCTATATTATAGTTTTAGCATATATTACTTTATTTTATAAACTAAATTTCCTGAAATTTAAATATGCATCTGTAACGGAGGCCAGCTAGCAGTGGCTGTGCTAGTAAACCTCACTCCTCTGACCTCAAGAAATGCTCTGGCGACAGATGGTAGAAACTGTCTCCTTTAGCCTCCTTGGTAGAGCGTCCGACTCCCATACCCGAAGACTCCGGCTCTAGGCTCGCTCGGAGGGGGTTGAGAGGGACCCGGGTGGAGGGGTTTCACATCTTTATTTTCTTAAAACCGACTTTTAAGACAAGCACTCGTTTCGGATAAGTGACTGACATTTTGTGAATTACTGTAGCTTACTTTTCTCACACATTGAAGGTTTCCCAGAGACAGAGAGTTGAGGAGACGGTGGGAAGTAGCTGTAAGGGAAGGTTTTTCCAGCGTGTTTGCTTCATTTTCACAACGGTGGTAAATTCTAAACACAAGAAAAGCTAAAACGGGTTAAAAGACAGAAAATGCCTTTTCCACAATAAGAAATCTTTTTTTTTTTTTTAATGTGAAAATTTAAATTCTCTCATTATGGGCGTTTTCACAATTCTAATCCAAGAATAAAGCAGCCAAATACAGGACAAGTATGAGCTTTAACTATTAAAATAAATATATATTTTTTAAGTCTACTATCGAGGTTTTAAGTAACTAGAGATGGAACTTTTTGTACATCATAAACCACTGAAATCGGTTGATAAATGTAAATAATTTCCGTTTTTATCCAGAGAAACCGCAGCTCGCCAGTTTACTTGTATGTGTTTACAGTACAGTCTTGCCCTCAGCAATATGGCGGACACGTTGACGTATCGCTGCAACGTTCCAAGGCGCCCAATGGGGCGTCTATGTATTTTATTATGTCTATGGTTATACGCTTATCTATGTGATTAATGCTTTATTTATCATAGATATATATATTACGATAGCTAAAATACGATGCGTTTTGTGTGTGCGCGAGAGTGAGTGTGAGCGCGTTTTTGTGATTTATGAGGAAACAATGTTTTATTAAAAATGTAAAAATGCAGAATGCTTTCTGTGATGGGTTGGTTATTGCTAAGAGCATCATTCTAAGACTTTGGAAATCAGATACCGTACCTCAGTTCAAGACCTGGTTGACTTTTTTACTGGTATATTACACATGGAGAGAGTCCAGTATGGAATTATGGGTAACCTTGATAAATTCTACAGTATATGGCAACTATTTCTGGATCATCTTAACCAGTTAAATGCTGACTCTGATCAGTAATGTAGGACATAGTATGCTGTCTGCTCTGCCCTGAGTGCTTGTTTGTGCTTTACCACTGAAACTGCATATACGCCCTGGTTCTTAGTGTTTTCTGTTTGTTTTTTTCCCTTTTTTATTGCATCATTATTATTGGTTGACTAACTATTAATGATCATTTATATTGTTGTTTTTTACTGTTAAAATTGCCATTTATTGATTTGTATTTTGTTTTCTTTTGCCTGTTTCTTTCTTTAAAATGTAAAATTCTAATAAAAATACTATTAAAAAAAACAATTGATTACTAAAGTGTTTAGTGTGCTCGCTTGCTCATCAGTTAAGGGTTCAAATTTCTCAGTTAAAATATTTGACCAGCTACTTGACAAGAATTGAAGTTCTCACATATTTTGTAAGGCCATGACAAGCTTCTTATTCTTGTTTTTGGTTTAATTAGAACACAGTTTAATGTTAAAACAATTAAAGGACATTAAGGGTGATTTATCTGCATTTTATTATTATTCTTGCCAAAGAATGTTATAAGAGTTTTACAATACAATTTTTTTATAAATCTGTAAGCCAGTTTGTAATGCATTCATTTAATATTTTAGGAAAATATTAAAACAGAAAAGGAAAGCAAAAAAAAGTACAGTGCATACAGAAAATACAGAAATACAGTGTTTTGATATTTAAGCGCAGTATTTAGAATTCGATTATACTCTAAAAGGTACAGAATTTCTTACAAACATATTTCTAATTTTAGTTGAAACAAAGTTTGTAAATATAATTAGTATAGCAAATGCACCAAACAGTAAACAGAGAATCAAGGCCAGCTCCACATGAAATATTATATTTTCAGATAATGTAGCAACTGAAATTTAGAGTAGTTAGAGCATGTATTTTTGATTTCATATCCTTATTCTTGCTAAAATTGTATAGTTGACATTGATTCCATACATTATACGTCATGCTGTAACCCTGTAACTGTCAACATAAGTACTGAGTATCCTGTGTTTGTAGAAAGTCCTTGCATGTAGATGTTGAGTTTGAAGACCATATTTATGGCAAAAACTTTTTGCCTTTCAGTCTGGGTATGATTTGCATGTCCCTGACATCATTGTGCTGCAGAAGCCAGCACAGGTATCTCTCTGTGCCCATACCCCATCCGCTTGTTTGAAGAGGGATGACTTGACGCATGCTGATGTACCATTTGTACGAGTCCTCTGGTACAGCGTGGTGTTTTAAGGCCTCTTGTACCATTTCAGGTGTAGAATGACGTTCTCCAAGCCCTAATGTCTCCCCTAACCCCAAGAGAAGGTCAGCAGCCTTGGCTTTGCTTCTGCCTGAACCTTCAATATATGCTTGGTAGAACGGCACTCCAAGATGGTCCATTTGTGTCAACCAAACAGCACCTCCATAGTTTTTAATTAAGACTTTTTCTCCCTTTCGAGTTAGCTTTCTGCCAAACTGTGGTTGTCCCTCCTGAACCCACTCAAAGCAATCAGAGGATGGCATAATGTCAATGGCTTCATCCAAGGGTACTCTTGGAAGAGGCTTTTCTAAGCTCTTTAGTAGTTCTTGGGCATGGGATAATGTACCAGCTGTGTTTAAGATCATGTCAGAATGATCTTTTACCATTGCCTGAGTCAAATGGGCAACATAGCCTTCAGCTATACTCATGGCAACATCCATGTCACCCAGAAGCTCGCATTCCATGTGGTAGAACTGGTTGAGATGTGTAGCATCAGGATCTTCCCCTCTGAAACTGGGGGACACATAGTAAGCCCCAGGAAGACCATCATGAAACCTCATCATGTACTCTAAAACAAACTGCATAGAGTCTGCCATATATACATTTTGGCCCAACATGTTGACCAACACAGGATCTGAATCTGACCCCAGGCCCATTGGAGAGGAAATTGTGTCAGTTGTGATAGGTGTCAGTGCATAGGCATACTTGCATTTGCTGTTGAAGTACTCTACCGTGCTATGAAACAGGGTGTTTTGGATTTGAAAGAGATTGTGATACCATTTGCTCTTCATGGCTAATGTAGCATGAGTCTGGGGGTCTTCCCAGGACTGAGGTGGTATAGTCTTTGTTATCTTGGTGTGGATCTCTGTAAGGTCCTCTTTGTTAGCTGGAGGACCATTTACAGATGTTACATATCCAGTATAAGCTGGGCAGAACTGAGAAGCCACGACTGGGGGTTCGGGGCAATTAGGCTGAGGAACTAGTGGAATCAGTTTGGCATGGGCATAATCAAACTGAAACCCTTCGAATATGAGAGCTACTCCATGGGCATTCAAGCCTTCTTGCAATAGATGAGAAACCTTTTGAATTGCCACAAGTAGGGCTGTATAGTCACTCTCATTCAGACGAAAGACGTCACTGTTAAGAGGTTTTCTTGGCACAAGAACTGTAAGGCCTGGTGTATTTGGAAAAGGAGTGAGGAAGGCTACATGTTCATTGTCTTCCCAGATACGCCACTGTTGCTCTTCACCACGGACAATACGGGGGAAAAGGCCAGCATCAGAAGGATCCCCATGGAAGTCAAAGCAAGAAGGGGCATTGAGTGTCGGTAGTCGAGAGCGAATCTTTGCCTGCACCTGCTCAAGATGGGTATCTTCACATCGTGGACCACTTTTGGAGCTACAGTACCCAGGGTCATGAGTATTGAACTCAATTTCCTCAGATAGTTGAGGTTTCCAGTTTGGTTCTAGGTCATGGAGAGGCAAGATTTTGATGAAAGCTGGCTTGTCAAGTTCTGGCTTGGATACAAGGGCACAGCGATGCACACCAAGTTTCTCACAAAGGAGATTGGCAACAGTCTGTGCCCCTAGCATAATTGCTATGTAGTCAGGTAACACTAATTGAAAGATGCTACTAGGTCCATTAATAGTCTTTCGAGTGAGAACAGTGGCTCCTGGGGTCCAAGGATTGGGCTCTAGGTAAGCTACCAATTCATTAGTCTCCCAAATCACATTCGTGAACTCCTTTTTAGGTCTTAAAACCTCAGTTCGGGGAATGCCATTGACCACTGAACCAACAAACATGACCCCAGCATTGGTTTCAACAACGGCTTCACCATGATGGTCTACAGCAATAATTCCTGCACACTTTTCTTCCAGATCGTTGTAGATAACTTCCCGACAAGCCTGTCTGAGACTGTAACCTTTGAGTTTGTATAAGCTGGCTACTTTTTGAGCAACTGTTTGGCGTAAGAAGGCATCACCGTCACCAGAACATGTCACGGCAAGCTTCTCATCAGCATAAATTCCTGCCCCCACTATAGCAGTGTCACCGACTCTGCCTTTCCACTTGCCAACTAAACCTCCAGTGGATGTGGCTGCTGCTAACTTGCCCCACTTATCTAGCGCAACTGCACCTACAGTTTGAGGATGGTTATTCTTGCCATCACCCGACTTCATAAGCAACTCTTTGTATCTTATGTCAGTGTCAAAGTACTCTGATTTCAGTGTTGTTTCTTTTTCTCCGAGACTGTCTACAAACTCTTCGGCACCTTCTCCAACCAGTAATGAGTGCACACTCTTTTCCATAACATAGCGGGCGGCTTTTATAGGGTTTTTCACTCTTCGCAGGCAAGCCACGGATCCAGAGTTCTTCCCATGTCCATCCACAATAGTGGCTTCCATTTCATGCTCCCCATCTCTGTTATATACTGATCCCTTGCCAGCATTAAACAAGAAACAGTCCTCCAACGCAACTACACTTCTTTGTACTGCATCCAGACTACTACCTCCATTAAAAAGCACTTGTTTTCCAAGAGTTAGAGCTGTTTGAAGGGCAAATTCTATAAGCCCAATCACCTCTTGATTTAACATCATTTCCTCTCCTGCCCCACCATGGATCACTAAAGTGAAATCTGGCTTCATGGTTTTGTTGTGTCCTTTTTGCTCCACAGCTCTGATGGCATCTTCCACTGAAGATCTATTTACTAGTTTTTCTTGATTGTCTTGGAAGAGACATTCAATGGCTCCCATCTGCCCTGCAATGGCATACCTTAGTGCCAGAGGCATTACTTGTTTTAGATCGAGCTCAAGTCTTTCTTTGAGATTTCCCAGGACATTGGCAAAAGTACCCTTCCCATTCAAGACTAGACGTACTTTGTCCTTCCTGCCTAGATATGTGACAGCAAGCTGGTCTGTTCCATAGACATTTCCTACAGCACAATCAGATCCCTCGATTAGATCTGATCCAGTCAAGTAAATCGAAGGGCATTCAAAAGGTTTAAGAAACTTTTTGAGTGGATTATCTTCAGACAAAGATCCACGCAGGGCTGCCAGATGAGGCCCAACTCCAAGGCCAAGTTTTGTAGCTTTGATGAGGTTTTTGTGCTCTAAAAAGGCAAGGTGAAAGAGCTGTAAAAGCTCATTTGTGTACCTCGGAACATTGTCTGAGCCAATGCAGGATGCCAGTGCTGTTACAAGCTGGTGAGATCTAATAGTTGTGGAGAATGTGGGATCACAACGGCCGTGTTTGAAGTGACGCGTGTGAGTAGGTGTCACCATGACAAGGTTAGTAGCTGCATCCCCAAGTGTTTGCCTCAATGACAACTGCAAAGTGAAATTAATCAATGCATCATATAGACCTCTGTGACCCCTTAAGGTGGTGAACACATCTGGGTAAGATGATATTTCAAAAGTCATGACAGACTGGCTGGCTTGTAGAAGACTAGAAACAGACCGAGTCGGCATAGTTATGCCTTTCAGTGGCATTTTCAGAGGTTTAGGGTGAAGAGATCCAGCATTTGAGGATAGACCTAACTCACTGGTTTGGGTGTTTATTACTTCTATGTTTTCAGAATCCGAGAGCTGCCACAGACGTTCAACAAGAAGTCCAGCTACCATTCCATCCAGGGCACTATGCTCAAACAACATGCCTGCTTGGCCATCTTTAAAAACCACCAAGTTCGTCACCTGTTGATAAATATAGTAAATAGTCATGTCATTCTGCCATTCATACCTAAACATTACATTGAGTGTGATTTAGCATTACTATGGGAAGTCATGTAATCCATGAATTTCAACAGTACTTTACTTGAATTTATCCTTTTAATAAAGGATAAAAATAATTAGTTTTAATATTTAATTCAAATATTAACACATTATCACATTAACACATAATTTTTTTTTTTTTTTTTTTAATAGCAGTAAAGCAAATACCTGTCATTTCAATTAAAATTCCATTTCAACCTTATCTGGGGTGGGCACCAATTCAATTAAAATTCCAAAAAATTTAAAAGTGATGGAATTGTTAATTTCTGAAATTTGCCAAACCCTGATTACCATGGGAAATTTAGCTTGCTGCTATACGGTACTAATTATAAAGTTCTAACTATATAAGCATCCTAATTTGTTTCTATGTACCTTATCATAGTATCTCAAACATCTGCCATTTTTCTCCCCTAGTCGGACTGTATTAAGCATTTCTGGAAGATCAGCTGGTGCTGGGTGGTCTTCCAGAGAAACAGCCAGAATGGCACTCTCCATCATTTCAAGTGAAACTGCTGCTTCACCCCCTGTCTTTAAGATATCCATTCTCACAGAATGCCAGGCTTGGCGATGAAGAGAAGTCAGACCACAAATAGTGGAGGGGTCTTGATCGAGAGGTGCTTCTGGGTGACTCATTGCATGCTCTAGTTGTACGTAGATGTCATTTAGAGGCAAAGGAGAAAGAGATTCGCTTGAAGTTGGTTTCCACATAATTTGAATTGGAAATATACCCCCTCGACAGGTCAATATGGCATGAAGGCTGTCTGGGTATGTCTGGAACATTAGGGGCAAGAAAATATGTCATTAAGATGAGTGAAATCTGTCATTAAGGTGAGTTTTACTTAAAATACTTTTACTTGTTGAAGTAACTTAAAATTGTATAAATTGGAGGTTCATTTAAAAAAAAAAAAAAATACCTTCAGCTCATCCTGGCTCTTGCCTGGTAGTCGACAAGTCGCAAAAACCTGCGACTGTTGTGTTCGCTCAGTTGGTACATCCCCTTCCATCAGCCATGGTTCACTGTACAGCTTAGCAGCTGCCCACAGCAGGGCCGCTGCCTGTTCTATCTGTCTAAACTCCCCCTTTATCTTAGAGGTGGACAGGACGGCGGGAATAGTGGTGGAAGTGGGAAGGGGATTGCAGCAGGAGAGCATTCGCTTCTTGAATTCCTCAGTCACCCAGTTCTCACGTCCAGAAATGCGATCCTTCAGATGTTTTTGGACTTCCTGGAGTGCAGCTCTCTGCTGAAAGAGGGCCGTTTCATAGTCCTGGTATTGGTCAGGATTTAAGATGAGCTTAAGCACCCGGCTAACTTCCTGGAGAGTAACATCCAGTTCTGGAATGGGATAATCAGGTAGCACCATCCTGCAGAGTAGAGGATAAAACATAAAACTTTATACCACATGCTTAAAGGTGCAATATGTAAATTTTTTGCAGTAAAATATCCAAAAACCACTTGGCCAGTGTTATATATATTTTTTCAGTTGAGTACTTACAATATCCCAAATGTTTCCAACTCTTTGTAAATCATGAGAAAATTGCGATTTTTAACCACGGCTCCGGGACGTGCGCGGGAATAGCCTGTCAATGACGTCACAGCCGTGTTACCCTCGGTTTCCGCTTTTACTGCCATAGAAACCATGACAACATAGTCTCATGGACAAATGTAATTGTAGTTGTAGCGTCTATAAAGCAACTAGCTTCACGAAGTCATTCTCTTTTACACACAATTATTTTACTTTACTGTTTGTAGCTGGTTCTGTCAACAAAGACAAGTCCCATAAACGAAAAAATCAACCAAACGATCCAAGAAGATGCTGGGACAAGAATATAAATAAAATGAGGATCATCATTTCCTAAATGGAGAGAACTTCGCGACAAACTTAAACTAGACAGAGGCGCTGATCTTGCATGTGTTTTAATAGACAGGTGAGTAACTATTTGGATTCCCTAACTGACAGAAAACTTGTGAAAAATGGTGAGGTGATGTTCACTACGAATACTTCAAGGCATTTTATGAACTGTTGGCTGTAATTTTGTTTTATACTGTAGCTTTAGTGAAATACTTGTCACTAAAAATGCGTCATGCCAAAACTCTGTGTGAGTTGCATTCTGTATGAGTAATGTTTATTAAGGACAGTGTTATTGCATTTGGTTTGTGATTAGTTTGTTGTCATTGCCACACACTTCACCCCACGTGATAAACAATGAAAATTAATACAGTATGTGTTATACATAAATATTAATGAGCCTTTTTGCAAATGATGTGGGTACGTTCAACTGTACTTTTATTATGATTGTTTTGAATATATAAAACTGTGCAGCGTCATCACACCAACGTATTGGACAAACGCAGTAACATCTATGACGACCAATTCAGTGTTAAACTTTGCTTTACTTGAGGCTAATTCACTATAATGAAATAAAATCATGTCATCAAGCGCAACATTTATAAAACTACTACTTTACCTCATCCATGACCATGACTCCCATCTGACTGATTTAAATCAGCGGTGGAGTGGAAAACGACAGTTCCCATAATTCAAGCTACACCGTTATTGTTGTTGTTTTGATTGTACAGGATAGTACGTTTTGACTTTTATTCATTTTCAGGATATGAACTTGTGATATAAACATTGACATTTTCACTAGTTAAAATGTTAATTCTTGATATCAGGAATTAGATTTCCACTAGTATAAACTATAATTGTTGATATCAAGAATTGTATTTTTACTAGTGAAATCTCGCCATAGGCTGCCATTCAAATTCAATTGTTGATATCAGGAATGCAATTCTTACTAGTAAAAATGCAAGGTTACACTTGTATTTTACAGTGCTGTAGTTATAATGTAATTACTCAAATAAGTACTGAGTACTATTAATTAACTACATGTACTTACTATAGAGTTACAGTTAGGGTTAGGGTTTGGTTTAAGGTTAGTTACTTGTAATTATGCTAAATTTACTATTATTACCATAGTAATTACATGTAGAAACATGTAACTACAGCACTGTAAACTAAAGTGTTACCAAATGCAAATTTCTGATATCAAGAATGACATTGTTACTAGTGCAAATGTCTGTTCTTGATATCAACAATTGAATTGCTACTAGTAAAAATGTTCATATTTTTCTTGCGCCGTCGGTAATGCAGGGAGTCTTGTGATTGGTTGTCAAGCCAGGCAATCAGAATTTAGCAGCCTCATGATTGGCAATGTAACGCTGGTTTGTGTTGAGCAGGCGAGCCTGAACTGAAACCTTGCACGTGCGAAAGAGAACGTCCGCGCACATCCAAATAAACTTCTTTTAAATGCAAAACTGATTTTCGTTCACACAAAATACTTTCTTATTTGCGAGACGAAGATTTCTCCTCAAAACTCAGTTCACGTGCACGTGAAATGCCCTTTTGCACGCTCAAAATATGATCTTGCATGCACAAAATATTGACAGGAATACAGCCCCATACATTTGAAGCAAGGTTGAGGCCTAGGAGAATGGTCTCGACTGGCTTGTTATTATGTGGGCTGTGTGTGTGCATCAATTAAAAGTTGACACTATTTTCTTGAGGTGTGTATATATTATGGCAAGCCGTTTTGACTTTTATTCATTTTCAGGATATGAACTTGTGATATCAACAATTACATTTTCCCTAGTTAAAGGTACAATATGTAGAATTTTTATATTAAAATATCCAAAAAGCACTTGCACAGTGTTATATATTTTGTTAAACTGTGTTGTTACATTATACTAAAAGTTTCCAAGAATTTGTAAATTCAGAGAAAATCACAATTTTAAATAGTGGGGCTCCCCGGTCTTTTCACTTCACATTGCGCCTGTAAATGATGTAATATCCCTGGGCTCACAGTAACCATGGCAACAGACACGGACAGCTGTGTAACGTAAAGCGGTGCACTGCTGTTGTTTCGTACAAACATTATGGATCATGGCAAGCTGGGACAAAAGGAGAAATAAAACGAGGATCAATATCAGCGTGGGGTTTCCGAGATGGTGAGAGCTTTGCGACACACTTTGACTTGACAGAGACGCTCTTGCACGTTATTAGACAAGATAAGCAAATGTAGGCTATAATACTAATCAATGTTATATAACTCAACACGACGAAGTGTTAGAATATCATCAGTATGATAATCTAATGTTGATCTAGCTTACTGTTAAGTCTATTACAGTCAAGAAACTAATACTAAACATTACAACTCTCAACACACTCAAATACAGTTTAGTATGATAGTGTAACATTAGAGCATGTGAAACAGCACTGCGTTACCTCACAGTTTTAATTCGTCAAATAAACTGACCTGTAAGAGTAGTATTTCTGCACTTATGAGTAGCTCGGTAGAATGAAATGTCCTCGTTTCTTTATATCCCGGGACTTGATATCAGTGTGACACTGATATCTGTCTCTCATTAGAAATCACGTCCGCGATTCTCGGCCACGTCCAGATTCACCACAGTCATGTTCAAAACATGCATTCACTCATCCATAAACATTATTTCCCCAGAAATATTATTAGATCCATCGGCATGACGGCAAGTTCAATGATTCCATATTCACTGTGTCATCAATCTACGCCTCTGTTATTGTTTTGAATTGTTTAGCGACCCCTAGTGGCGAAAAACTACCGATTGTACCTTTAAACTGTTAATTCCTGATATCAGGAATTATATTTCCACTAGTAACAACGTTCATTCTTGATATCAACAATTCAATTTCCACTATAAACTATAATTGTTGATATCAAGAATTGTATTTCCAGTTTCACATATCAGGAATACGATTCTTACAAGTAAAAATGCAAATTTACAAATTACATTGTTACTAGTGCAAATGTCTATTCTTGATATCAACAATTGAATTTTTACTAGTCAAGTCAAGTCAAGTCAAGTCATCTTTATTTATATAGCGCTTTTTACAATGCAAATTGTGGCAAAGCAGCTTTACATTAATAAGAAAATGGTGTCATTGTGCAGCTTATTCTATATATTATTGATTCATTCCGTTGCAAATATCAATAGTTATTAGTCTAGTTAATTTATGTATATCAGCACTGCAGAAAACAGTGACGTAATCGTCCGGCTCAGCTCAGTTCGTATACAACGGCGCCAACGCAGGCATATCAAAAACACTGCTGAATATCAAGCAAGTGTCCCCAACTTAAGCAAGCCAAAGGCAACAGCGGCAAGGAACCAAAACTCCAACAAATGGAGAAAAAAACCTCGGGAGAAACCAGGCTTAGTCGGGGGGCCAGTTCTCCTCTGGCCAACAGTGAACACTTGTCCGATACTCAGGCAGAGTTACGGGTCATTAAACCCGTAGTAAAATAATGTTCAAAATAATGTTTAAGTAAAAATGTTCATTTCTGATATCTGAAAATGAATTCCTGATATCAATATAATTTCTGATATCTAAAACGGCTTTCTTACTAGTAACAATCACATTCATGATAGCAGAAATTAACATTTTTACTAGTAGCAATTCAATTGTTGATATCAAGAATAGACATTTGCACTAGTAACAATGTAATTGTTGATATCATAAATTTGCATTTTTACTAGTAAGAATCGTATTCCTGAAATGTGAAACTGGAAGTTCAACTAGTAAGAAATGAATTCTTGATATCAACAATTGAATTTGAATGGCAGCCTATGGTGAGATTTCACTAGTAAAAATACAATTACAGATATCAACAATTATAGTTTATACTAGTGGAAATTGAATTGTTGATATCAAGAATGGACTTTGTTACTAGTGGAAATCTAATTCCTGATATCAAGAATTAACATTTTAACTAGTGAAAATGTAATTGTTGATATCACAAGTTCATATCCTGAAAAGGAATAAAAGTCAAAATGGCTTGCCATACATATATTGCCGTTTGTGTAAGATGATTGACTATTAGTACTAATTACTTGTTGAGAATTTTAATCTCTATATCTTCGTTTGTATATGCTGTATGTTGCTTGCATTTGATTATTTGATGCACCAAGAAATATTGAAACTTTTTATGTTGAATGATGAACTTGTTTGTTGGATGTGCAGCAACGTTCTGGTGTTTGACGTTATATTTGAAACTGATATTCCATAATCTTTTTGTTCTTTATAGAAACCACACTTTGTTCCACTCGTGGAGCCTTCAATGAAGAACTTTGTGCATTTTAACCGATGCCCCACAGTGATTACATTTCAACCAGCTTTTATGAACTTTATTACACTTTTTTTTTCTTTTCTTTTTTTTTTCACACGGCAGTAATGATGTTGGATGAGATCACTGCAGAACGATATTAGTTATGGTAAAACATGGTACTCACTGTAAATCAAAAAAATGAAATTCAAACAACAATTGGTAACAATGATTAGTTTTCTGTCTTTAAATGTGTCCAAACAGATGTTCCCTTGTCTAATAAAACATTTAATATATTAATGCGTCTCTGGTGCAGGGGTGCCAGGTTTTCACAACAAACCCCCCCCCCCCCCCAACCCACAGACATGAAAAATAGCCTGCGGCAACAGTATAAAAGTAGCCCAAACCCGTAGGAAAAATGGATAATATATAACTTGGCATAAGATATTACCAGGGTTGGGGAGTAACAAAATACAAGTAACTTAGTTACGTATTTAAAATACAAAATTTGAGTAACTGTATTTCATTACAGTTACATTTTAAATGGGTGGTAATCAGATTACAGTTACATCTGAAAAGTATTTTAGATTACCAAAGTGATTACTTTGAATTTTAATGTCATTTAAACAGCAATTGGTGATTCTCTGACTCTGACAGTCTGAAAAAGCGGAGTTAAGTTTCATCAACATTTAAATTCTTTTAAGAGGGATCATAAACATATCTCCCAATTCTTACTTTTTCTCAGAATTCCTTGATTTAAACTCACAATTGCAAGTTATAAAGATGTCAGAATTGTGAAATTCAAACTCACAACTGTGAGGGGAAAAGGCAAATTGTGAGGAAAAAGTTGCAGTGACCTTTTTCACAATTATAAAATGACTCACAAACGACTATCACAAAACATGAAAACAGTCGTGGATCATCAGGTCATGACAGGACAGTTAAGTTGACAGTTGACATTTTTTTTTAATAAAGTCAGTCATTTCAGTCAACTTGTTCAGGACAGTACTAAATAAAAATAACAACATGAGCATAATTCTGAATTTTCAAAATATTGTGAGTTTGTATCAAAATTTTGACTTTTCTCAATATTGCGAGTTTATATATCATAATTCTGACTTTTCTCAACATTGCAAGTTTATATCTAATAATTTTGACTTTATATCTTGCAATTACAACTTTATAATACACAATTCTGAGGGGAAAAGTCAGAATTGTGAGCTAAAAACTTGCAATTACCTTTTTTGTGTTTGTTCCACACTTATCAGTATTCCAAAGTATTCTAAAGTATTTAGATTAAGTTACTAAACTTGAGTAATGTATCGAAATACGTTATAAATTACTTTTTAAAACATGTATTTTGTAAATCTGTAGCGAAAGACACTTTAAAAGTAACCTACCCAGCCCTGTATATAACCCTGTTCTAGTAGTTTTTGGATATTTTAATCCAAACATCCTTGATATCTTGCCTTTAATTTATGCAGTTAAGACTATAAAGTGTTTGATAACTTTATTCAATTTCTGTATATTTCCTACCTGTTAGACAGGACGGATGGCCACAATATGACATTTATAATAATTGGTTTATGTGAAGATTGTTAACTTAAATTAAAAGTTATTCTTTAAAGCTTAATAAATGTTGAACTTGATAGCTTTCAACCATACTCTGATGAACGTTTATTATTAAGTATTAAATTTCTTAGAGATGTTGGTAATATCAGTGATATGGCATTCATTCATAAAAAGATGCCATTTTAACAAATATTTAAAATATATAATCTTTAAGTTGTTTCTTTAATTGGGAGAGTAACGCAAAATTATTACAGTATAAAAGATATTAAAAACTCAGAAAAGTTTAATTACAGAAAAAAGTGATTATTTTTTAATTGATTGACAGTACTATTAATTACTAATCACAGCATTAATATGTCTGAGAGGTTGTTTACAAGAGTACCTTGTCTCTTGAAAATAATGGTCTAGATAACAAGAAGTTCTTGAAGACTGACTAGGTAACACATGAGTAGAGAAGGCTTTGTATGGGTTTCACAAATAATTGTTATATTTTAGGTATTTTTCTCTAAAGAATATTGCAATACTGTAGCTATCTAAACAACTCATACTCTTTTGCCTCTTCACACCATCATAACAAGCTGTGACTCACCTGAAGTCAATAGTATGCAAGGAACGAGTCTCGGAATGTCAGTTGGAAGATGAATATATATATACAATTTTTTTTTTTTCAGGAATGTCTGTTCCAATTTCAAGGAAAATTATCATTAGAGGGAAGAATTGAACAGGCCATTGACTTTTCCTCACTGCCCTATCAGTCAACAACTTTGAAATAAATCTAATGATCTACTACAAATTAGAGAGTAAGATTGGTGCTAACTGTGAGAAATTACATAATCGACTATCATAGCTATGGACCTAGTCAGGCATATGTTGGCTACAATTATTGGTACACCTATAAATGATTATTAATATTAAATATCAATTAATTAGAAATTATTTCTGAAGTATATTCCCATTTATATTTGCAATTTTTAGCACACTCTAGGAGCATGAAATATGAGGAAGCACAAAGGCCAAATTCCCTTAATCATCCATCAAAATGAGTAAGACTCTCGCTCTCAGGGCTGGGTAGGTTACTTTTAAAATGTATTTCATTACAGATTACAAAATACGTGTTTTAAAAAGTAATTTGTAATGTATTTCATTACATTACTCAAGTTTAGTAACTTAATCTAAATAGTTTAGAATACTTTGGAATACTAATAAGTGTGGAACAAACACAAAAAGGTAATTGCAAGTTTTTATCTCACAATTCTGACTTTTTCCCTCAGAAATGTGTGATATAAAGTTGCAATTGGGAGTTATAAAGTCAGAATTATGAGATATAAACTCACAATATTGAGAAAGTCAAAAATATGAGATGTAAACCAAAAATACCGAAAATTCTTTCTTTGTTAAAAACAAAGCTATAAAAGAAATCATTAATAATAATTTTTTTAATTTTTTAGAATTTTTTTTAAATTCTAAAGGCGAAGGTGGCATACAAAAGGTTTTGATATTAGTACCCATGTTATTTTTATGATGAGGATGATTATTATTAGTGTCCACATTAACACAAACAAAACTTGGCATAAACTCCAGAGACTTTATGCCAAAAATCTCTGGCGAACTTCTGTGTAAGTTTTAATGTATTGTTTGTTGTCTGCACATCAATTAATTAGATCAGTGCCTCCCAAACTGTGGGCTGTAGCGAATCCAAATCAATATATTAAAATAATTAAAATATTCCAATTGTTCTAAAATTAGATTTTTTTGAAAGTATGTAAGGTTAGTGTTATGGATTTAAATGTATTTGTAAAGAATATTTACATCATCGTTCTCATAATTCACATGAAATTCTTACAAACTTGTTAATAAATGCATTTGTTGGTAAATGCCGGTATATATTTCTTAACGGCGGGGTCGTGGAGCTTTTGCTATGTTTTTGGGGGGCCTTACCCCTCTTAAGTTTGGGAAGCTCTGAATCAGATCATTGTAATCATAAATTATATAGACTGTTAGTTGATGTGACCTTTTATAGTATGGTACACCTTTTAACCCAATGATTATTCAGGTAGGGTAAGGTTAGTCAAATCTAGCCTATACGATAAAGTACAAAAAGTGCAATACTGTAGCTATCTAAACAATTCATACTCTTTTGGTTCTTCACACCATTATAACAAGCTGTGACTCACCTGAAGTCAATAGTATGCAAGGAACGAAGTCGTCTCGGAATGTCTTCAGTTGAAGTATGAAACCCACTGGGTTTCTTAAGTCATATTTATACTATTATTTTCAGGAAATGCTGAAAAAAAATTGACTGTAGTCATTTAATGAGCTCATCATCTTGTAAACTGGAAGCATTGCCCAACATGAGAATGATAACTGGTTCTGAAAAAAACTGCTGTGTTAACATGTAAAACTATAATCGATTTGATCTGGTTAAGCCCGTTTCTTTTTTGTTGGTTTAGCTACACTTAATTTCAATGGTAAACTTTAGTCATTCTACTAACTACAAGTCACTTTGCAACTACATGTCAAGTAACTCAATACTTTCCAACCACATGTCAACAAACTCCCATTAGAATATTAGTAGACTGTTATGTTAGGGTTAGTAGAATAGTTTGACATGTACTTGCAGAGTTACTAATCAGTGCAGTGTCTGTTGGAGAGGATGAAAATGAATTGTTTTTACGCAGACAGTCAGCTAATGGGTAGTCGTGGCCTAATGGTGAGGGAGTTGGGCTTGTAATCAGAAGGTTGCAGGTTTGATTCCCACGCTGGCAGGAACTGAAGGTGGGAATTGTGAATTAACAACACTCTCTCCACCTTCGATACCACGACTAAAGTGCCCTTGAGCAAGGCACCTAACCCCCAATTGCTCCCCGGGCGCTGTCGCAATAGCTGCCCACTGCTCTGGGTGTGTGTTCACTGTGTGTGTGTGTTGTGTGTTCACTACTCACCGCTGTGTGTGCGCACTTGGGATGGGTTAAATGCAGAGCACCAATTTCGAGTATGGGTCACCATACTTGACAACACGTCACGACTTTCACTTTCACTTTTAATACTCTAATGAGAGTTAGCTGATATGTAGTTGAAAAGTTTCAGTAGGTAGAATGTCTAAAGTGGACTGTATATTCACCTGTTAGACCTTATAAAGATAGAATTGTGCCTATCCAACTAATGTACAATCAATTGAATTTGGATCACATTTACTCAAAAGTGTAGAAACATCTCAATGATGATCCAGAGAAATGGGACACTTCCGCAACTCGAACACAAAGAGAGAAGCAGGATCCAACTGCAGTAATTTACGAAAATAACAATAAAAAGCACTGAAATGAGGAATCAGGAAAACAGAATTGAACACCCAAACAAAACATCCATGGAAGAACAAAAGCCTGCAAAGAACTGAGAACACAAGGGCTGAAAACTTAGACATCTGACTTGCCTCACTGCCCTATCAGTCAATAACTTTGACATAATGGTCTAATGATCTGATGAACTACACATTGGAGCTTTGCTGATAACTGTGAGAAATTACATAAACATTTTGAAAAAGTTGATGAGTAGATGATGTGGTTCGATCACTCGATTCGGATATGCCTTGTTGCCTTCTAGCTGTATTGTGCCTGCGGAGACAATATAGTGCTTATAAGAAATGTTCTTAATACGGGGACAACTTTCATGGTTCTGGAGAAAGTGTAAACGTGTGCCTTGATAACCTATCACATAATACATTATTCAGTTATCATAGCTAAGGACCTCAACCCTCTGAGGTCAGCCGTCACGACCGTGTGATTTCCTCACTTTTTCTTGTCAGTGTGAAAGAGACTCAAAATGCTCCCGTCAAGTTTGGACATACAATTAAGAGGTATATACCAGTGTGATCTGTGAAATGTCTTTTATTTGTGTACAGTCAGAGTAAAAGCAAAATATTGTGCTTTTTGCAAAAAAAGAAAATTAACATGATACGTAGATTAGAGGTTAGAGGTCATATTGAATTTTAGTTACTCTAATAAAATTCTCACATCATGAAATATATGTTGGCTACAATTTGAAACGAAGGAGACACCGGGATGGGCGTGGCAGAGGATGTGCAGAATCGTAGTCTGCAAACAGGCAGAAAATATCTGGACAGGCAGCAATAATCAAACACCGGGAAGAACAGGCAGAATCCAAAATGGGGAAAACAAACACAGGAGTTCGGTTATTGACAGGGTTACTGTGACAGAGTGATCTATCCCTGACCCTGTTGGTAAATGCAACACACACACACACACACACACACACACACACACGCCATCTTAAACACAGTCACACGAAATGCGAGTGTGAGTGAGAGGCCAAGTTGAAGTGCCCTCTAGTGGTTGTCTCGGGAATTTCAGCTGAAAATTGTGACAATTATTGGTACCCCTAGAAATGATTATTAATATTAATTATTAATTAATTGTAAATTACTTCTAAAGTATATTCCCACTCATATTTGCAGTTTTTAGCATACTCTAGGAGCATGAAATATGAGGAAGCACAAAGGGTAAATTCCCTTCAGAATGAGTAAGTAGATATGAGTTTATCTAAAGTGGGAGGACTCTCTCGCTCTGCATACCATGCTCTCTCTTTGCTTGTTAATGTATTTCATTTAAAAATATAAACCTAAAAATAAAAATAAAACAGGGCTTTTTTTAAATTCTAGAGGCGAAGGTTAGTACCTATGTTATGATGATGATGATGATGATGATGATGATTAGTGTCCACATTAACACAAACATAACTTGGCAAAACTTTATGCCAAAAATCTCTGGTGAACTTCTGTGTAAGTTTTACAGTTTTTTTTTTTTCGATTGCTAAACGACAGTGGGCACAACTGGAGTCACATGTGCAAAACTCTAACTACAGTCTGCACAGCAGCAGTTCATGTGGACCAAACTCTAGTTCGTTTTTCATTGTTTGGACACAGTTTTCAAAACTCTACACACTTATCCCATGACTTTAACCACAAACTGAACAACACTGTGGATTTACAGCACTTTGTTCAAATGCTAACACACTGCTGTCAAAACTGTGAACCACCCATTCAAAACAGAATAGATTTCAGCCTTGTGCCTTTCAAACACTGCTGATTGCAATTTCAGCTGAAAGGCTACGCAGGTGTTTTGTTTTAGACTTGTTAGTGAACACACACACACACACACACACACACACACACACACACACACACACACACACACACACACACACAGTGTGACTGCAAAACACTGGCATCAAACATGACTTCATACAAAGTAATATTTTCTTCAAAGAAAAGAGTGTCATTCTTTCACATGATTTATTCAAATTTTTAGAACATAAAAATTCTTTAATGTAAATGAAAATTTGCATTACAGATGCTACTGTGGATCTCTGCAGATTGGGTAGCACCCTTAACCCCGCCTCTCTCAATGAGAGACCATGATTCACGACATGGTCTATAAGTGTAGCCCTTATTTCATCTGAAATAATAGCTCTTTGTCTTCTTTGTCTTCCTCCACGCATCCGCCCTCTCCCTGCCACCCTTCTCCCTCCTCAAACCCGTCTTCCTTGTTCCATTTCCAAAATGACAGTTTTTTTCAATTGCTAACAAGCATTGTTCAATACTGAAACCACATTTTCAAAACTCTTCACACAGTCAGCGAAACAGAAGTCAATGCAGACCAAACTGTGAACCATTTTTCATTGCTTTCAGACAAAATTTCAGCACATTTTTCTATTGCTAACACACTGCATTCAAAATGATTACAGTTTTTTTCAATTGCTGGCAAGCATTGTTCAATACTGAAACCACATTTTCAAAACTCTTCACACAGTCTGCATTACCAGCATGTATGTTGGCCAAACAGTCAATCTCATCTACAAAACTCACTCAGACCAACATAACACTGTCAACATTTCTCATTCAGAAAACACACATTTCATTCACAACACACTGACCTAAAAAAAAACACTAACAACAGGAAGCATTACATAATTGATGAACTTTTCTTTTTTAAAGTTTCAATGATTTTCCAGATAAATCAGTTCTTCATATAGAATACTGTAACACAATTTCACTTTATTGAAAGCATTTGTAACACAAATGAATAAAAAATTAATCAAAATTTCATTTTTTTTTATATGAATATAGAACTTGAAAATTATAACCAAAAGGTTATAAAGGTCAAAAACTCCAGGGCTGCAATGATAATAAAAAAAGAATAAATAAAATACATTCTACACATTACTGTAACAACATTTGTAGTTGTTCATTATAGTAAATTACAGTGATGGTTCTAGTCGACTCTCTCTCTTGCATTTGGCCACAAGTTCTCATCAACATCACATCTGAGGTCGTCTCTGGCAATGCATCTTGGAAAGTACCTCCTGGAATGTCTAATCCATCCCTGGCAGTCTTCAAGAGAAATGTCTCCACACCCCGCATTCATTGCCTCCAGTAAAGTAAACCTTCCACCTCCACGCAGAAAAGAATTCCTATATGGGGTTTACAGTTTTTTTCAATTGCTAACAAGCATTGTTCAATACTGAAACCACATTTTCAAAACTCTTCACACAGTCTGCATTACCAGCATGAATGTTGGCCAAACAGTTACAGTTATTTACAGACGCTAGGACACATTTCTCAATACTCTCAAAACTCTTCACACAGTTCTCCTAACCAACTTTCAGCTTGGCAAAGCAGTTCATTTCACATTCAAAATGCACTACAACTACCAAAACACTTTATTCAGGTCTCAAATCAACTCATTCTTCCAGAACACTAGCAAAGGTTGACAGCCGACAAACACACTTTGTCACCCACAAAACAAAGATCTAAAAAACACTAACAACATGTAGCATTATACAATGTTTTCTTGTGTAAAACAAGGACACATCTCTGTTTATAATTCACTGCAATATATGTTACTAGAATGAATCAGACATGATGCAGAATTCGTCAAGATTTTATGTCGTTTATTTATTTTAATTTTTTTGCACCGAGTAATTCCAAAATACAACAGTTTGTATACACACCATCCACTGATACAGATACAATAGTAATGCTAATGTACTCGGCCTTCTCCATTTGGCCACAGATTCTCATCCACATCACATCTTATGTCATCTAGGGCAATACACCTAGGAAAGAATCTTCTGCTGATATGTCCAGGCACCTGGCAATATTTGCGTCCAGGAGGGACATTTGATCATGTGGATGGTGGTCATAAACCTTCCACCTCCATGAGGAAAAGAATTCCTCTATGGGACTGAGGAATGCAGAATAAGGTGGGAGAAGAAGTGACTCCATTCTGGGATGGGCTGCAAACCACTCGGTGACTGCACAAATGGTGAAATGCCACATTGTCCCATACAATTATAAATAAAATAAATAAATAATTTACAATGTATAAATAAATTACTGTAGGAATGTAGAAAATTGCTGTCTTATTCAGTTTTGTATTATGTTATTGTTTTGAACATAAGTTTAACAGTTTTGAAAACAGTACGTAAGCATGTGCAAATTGGCCTGTACGTACAAAGAGTTTTGGCAGTTGTTGTGTCTGAGTGAGAAAAGAATTCATGAAATTTGAGAGATGTAGTCATTGAATGCATTTTGTGCCAAAGCAATGATAATTGATCCTCAGTTTAGCCCACATAGACTTCTGTTGTGCTCACTGTGTGAAGAGTTTTGCAAAAGTGACCTAAGTATTGAGAAATGTGTCCTAGCGTCTGTAAAAAACTGTATTACAATTATTCTTTCTGAGCTCTACATATATATATATATATATATATATATGTAGAGCTAATAATTTTGGAAATGGAACAAGGAAGACGGGTTCACGGAGGGAAAAGGGTGGGAGGGAGTGGCCTGATGCCAGAGAGAGGCAGGATTAGCCCCTCAATTATTTGTTCAAATTACAGTATGTACTTTTAGTTTCTACCTTTTTTTCCTCATTACTGTAATTCCGTGAATTACTACAGACTATTGAGAAGCCAACTGCTAATTTTCATTTACCTTAAAGAATTGTTATGTTCTAAAAATTTTAATAAATCATGTGAAAGAATGTCACTCTTTTCTTTGAAGAAAATATTACTTTGTATGAAGTCACTGAAATTGTTCAAACTGTAAAGATGAAAAGTTTGTATTTTCTGTGTTGGTGTTTGATGCCAGTGTTTTTCCTCTCAGTGTGTTCTGAGCGACAGTGTGTGTTATCTCAGTGAGGGTTGTGCATAGTGTTTGGCTGCACTGAGCCTGTTTTGAGCCATGTGTTAAGAGTTGTGTTGCTTGGAGTGAGTTTTGCAGGTGATGTGAACTGTTTAGCTCAGGTGACTGTTGGTAGTGCAGACTGTAGTTAGAGTTTTGCTCATGAGAGATATGTATCGTCGTGGATCATCCAGGTCATGACAGGACAGTTAAGTTGACAGTTGGGCAATTTTTTATAACTTCAGTCATTTTGTCTTGTTCCGTACAGTACTAAATAAAAATAACAACATTTTTATGATCCATCTTAAAAGTATTAAAATGTTGATGAAACTTAACTCTGCTTTTTCAGACTGTCAGAGTCAGAGAATCACCAATTGCTGTTTAAATGACATTAAAATTCAAAGTAATCACTTTGGTAATCTAAAATACTTTTCAGATGTAACTGTAATCGGATTACCAGCCATTTAAAATGTGACTGTAGTGAAATACAGTTACTCAAATTTTGAATTTTAAATACGTAACTAAGTTACTTGTATTTCGTTACTCCCCAACCCTGACCATCAACTACCCTTACATGCTGACAGCTGTGTCTTGACTGCCTTCATTGGCGATTGGCCTTCCAACGGGTGAAAAAGTTGTCATGTGATTTAAATTTACTACCATGTTTGTGTGATTATATCCAGAGCATTTTCTCAGTGTACATTTTCTTCATTCTTTTTTAACAAAGCAAATGTCTCCTATGAACTTGCCAAATACAGACACACCAGAGACAGTAATGTACTGGATCACTGTAACACCCCAATAAAGTATGCATATCACTCTGCAGTTAAGTGTCTACTTTTATTTGTGTACACTCACAATAACAAAACTTTGTGCAGTATGAACTGTGAAAATTTTGCTGACAGGATTAAGTGTCTTGTGCACATTTCAACTGACTCGGGCCAGTCTATGGAGATTGAGTTTGTCGTGGACACAGGCGCTGCGGTTTTGATTTTGCCAGAGACATTGTACAGGCATTTGGCCAATATGGTCCATCTCCACTGTCTGCTCCGAGTGTTCAATTGGTCACGTACATGAGACGACACATTCTAGTTCTACGATGTTTCGCAGCTAATGTATCACTAAATGGAGTCTCTGCTACCATTCCACTAGCTCTACATTGTGAAAAATGGATCTGCCTTATTAGGGATGGATGTACTGAAAGCACTGAAATGTACAATTAACCATGACTGTACGGTTTCTACTGCCTCTGCTTGAGTTTGCAGTGTTGCAAGTGCAGAGCCTGTTGGGTGTGGGAAAGGCTTCATGCAGAAAGTCAAAGCTAGTGATGATTCAGTACTAGTTCAATAAAAACTCTGTCGACTTCCCTTTTTTATATATGAAAGCTCTAGCGCAAATTCTGCTGAGAAGACTCAAATGTTACTTCTCTATGAGTTTAGATCTAACCAGTCAACCATCCAACACTTGGCGTATATAAGATCAGTACTTACACATGTCTGAGTTCGCAGATGCTGACGTCAACCTTTACCATCCCTGCTGAATCAAGGTATTATTGAGCGAATCGATGCTTCTCCCCTGGATTTTGCCAATAGTAGTCACTACAAAGAAAGGAGGTACAATTAGACTTTGTGTTGATCTTCGTGAACCGAACAAAGCATTAATAGTCGACAAACATCCATTGCCCCATATGGATGAACTGTTGAGTGAGTTGAGGTCTGTAGCTGTATTTTCGACTATTGATCTAACATGCGCGTACCATCAACTACCCTTACATGCTGACAGCCGTGACTTGACTGCCTTCATTACGCATGAGAGTCTTTTAGGATTCCGTCGTGTGCCTTACGGTTTAGCTTCTGCTCCTTCAGCTTTCAAAAAAATGGAAACTGTGCTAAAAGGTGTAAGAAACTTTTTGGATGATATAATAGTTTACTCCACTTCACAGATTGAACTCTACACACTTTCAGAAATTGACAGATGCTGGTTTGACACTGAACATGCAAATATGCACATTCAACTAGACTGCTTTGCTGGCTACAAAAGACATTGGCCTTGCTGGAATGAGAGTAGCAAGGTGGTCAGTCCAGTGTCTGTTTTTTTAGTATGACATTGAATACCGCCCTGGTGCTCAAAACCAGGCTTATCAGGAAAACCCTTACAAGGGACCACTGAGCACAGTGAAGAACCAGAAATGGGTTTTGCACGGTTACATTCAATGTCCATGGAGGATTTCAGAAAATCTTCCGAATCTTGTCCTGAGCTGAGGTTACTTAGAATGCAAATACTGAAGGGATGGCCACACAGAAAGAAGGATGTAGATCCAGCTCTATCATCATTCTTTTTCATTTGTGATGAACTGTCAGTACACAAAGGATTGATCATGCGAGGTGAACATTGTGTCGTTGTTCCTGCATCTCTTCGTTCAACCCTGGTTAAGCTGGCTCACGAAACACACCAAGGTTTGGTCAGAACCAAACAGTCTTACATGTCAACTCAATGATAAAACTGCGAAGACGGCTCCTGCTCCATTACAATCTGTAGAGTTGCCTGGATGGACCTTGGCAAAAACTGGGTCTTGATATCGTCGGACCTTTCGAACATGCTGCATCAGGTTGTCGTTTCGCAATTTCATGAATGGGCTATTACAGCAAATGGCCTGAAGTTTCTTAAGTAAGAATCAGAAAGCCAGATCATGTTCCTAAAGAAAATCCTAGGAATAACACACCTTTGTCGATTCGGGAAAAGATTGCAACAAGCAATTCTTGCTTAGTGATGGAAAGAAATGGAATGGACTGAGACTGACCAACTTTCCAGATCAAATTGAAAAAACTGTTCAGGGATCAAATCTTCAGGGATCAAAATTTTAAATTTAAGAGCTAAAAAAAATATTCTTTGCACCTATTAATAACTCTGGGTGTCACACAAAATCACACAGAGGATATCAGCAACAATGATCGTTTATTTACAGCAGTGAGATTATGATGGGTATGTAGAACATTCAGTGAAGGAATGATGATGTAGATGGAGGTAAATAAGAGTCTTTTTCTCTGACAGGTGAGCAGAGGAGATCGATGCAGTGAAATGGAGGAATGCACACACCTCAGTAACACCGGTAACTATGTAGGACACAGAGACAGTACTGGGGAATCACACTGGAGGAGACGCTGGAGTGGATAACAGGAGATACATGAAGGAGCAGACACAAGAGGTAAGGATAAGGAGCCCGTAGAAGTTGAATCACGTGGAAACAATAGGAATTGCACACGTGCGTCCACATCGTAGGAACAAGACTGGACAATGAGGTGAGGTGTGTGCTTATAAAGCCGGTGTGCTGATTGTGTTGATGAGGTGCAGGTGTGCATAATCAGTACTCTGGAGATGGTGTGCTGTGATTGGTTGGTGATCGAGCCTAATCACACAGGGATTAGAAACTGAAGTGTCTTAAGTTGTCCCAATCTGAAGGCCTTTTCTTCTCTGTTATACAGAATATAAACAACAGCTGTTATAGTAAACTCTGTGTAGGACTGTCAGGTCAGGTATTTTACAATTTTTATATTGACATTATTGATATATTTTACATTTATTTCCAGAGAAATGCTATTGAGTTTACAGGCTCATATATTTATATATTAAAGTAAATATAAATAAATACTGTAATATATATATATATATATATATATATATATATATATATATATATATATATATATATATATATATATATATATATATGTATATATATATATATATATATATATATATATATATATATATATATATATATAGCAGGGGTATTGAAGAGATCCTCTGGTAGTGCGTGCTAAATAAAAATATGTGTGTGCGTGAGGAATGAGGAATCATCCAGGATGAGGTCATCAGGTGAAAGGTCATCCTGTGGGTCATTTTATTTAAAACTAATAGTTAGATTGGGCAGGCATTCACAAAAAGTCCTTTAATTACAAAAAAGGAGAGGAAATTTTGCCTTGACAAAAGGACACTTTGGACATCAGGGGCAAAGGGGCAGATGCTCAAGTATTTCATTTTTTCATCTTGAAATACATATTTCTATCTTCGATGTTACTCTGTGTTGTGTAAATTATCTTTTAAACAGAACAAGGAAACATAGTCTTTAAATCTCCTTTGTAAAAGCTTAAACAGCCCTCACTTTAGATGAGCTCACAAAAATAGTCAACTGACAACAACTAAATGTTTAAACTACCTGAATTAGTCATGAATAATGTTAATAAAGCATTTATTAATACATTGAGTAACTATCACTATATATCTAAATAATGTGTTTAAATGTACATTTAAATAGTTTATTAATCATTTACTTACACTTTCTAAACAATCTTATGAACCACTGACAACTCCTAAATAACTGGTTTGTAAATAATGTATTATTTAATTTAGATAAATTTATAATTAATAAAGTAGCCTATTAAAAAATAAAGTAGTCGTGGCGTTATGGTGAGAGAGTTGGGCTTGTAACCTGAAGGTTGCTGGTTAGATTCCCATGCTGGCAGGAATTGAAAGTGGGGATTGTGTATGTATTACATTTGTAATGTGTATTTGTAAACTGTCCATTCATGTAGGGACAATGCGTTATAAATCATGAATTAGCTATTTACTTATGCTTAACTAATGATTCATAGCGTGAGTTATTATAAAGTGTTACCCAAACTTTTACAAATATGCTGCTCAGATATTATTGTAGCAGAATTCGTGCTGAACAGTGTAATTAGACTTTAGCTATGAAAATGTTTTAAGAAATAAGCACAAATGACAAAACTCCAGGGGCCGGAAAACAACTAATGATACAGAATAATATGAAAACCATTGCAATTATGGGAACAACGGCAATATTATGTCCTTTTTTTGGTAAAATGTCATTCAGATATCAAACCATGGTCAATCAGCATAATGGATATATTATTATATATAATAATATTTTAAATGATTTTCTTTACAAAAACTGCTTGCTGGCAAATGGTAAATCCTAGTGGTTTGAAGGATATTTGTATAGCATAAAGTATAAAGATTTAAAAAGTATAAAGATTTAAAAAATTACAATTAATTAGTATTTGAGGGCTGTACTGTGATCCTTAAATAGAATCATTAATATGTAATTAAATGATTCCTGTTTTTAATATGACTAGTAAGATTTTCTGAAACATATTGTTTCACTGGGGTGTGTAACAATATTTGCACTGTCACAAACCTCAGGCACTGCCGTTCAACCAGGTCGGTGAGTGATGTCACGCAGGCGGGCTGTGGAGTAATGACTTCTTTAAATGAATCCATTTGAGATTGAATTAATGCTAGATTTTTTTGCTATACATTACAGACATGGCATCTGAGGATTAATGATCATTTTTCTCAGTTATTTTGCTTTATTTCCAGATTCAATCATAGGTTCGTTCTTATGTATCAGAGCGTGTGTTTTTCCCCCCCAATAACATATTTTTGGCCTATTCTTCCATTATTTAAAAAGTGTTGTTTTAATTACCTTGAACAAAACAAAAAATCACTAAGAAGACTTTTGTCTGAAAATATAAACATTAATTTGATCATTTACCATTTGCTACTGAAATTAACTCTCTAATCTAAACAACTCAATCTGTTAATGACTAATCACACTATCATAATTTATTTAATTTATTTTAAAGTCATGGTTCACCTGAGGTATATGTGTATCTTAGGTATGGTGAGAAAAGAAGTTGTCTGGTAATATCTTCAGTTGAAATCTGAAGCTTTGGTTTTTAGTCCTATTTATAATACTATTATTCAGGAAATGTTCCTTGAAAGTATTTTTGTTCTGAGTACAATCTGTGAACCTGTCAGACTCACCCATTTTCTCCAATGTTTTGATTTGATTTATGTTACAGTTTACGCCCAGGGGTTGGGGGGGGGGGGGGGGGGGGGGGCAGGTTATGCGCGTAAGGATGATGTGAAATGTGGATGTTTTACATGTATTAAGCAAGTGAATAAATAAGTCTTACATAAGCCATGAGAAACTAGTGCTGCATGATTAATTATTAAAAGATTGTGATCTAGATTCAAACACCCAAGTGATCTTATTACTAAATGACAACGATTCACCTGTCTATCAAATCTGCATTAGCGCTGCCACTGACCCAGGGAGAGCAGTTGTCATATATAGGTATGAAACACAAAAACACTCAGGATTATGACTGTTAAAATAAATTAAATGATCACAAAAGGTTAAAAGTTTACAGTTTGGAAATGAACACTGTCTAGTACAGTAGTGATCAATTAGAGTAATAGAGTAAGTCACCTTTTGAAAGTAACTTGATGCTTCCAATAAAGAATATAATTACATCGTTACACCAGTAGGTGGCGACATGTAGGCCTATTTGTCATTGAATCATTCATTCAAAAGATTTGCTCAAAAATGCAAATTCATCTAGTAATGAAACAAGTGATTCTTTGAGTGATTCATTGAATAATTTACTCAAACCTTTTTTAAATAATTCAAATTAATATTTTTATTAGACTGCAACAATTATAGCTGCTGTTCAAAATGTACAGAAATTATATGAGCGAATTCATCATGAATCCATTTTCCAAACCGTGTTTTTGTCTTATCCTGTATCACTACAGTTCACCTATAAGTGTTTATATCGGACTATTAGTCTTTTTTTCTCTTCCTCTGAACTGGTTCAACATTCCTGGCGTAGTCGGCAGGATCCAAAATAAAGGAAAAGGGTGGAAGAACGGGACAGAAAGGGCCTAATTAGCATGGAGTTGAATTGGGGGTTCCTGACTGTCCACAATGGTTGCTCTCAGCCCAGGAACACGAGACAAGGACCTTCAGAGGTCAAGACAGAAGGATCCTCATCCTTCAACTGAAAGTACTATTAGAGCTACTAAAGTCTCTTCTCTTTCGTGAACACACAAACACACACAAAATCTATCCTTTCCGTTTTCCCTTCCTACTCTAGCTTATGGTACTGAGCAATGTCTGAAACTTGTATTGTGAGCACTTCCTGTGTCTATTTGCTTCTTCATGAAGAATCGCTTGTTTGTATTCCTCATTTGTAAGTCACTTTGGATAAAAGCGTCTGCTAAATGATTAAATGTAAATGTAAAGTGAATGAGTACTACCCGTTAACAGCTGTTCATACTGTTTCAGGACCAAAAAGAATACGCTAAGACTAGTTAGAATCACTGTGGCTGAGTCTGAGGTGGAGGTGAATACTGGTTCTTTAATGAACTTTACTAAAGTCCAGGATATTCTGAAAGTATGTCTAGATTCAATGGGAAATGATTTAAAGGTTCCCAAAACAGAAGGCAGGTTCATACAGAAATATAATTTAGACAGGAGTTGTCTGGACTGTAGGAGAATTGACACTGGTTCATGATGCAGTCAGACAAAAGAAACCTTCTAAGGAAGTTATTCATGTGGTATCGCTGAAAGCCAAACAAATTAAAAATGATATGGAGAAAGACCGCAAAAAGGAGATAAAGCAAAAAAAAATGAGAAGCATGTTGAGGAAAAAGATAACTTGTGTAAGGACCACCGGTCAGCCCAATGGCGGAATATGATGGCCTGGGTGAAGGTATAATGCGTGTATGTCTTTTCAGCGCCCTCGTTAAGTTCACATAAATTTTTAGGATTTAGTTTATGTTTTCCTTTAGCTGTTCGTTTAATCTGACTCCAATTGTAAACGATCTCTAATTGGTAATGTTTCTGATGTTACATTGATAGCTGATCGCGCGATTAAATATGAATTAATTTAGATCTTTGATTTTTTTAAATTCTCTTAATTTCAATTATCCTTTCATCAGGGTGTCGCAGCACTTAAAAGTTATATACGGCCGATACACACTTTACGTCACAATCTGGTTAGTTTAGAATCAAAACAGAGGAATACAGCGTTTACTAAAAAACACAAATTATGGAATCGCCACATGCTTATTCTGACAAAAGTGCCGTTCGTTTTAGTCACGATACTATAACATGTTAAGTCATAATAGTCAGAAATCCAAAATCTTAATATCGTGCCACATGCTCCGTATATTAAGATTTCAGTATGATCTATCCCAACACTAGAATTTGCGGAAATGTCGAAAACCACATTGATCTACCGGTGATAATGATTTCAGACGAATTCAAAATAAATCAAGATGTAGCAATTTATTTATCAGGTAAAATGTATCAATGCCAATTACATAATTACACAATTATAAACCAATTCAAATATAATGAATACATAACATCAATTACTCAAAAGATCTCTCTAAGAGTATTTAAAAGTTATGCATACGCATAGAAATGTGAGTGGAAAACACTCACCACCTCTATGTGGGGGTTCTGGCTACAGAATGTCCCGTCTTGCTGCTGTGTCTTTTCCCCTAAATACCCAGACCAGAACAAAAGGATTGTAAATATTTATTGCCCCCTCACCTGGTTTTGGGGGAGAGGAGGTGGTTTTCTTGAAGAGAAAAGAGAACAGAATTCTCCTAAGTTTTCAATCTTTCTCATAATACTAGTGACTGCTGTGAAACTGAGACCATTTTACCAATCGCACTGAGACATTTAAAATGATACTAAACATGAAACTGGAAAATAATAGATTCACAAGATACATCATACATAGTGCATATATATTCTTAGAGAACTTCAGTGACTTGAATCAGAGGGGAGGTAGGGAGTGAGGGCAGTTTGGGCAGGGCGTTGTCCTATTCCTTTGAAATCTTCTTTCCAGATGAGTTTTATTGCTTTATTGCAGGATGCTTGATCTCAGCTTTATCTTAGCAGGAAAATCAAACCTTACACTTGCGAGGTCAAATGTGCATTCTGAGCGGACAGGTCAGCAGCACAGGGAAACAGAAAATGTCTCTTCAAGTGGAAGACCAATTATACAGTGAAGGATACCCTGACTTAACAGCACCACAGTTAACTGACCCAACTTGCTATGATAAGCAGTGTGAAGAGCCGTGGCTGCCACCATACTGTAGATATAGAAATAACAATATCGACACCGAAGAAGAAACAGAAAGAAAGTGAGTACGAGGAATGGGTACGAACTGATGGGTTGGAAGTGAGTCTAAACCAAGGTCAGTTTGAAAAAAGCGTGCTGATGAAGTAGAGACCCCTAGAGGGCTTTGTCCTCTAGTCACAGCATCTTAATAAACTGTCATTAATGTTACTCGCTCAAACTTGGCATCATCAAGCTACGCCTTTGTTTTGAATAGGTGACATCTAGCGGACGAGAAACTACATATTGCAGCTTTAAGTTCACTTAAATTAAAAGTTACTTAATTACAGAAATTTTACAATTAATTAGCACTAATATACATATAAATGTCTAAATAAGAGGCCTTTGCACTATACTTGACATTATGATATATTTGATTTACCATCAGTTTTTGCTGAACAGACATGGACATCCATTTACGTGAATTCATGTGAGAAAACGCTTTTTCATTGTTGGTCGTGGTTGAGCTCCTTATCAGCGTTGTGTTGTGTAGTACGAGTGCTGCTAAGACAAGTAGAAACACAACAAGAAAAGCTTGCCCTTAGTGGTTTGTTGTATGAGATTGCTTTCTCTGTTTATTTAAGTTTGCGGTATTGTTCCAATCTGCATCACACAGGATCAGTGGATTTACAATACTCGCCATTCTGCGGTGCTTTATTTTAAGGGAATTACACATTACTTCATGTACTTACTTCAGTGAAAAGATGCATTATTACAATAGCTAACCCTAAACCAAACCCTAACTGTAACCGTAACTCTATATTAAGTACATAGTTAATTGATAGTATTCATAGATATTTAAAGATAATTAAGGAGAATTAATACATTTTGGATTATTTATTGCCATTGTGTGAATACGAGCATTTTAAAATGTAATATATCTAAATGCAAGCACAATTTTTGAAGTCTGATTGTATAATCCAGATTACATGTTATCAGTTACTACCCAGCACTGTAAACTAATATGTGAATCGGACTGCAGTGGTACATACAGAACTGTTTTTATCATTTAAAGTCATGACTCACATTGCGTGTCTTGTTCTGTATGTTAAGAATGGCATGTTAAGAAGTCGCCTGGCAATGTCTTCATTTGAAATCTCAAGTCCTGTGGGTTTCAGTCATATTTGTAATATTATTTTTACAGGAAATGTTCCTTCAAAAACCTTTTGTGCTGATTTTAATCTAGAAACCTGTCAGACTCACTCACTTCCTCCTGTGTTTTAGACACATTCTCTTACAAAGAGTCAGCAGAGTGAGATCCAAATGATAACCTTAACAGGTTAATTGTTACAATTGTGGCAAGTGATCATGTCAGAGATAGGGCTGCCCCCTATAGTCAATTAGAACAGGCTTGGTGGAGTAAGATTTAATCAGTTGGTTAGTCGCAGAAAAAAAATAAAATAAAAATTTCCACAGGAAATGGCGAAGTCCATGAGGGCCAGACTGTTAACAGCAGGAAGTCCAAACATTTGCATATCATTCATCATTGACATAAGTAGTAGCAACTTTACAATGCGACCCAGGCAAAATGGTAAGTTAAAGCAGTAAAAACTTAAATACAAGCAAGTATATTTGTAGTACATTCTTATTTTTGTGCTTAATAATAGTCTAAGATATACGCTATAAATACACTAATTAAATGTATATTTCTACTTTAGTAGTACATCAGTGCAAAAAGTATACTAAATACCATGCTTTAAAAATTAGTTACATTTTAGTAGATTGTTATACAGTAATCCTAAATTTAAATTAAATGGATTTTATTAAGAATATATTTCCAATGTACTAGTTATACTAGTAACCATTTTCCAACTGTAATAATTCAGTAAACTTACTATAACACTGAAAGGTGCACTATGTAGTTTTTTAATCCACTAGGGGTTGCTAAACTCTTCAAAACAATAACAAAGGCGTAGTTTGTTGACGCAGTGAATATGGAATCATTGAACTTGTCGTCATGCCGATGGATTTAATAATGTTTATGGGGAAATAATGTTTATGGATGAGTAAATGCATGTTTTTAACATGACTGTGGTGAAGCTGGACATGGACGAGAATGGCGGACGCGATTGCTAATGAGAGACAGATATCAGTGTACATCAAGTGTACATCAGTCGCATTGAGGTGCATTGTGGGATTGAATGAGTGCACTCAATATCGTCCACTATGGTTCCGGACACCCTTTCCCCTCAAATAGAGCCCTATTTAATGGTGTAGGGGGCGATCTCTCTGACACAACCTTAGTTTTCCTGAGTTCCTGGTTAATTATCTCAATAGTTCCCTTGTTTGGTTAATGCTTATAAGTCTTTAGTCCTCCCTGCAGTGTTTTGTCAATTCTTGTTTATGTTGGCGCTGATTCTTTTCTGTCTTTTCTGTTTATAAATCATGCGCATTTATAAATCGAGGGAACAAAATAGGAAATCGGTAATGTTGTTTTTATTCCTGAATCGCTCTTCTCTCCTCATCTCACTAACATGCAGTATGGCATTGATTTCTTCTGCGGAGGCAGCGTTAAGCACATTGAAGGATCAGTTGTTCGCCGGGCCTGGTGTCAATGAAAGCTTTTATTGGACAAACAAGGAAGTTTTCAGTTCTGAAACGTTCAGGATAGTCTTATGGGGAAATAGTTAAGAAAAGAAGTCACTTGAAATGTCTTCAGTTGAAGTCTCTTTTTTTTAATCAATTTTGTAATACTGTTTTTCAGGAAATGTTCCTTTAACACATTTTTGCACAATATAAACCTGTCCGCCTCACCCACTTCCTCCTATTTTTTGATTTGGCCTCTTTACAGTTTACACCTGTTCCTTACTTGATTGTTTGTGCTTGTTTGGCCATTTTACTTTTAATAGCCCTAATTAGTTGGCTCAGTATCTTGCCTAAAGGCAAACTCACAGTAGTACATGACTTGGCAAAATGATTTCTGCTTTCTGTCTTTTGCTGGTTAGCCTTTTACCCTGTGTGTGGGTTAAGATGTTCAAAGAAACAAATAAACAAACCACTTTTATAATCTATTTTCACTCAAAATCTGTTGCTCAATCAATGTTCGAATAAAAACATATTTATTTTCTGCAATCATACACTATAGGAGTGGTAAAAAGCACTTTTTTTCTGAGGGTGTGCATTACAATAGATATATACAAAGACTAAATACAAAGTCTTGATACACAAAACAAAATCTAAATTGAGCATTTTCTACCAATTCTGCACCAATTTATGGACCTCTGAAATATAGATTAATGTGCCATGTCATTCCAGTGCTGCCTTTCTCAGACATGCTCAAGGGGAGTTTACAAATTTTTTGTTCTATCAACATTTTTTTTTTTTTTTTTTGCTATACCACATCTTTCCATGGGTGCCATTTCGATAGGCTATGATTCCATGACTATTGAAAAAAATCAAAACAATATTTATTTAAAAAATAAACTTGAATCTTTAAGCCTTGCACTAAAATGCTTTGAAAAACTTTTGTTCACATCAATACACTTTTACGCACTTTTATAAAATGCGTGGATGCAGCTCTCTCCACACTGAGGCAACAGGGAGTTTTCGCATCCTGAATTACCTTGACGATTGCTTGCCCTTAGCCTGATCGAAAGAGGATCAGAGTCTGCATAGATCTCTGCTCCTCAGCCAGCTGGAGAATCAACATGAGCAAGAATTCACTGTTCCCCAGCCAAAGCATCACATTCCCGTCCTGCAGCCAACTTCTAAATCCTGAAAATTCAGGAGTTAGTGTCAGCATTCAAACCAGGGAGCAACCTCCCCTTGAAAACTTTTCAGAAGCTACTGAGCCTAAATGGATAGTTCATGGCAGGAGCACGTTGTACTGAAAATTTCCTCCACTCAAAACTGGTAAAACACTTTGCCATTGATGAATTGAGGGCGCCATCTCTTGGTGAAAGTGCACAAGTGAACTGAATTTGAACTGAGCAATCCAAAAAGGGCACAAAATGAACTCGCCTCTATTCCCCAAAGGCATTTCAGTTACCAGTTGCAAGCCCTGTTCTTCACTGCAGTGATCTCATTGTTCAAAGTACTCATTTCCTCACAAATGATACATATATTGTGGTCATTCTTTTGGCATTTTACTAGTCAGGCCTCTGCAAAGTTGGGTCAAACATGTGTCAACATTGGAAACTGACCTTGTTTTATATGAATCCCATATTATATATTATATATTTCATCTCTGGGATGGGACTCACCTGCTGTCTGGTTTGGAGCTGTTTGAATTTTGGAGCAAATATATTTTTTCTTTTCTATGATTTACTGTAATACCAGTCCTTCATGCATAAAAAGACCATAGATGTAGAAAAATTGAGCACATGCAAAAGTGCTAAAATAGACGTTCCACGATTCCCTTGTGTAAACATTGTAAATATAAAGTATTCATGTTTCGCCAATCCATCTAAAAAGGAGCTGCTTTTGTTGATCTCTTTCACAAATCTGACACTTCATTCCAAGCCAAACATCTCTTCATACTATATATGTGTCAGAATTTCTGTATAGAAGCTTAAAGATACAAGTTTTGAAGTTTATAAGGTACAACAGTAGATTCTGAGGTAAAATAAAGGAAGCTTACAGGTTGGTCCAGAAATTCATTGCATTTTTCATTGCATTGCTATCGTTTGTAAAATGTCATCAACAATTATTTATATTAAATGTTATTTTTTGTTTTATATCCCTACAATGAACTGTATGTCTAAAATAATGAAAACATCTTGATTAGTTTAATCTTTTTTCTTCCCTTTTTTTGTAGATGGAAAACAAGCATTTTTGCAGCTAAATCACAACTTGAAATAAAAGAGGAGCCTTGGATATGTCTTGAACAATGGAGCCTTGGTGTTACAAAGGTTGAGAACTACTGAATTAAAGAGCAGCATTAAGGACGTTCATTCACCTTCTAAGCTTGATTTGATCTTGATTGTTATTATGACAGTGATGTATGCATTAAAGTAGACTACTGCAGTGTCATAATCAAGGAAGGAACACAATTGCATGTTTCCTGCTCCCTGTAGAGAGAGTTAAGACTCCATATTGGCAGTCTATCACATAGAGCAATGGGTTTGCTACAGTTGAGTTGTGAGAGAGGGATGTGTGCAAGTAGAAGGCTGGGAGAATGAAGGAGAAATGTGGAAATATACATATATAGTGCTAGAAACTCGCCACGACTTTAAATTGTCCAAATGTGGTGCGAATACCATTTCAAAAAAGCATGCATACTGAACAATGAATGGGAACCACCAGTTGCAAGATACTGCTTTAATGAAAAGCAAATGTTTCAGTCACATGTGACCTTTATGTGATGCCAACATGTGATGCCAATATAATCTAGGGCAGGGGTCGCCAACGTCGGTCCTGGAGAGCCACAATCCTGCAAATTTTTGCTCCAACCCTAATCAAACACACCTGAACAAGCTAATCAAGGTCTTAAGGGTTACTAGAAAGCTACAGGAAGGTGGGTTTTAATCAGGGTTGGAGCTAAACTCTGCAGGATTGTGGCTCTCCAGGACCGACGTTGGCCACCCCTGATCTAGGGCAACATGAGAAGCACTTAGACGTTCTCTTAGACCAGGCATGTCCAATCCTGCTCCTGGAGGGCCAATCCTGCACAGTTTAGTTCCAGCCAGTTCCAATACACTTGCCTGAAAGTTTTCAGTGAGTTAAAAGGCTGTGTTTGAAATCTCCCTCTATTCCCTCATTCACTAATATAGTCCAGATGAGGGAGTGAATGGAAACTAGTGAGTGAATTCAGACACCCAGTGCACCGGAAAGGGCT
Organism: Opsariichthys bidens; assembly: GCA_037194245.1. NCBI lineage: Eukaryota > Metazoa > Chordata > Actinopteri > Cypriniformes > Xenocyprididae > Opsariichthys > Opsariichthys bidens. The sequence goes on from CM074277.1 coordinate 27,716,167, forward strand.
GCTACTTTTGCATTGTTTGTACTTGCTGTTTAATAATTATTTGAAACTTAGGTAACTTGCAGCTCCAGTAGTAATGCAAAGACCAGCATGTATAAACTGTAATTAAATTATTTCATAATGAATTAAAAAGGAATTTATACTAGTATGATATTACGCTGTAGCCACATTGGACCAGTGGTTTGGAAAATGGATGGATATATGATTCAGCTGCGGACGCTTTCTTCTGGCGAGACATGGGAATTCATTCAGTGCGATCCTCGCAGTGCATTATGGGATTTAATGAATGCACTCAATTCGTCCACTATGGTTTCGGACACCACTTCAAATGGCTATAGAAATACAAATGCGGTATTTAAAGTCCCCCTGTCGTGAAAATCAAGTTTATAATGTGGTTAATATGGTGTTTTTAATATGCTTTTAAGACGAACCATGTGCAATTTCATTAGTCAGCGCCATTGTTGAGTATTTTCTCTTTAAAACTGCAAAGATCTAAAGATAATTTAAAAACCGGGGGTTTGAAATCGCTAGTGTTTGTGACGTCACAAATTACCTTGTAGCAAATCACATCAACGTGCTGGCAGGGTGTAGCATATCATTAATATTACCTCTCTGAAGAAGGCAGCTGTCTGGCTGTGAGATGGCGAATAGGAACATTGTTTGTGTAACATTAGCAACACATTGTAAAAAGTGATCCCATTGTGCAGCGTTTACCTCAGTAAATCCAAAGGTATAATTCAGTTTTTCAAATGCACAGACATGCAAAGGATACTTCCTTTGACTCGTACGTGTACACAGGCATTCAACACATGCATAGTTTTAAGTGATCACTCGCCACGAGTTATAACACGCGTAAAAATCTTTGTATTCTTTCATGCTAGAGTTGTACAAATGAGGGTACTTTCAAACCTCTTCACACAAACTCGTCTATGTAGGCCTCCATTGTTGCTGTAGCTTGCATGCACTCAGGTTTGTTCTGTTTATGAAGTTTTTCTTTGACTACTTTGTGAATCGACACCAGTTGCCACCTAATTATTGAAAAAAAAATTAAATGCGCATATGCGACCTCCACGTACAAAGTCACACATGCTATGCTGAACCTCTCGTAAGCATAAAAGGTGAGGAGGGGCTAATTAGCGTATGAATATATCCACAAATAATAAATGAAGCAAAGGTGTAGAGTTACATTCAAACTGTTTTAAGGCATGAAGAAATATTTCACAGGAAAAAAAACGTATAAAAATGTAATTTTGATGATCAAAGATGAGTTTTAAGTGATAATATTATTGAGTACAGAGGGACTTTAAGGGCATATGGGCAGTTTCAGACACCGCCATTGATTAAATTAGGGTTGGAGCTAAACTCTGCAGGATGCAGAACCTGATTCACTAAGTGCAACATGTTCCTGGATCAACATCTTTGTTGATTCTGGAACAAGATTCCAAACAACCATTTAGATTTGGGGGACAAGTTTACAGTTTGTGTCAAGTTTAGGCTTATAACCAGGGTTAGGTGCTTCTACATCTCTGTTATTCACCTATCTTTTCCCTTTGATTTTAAGGATAACTTACGGGTAGGGTTAGATTTATGACATGGATAGGAATGTTCCAGGATCAAGAGAATATATTGACCCAGGAACACATCTACCTCTGCAAAATCAGGACATGCCTGCAGAACAGTAGCCCTCGAGGAGCAGGTTTGGACACCCCTGTCTTAGACGTTGGGCACGTCTCTGAAGGTTAATGATTTAAGAAATTGCTAAATAATGTTATATGTTACATGTTAAATAATTAATCAGATAAATGAATGCAATATTTGCTTTCACATATTCAAATTCGTTGCATTCCCATTTGTTATGAGACTTGCAACAGCAATTAATCCACTTTTTGACAGCTCCTTTAACTTGCCTGTTTCTAAAGAGAGTTGTCAGGAAATTGCAGCTAGCTGTAGATTGTATCTTTCTTTTGAATATTTGCAGCACAAAGACAACATTACCAGGGAACTCTAAAACACTCTGCAGCTTGGTACGATGCCAGTGTTACCGGGCTCATCTAGACAGAACTATGACCGTTTCATCCCTGAGATGCATTTATCTACATCGATGACTTCCTCTCTGAGAGCTCTAGAGAAGTATCTCCTTTTGAGCAGACACGAGGCACTGTACAGCCAGTACTTCAACTGGAGGCGACATTTTGAAGTGAAAATCAGTTCATTCCCTGCTGAGCATGATTGCTACAGCTGTGATTACATCAGGAGACACAGAGTATCAAGTGTTCCCGAATCCTCATCAATCCGTACCAGCGAGGGATTACAGGAGCCATGGTCCTAAAAATCTCAAACTCATCAGAGATTGCATATTCAGATTCATTAACACACACACACACACACGCACACACACACACCTACACACACACATACACACACACACATATATATATATATACATATATATATATATATATATATATATATATATACATACACACATATTTTATATTTTATATATTAGACTTCAAAAATGGCAAGGGAAAATATGGTAAAGAGGAAGCCAAGAATGGAAGTTCTTGCTAGTTTTTTTACTCTGCCAAGTCAAGTCAAAGCTTGCACATGAAAATGAATTTAAATGTATTTTTTACTCTACCCCACATCTTTAAAAACTTTTGTAGAAGGCCTACTACGGAGACAGTGATGTTTAATAAATTATAAAGTGCTGTATTCTGAACTAGTAGTGTTGCATGTGTGAGGAACAGAATTCGAATTCGGACATTAAACATTTTTGTACACTGCGCAAACATAACCATACCTCATATGGCAAGAAAGGTTAGAAGTAAAAAGACTTTCTATTTAACATTCTATTAACATTCAAACATTCTATTTAAATTATACATACCAGTTTGAGGTATGGTTATGTTTGCGCAGTCAATGAATTGGCTAGTGCTACAGCATTAGTTTCAGAACTCAAGAGCACATGGTGATACTACGGTCAGGTAAGTACAGTGTTGCTAACTATTTTCACTGAAAAGTAACTAAATGTCACTAGATTATGTAATGCAACTACTGTTAGCACTTTACATCTGTTTTCTCTACTAATCTGTACAGCTGTATTTTATGTTAACTAGTAGTCCAAAAAAAAAAAGGACCACTAAAGGGGTCTTAAAAGTCACTAATCTAGTGACATTTTTAAAGACAGAAGTATCCTTCACTGCCTTTGATATTCCACAATCCTGTGCTTTCCATTCGGTGACAGTTCAGCTAAAAATAAAGATGACATCTGGAAGTTGAGGTTTGTAGTCTGCTTGTAAGGCCCTGTTTACACCTTGTACTAAGATGTGTTTTGTTCGATCAGTTAACAAGTGGACAACGCTAAGTACAGGTGTAAACAGGATCTAAAGCATTTTGAGCTTGTTTGCTTTCAACCACTTCCAGAGGTGGTCAAAAACACATTTGACCAGATTTCTTTCGTAGTGTACGCGCTCATGTGGTCGAATGTGTTCAAACAGCATCAAATGACAGCCTACTCTTCGCCTACTGACCTAACGTGTAAACATTAAATGACTAAATGACATTACGGAAAGTGCGCTAGCCAGACGAGCTAAAGATAAAAAAACGTACCAAGCACAATGTTCTCTCACCATTCCTGATTTCTAACACTCATTCGCAGAATTCGCCGTGGTCTTGCAGCTGTCAGAGAAGAAACGAAAGCTGCTGCTCTCCGTGTGTTTTTCCGTCGTTCCAGTCACATTCATATGTAAATTGCACAAGGTTATTGTGACGAGCAGGGCGGGCGAGAGCCGTGAGGGAACGGCGCGAGGCCGGTGACGCGAGAGTTAACGAGCTTCAGGTGCTCGGCGCACCGGTCTCGAGTCCCCACGGAGGAGCTCCGGAAGCATAAAGGAGGAGCGACGACAGTGAAGGACGAGAGAGGACCAGGCCTGGATTTTATGTTGTGGTTTATTTGGTTTGTGTGGGCGGCAGTCGCCGTGAGGAACTGCCGCCCTTATACTTTTTGGTTTTATTGTCTGTTTATTTCTTTATTAAAGTTGTTAAATGTTCGCCGGTTCCCGCCTCCTTCTTCCCTTTCTACGAACTTTGTTACACTTATTTTCTCCATTAGTTCGAAAGATCTGAAATGAACTATACATTTACCCGCTCATAGACACTCCCCTGGAAATCAGGGCAGAAGTGGTTGAAAGTGGACAAAAGAGACCTCCTGGTGTAAACAGGTATGCGTCTCCACTTATGATCTGATCAAGCAAAGCGCTTTTTAGTACCAGGTGTAAACAGGACCTAAATGTATGTTTTTGATCAACATTTTACACTATTGATGTCATTTCTGGCGATAAATTACTTTTAAAGTAATTATTCACCAAGTTATCAGCAAAGCTCTCTATTTTGCTGAAACTCATCAAACCGTTACGCTGCATGAGGTAACTTTGCAGGCAGCGTTTGAGAACATAGTGCCTGAATAAGCAGCAAGGCAACAAATCAGCCATCTAGGCATTCAGACGCAGCCGACATGTATGCCTACATGTCTTGATAGAGAAAAGGATTTTACCTGAAGTAAACAGTCATTAAAAATGTCCGAATGCAGGCGAGGCAACTCAAAGAAAAGATCTTCAACACTTGATGCATTTGCAGATTCAATGCAAACTACTTCATCCTTTTATGCTTAAGTGCCCGACACTGATACAGAATGAGAAACCAATGAGATTCATACAAACTAGAAATCATTGGTGAATTGTTGTGCGTCTCCAAGCAGCACAATGTGTTTTACCTGAGGTGGCGCTGCACAGACCTTCAGTGTATAATGACATCAAGAGTGTTTTCGAATCACTGTCGTGGTACTGCAATATCAAACACTAATAGGTCACTACTGCATGTGAGTAAGGGTTTATGAGAGTTTCACATTATGCATAGAAAATCATCGTTTACAGACAAAGTATTTGTGACGAGCAGGGCGGACGAGAGCCGATGAGGGAAGGGCGTAAGGCCGGTGACGCAATTGATAATGAGCTTCAGCTGCTCGGCGCACCGGTCTCGTGTCTCTCACGGAGGAGCTCCTGAAGCATAAAAGAGGCGCGACAACAGTGAAGGACGAGCGAGGGCCAGGCCTGGACTTTATGTTGTGTTTTATTATGTTTGTGTGGGCGGCAGTCGCCGCGAGGAACTGCCGCCATTTTACTTTCGTTTTATTGTTTGTTTATTTTATAATTAAAAGTTATTAACGTTCGCCGGTTCCCACCTCCCTCCCGTTCTTACGAAATGTGTTACAGTATTATGAAATCATTTACTTACCGTTTGTGATGTAGCTGCTGTCAGATCTAATACCGACTGCTTAACCAGTAAAAGTTTCTTTGCAAATTCACTATTACAATAGCAATATGCTGTCAAATTCTACAACGAACATGTAATCCTCCAACGCTATCCTTGCCAATCAAACTAATCCATAAACTCTTTCCTGACTCCCTCTAAAGTCTGTATTTGTGCAAATGAGCTGTTTAAACTGGGCATGTCACAGTTCCTTTACATTCCATTTACTCTTCCATTTGTCTTCTTGTTGGCAGACTCGGCATACACTGAATCCATAGACAGCGTCAGTGATTATAATGGGTTCTAATTGCTTTTGATGTGATGCGATGCCCGCATCTGGTATAGTCAAGTGGTTAAAGCATCTGAATGCCAACGGACGGGGCATGGTTCATCAATGTCTTGCTCTGGAGGCCAGCATATGCAAATGTATTTGCCCATCACAAACACCACAATATCCAAGCTGCGAAACTTGCAGGATGCTGCAATGGTAAAGAGCTCTTCATCAAGGCAAATTTGATTTTTTCATGTCATGACCCTTTTAACATTTTTTGTTTTTTTGGTAATTTAGGACAAAAGTGTGTATAAATGGAAAAAGAGAGGGAGAATTTGTTTTTTTTTTTTAATAAATGTTTTATTATTTTTATTTTTTGGACTTGTATTAAATAACACTGTAGTATCTGTATTATGTTGCCTAACTCAAAAATGTTTATAACTTCAGCATTGCGTGATACTATTTCAAAGTGAGTTTGACAGATAATAAATTGTATTTACCAATGAAAATAAACCTGGAAAGAGAAGTGAGGATTTGAGGAGAAAAACAATAGATCCTTCGTGCATTCCAGTGAAAAATTAATGGGATATGCCGTAAATTAAAATGGGAGAACAGACCACAAATGTGCCGTATATGTCATACTTTTTCATATCACAGCGGAGTACAAAGGGAAAAGGAAAATAATCATGAGGAAAAGAATGCAGTGGCTGAAAAGAGCTCTTGCCACAGATATTCTTCTCATAACATTCCCATTAAAATACCAAGCATGTTATTCTCATGATGTCTGAAAATTAATGAAGGAGAATTGACATGGTAAGCTTTATTCAGGGCAACCTTGTGATTTGAAATGATTCGTTTCAGTTTTTATGAATAATTTCCTCAAAAGCGAAACCTTTTCCTCAAACCGGAAGAGCCCCCCATAATTCAAAACGCAGTAGGCTAGTCCGGAATGGATACTAAGCCCGTTTCCGCCACTTAAAAAAAAAAAGAAAAAAAAAGATTATTACGATTTTTTATCTCACAATTATGACTTTTTTCCCTCAGAATTGCGTGATATAAACTCACAATTGCGAGTTATACAGTCAGAAGCTGTGTCCGAAACCGCCCACTCGTTCACTAACCCCTATATAGTGCATGACAGTTGAGTGCACTATATGAGCAAAGAGTGAACGAAAATGAGTGAGCGAATTCAGATGCTGACGTTAATAGCATGCGCCAGACAGCGCAGACAATTTCGTCATTAAAATTTCCTATACCCATCTGTAATATGTCCCGTTTAGCTTAATGAATTGTATATTACTGTTTATTTGTCATGTTTATTGAGAATAAAGAGAGAATAAAAACACCTGTGTCATGCTATTTAGTAAATTTATATTTAAAAATAACAGAACAAAAACACTGCACTGTCACATTTGTTTATAAAAAATATAATAGTAAATAAATACAATATAAACAACAGTATACAATGTACAACAGTTCACAAACATATGAGAAAAATCGACCAAATTATCATATGATAATAAGTATATATATTATTATATAAATCTGTATCATTTCGCTTCAAAATATCTTTACAAAGATGTTCTAATTAATAAAAAATTACACTTACATTTGTAGAAGTTGCCGCTTCCCGTATTGCCGTCCGCCATATTTATTTTTTTCGCGCTCGATCGTCTTATCGCGTTGGATTTTGGGTAACGGCGCTTTAACGAGTGTACATCGAATGTACACTCAAAATCAGAGAGCATTGTGGGTAAAAGTAGTGAACGAATGTAGGGAATGCAGTCGTTCACTCAGAATTCGGACAGCACTACAAAATGGCCGACACCCGATATAGTGCACTACATAGTGGATAGGGAGCAGTTTCAGACACAGCTAGAGTCTATATCTCGCAATACTGAGAAAAAAAACTCAGAAATCTGACTTTATATCTCGCAATTCTGACTTTATAACTCACAATTTTGAGTTTACATCCCGCAATTCGGAGAAAAAAAGTCGCAATAATCTTTTTTTCCCCATAGGATACACCATGTACCTGCCACAAGACAAGCCGAGAAAATAAATGGGATTGTTGTTATAACATAAGTAACCACTGGGTGCCGCTCTGCCCCCATCCATTCACCATTAGGCTGCAACAACTGGGCTGAAGTGAACATGATGTGTTTCCAAACACAAGGGAATAACTTCTGTTTATTACACTTCAATGTACAACTTGAGCAATAACACTGACTCTCTGTTGCTATTCAGTGGTATATGACAAGCAAACATTTTCTTATGCTACTAATTCACTGGTTGCATTTTGGCAGAGCATGTGCGTCGACAGGACCTTCCTAATTAGGCCCCATGCATGAAATTAATGAGTTTAAAGAAAAAATGTTACAGTCAAAATGGCAATGCTGCTATTTATTTGAAAGGAATTGGGCTTATGGGTATTATGGTATATGGAGAGCGCTGCTACTTAAACATAATGAGGAGCTGGTAGTAAAAGGAGAGAGATATTAGAGCAAGCTGTGTGTCTCTCTTCAGTTGGCTTGAGCAACCTGGGTGTGTTTATGTAAAGGGAGGATTCGCATGGAGAGCAGCAGCGCTGAAGTGACTGGCACCAATTTATTTTCGACGGTGACCGAGATGACAAAGTTATGCGCAGTTTGTTAACGCTTAAATGATACAAATTTTATTACACAGCTGCTGCTTGACTTCAGTTTAGTTTAATGGCACCACTGTAATTTGTTGTGTTGGGTCGCTGACAATATCACTAGGGCTGCCAACTTTGCGAGACTTACGCAATTGACACACTTCTTGCACCACACATTCATATTCTTCTGCTGTTAAAAAACCCCCATTGTGGATCAAAGAGGACAGACAATTCTGTCAATTTTATTGCAAAATTCAAAAAAGAAAAATTCTGTCAATTTTATTGCAAAATTCAAAAAAGAAATATGGCTCTTCTCTCTATATGGTTTACCGCTCAATGGGTTTATGGCTCTTTAATGTCGCTGCAGCGCCTCAGTTCAAGCGGCACGTGGACGATCATCTCTTCCTCTTAACTACAAGTTGTGGCACAAAATAAACGAGAATGAACATCAGAAGGTATGTTGAAAAATAAAGTACAACTAACTGAAATGTATCATGTAATCACTCAGCGTTGCAAAAAGATGTCATTGATACAGTTTGTGAACAGTATGTATTGTTATATTTATATTTAGTTAGTCAGTTACTAGCAATAATTTGCTAAATGTATGCAGTATATTATATATTCATTTTTCCCCCACTTATATACTTCTACTTAGGCTATATTTTTACTCTTATATCATCAAATATACTAACATATACATATATATATATATATATATATATATATGTATATATATATATATATATATATATATAATATATATATATATATATATTTTTTTTTTTTTTTTTTTTTTTTTTTTTTGTGCGTGTGTGCGAATTAGCTCAAAAGGGAAATATGAATAATTATAATAATTATTTTTCAATATTTGGATCAGTTAATCGGATTAACTTCCGGATTAAATTAATATTACAATCAATCAGTCAGCGCACTTATTGATCATAGATCAACTCTTCAGTAAGGATATTTTCCGTGACCACAGAAAAATAACGCTTTCTTAGCATTTAGCTGTGATCAAAATCATTAACCCTGATGTTATGACCCAATTTGACCCATTTAGATTTTCTAGTTGTTGGAAATACTGGTTAACCTATGTTTTTTTTTCTTGATATTTTGAGACTTTTTCTCATTTATCCTCATGAACATGCATGTAAAGTTTCAACATGCTGGTGTTTTTTGACATATACAAACAAAAATTCTGTTACGTTCGTGATGTTCGCCGGGTCAATCTGACCCGCATGTTTTAACGCTCTGAGGCAACTGTGCTGACCCAAAATAATAACATTTCTTAGTCATTTTATTTTTTTACTACCTTATGAAGCTAAAAAAATAAGTTTTCCACACTTATTTCAATATAGAAAAATGTTTTAATCAGCACCATGTGTGTGAAGTTCATTTGCAGAAAACACACACTCGCTCTCAGAAGTAACTTCTTGACTTCAGGAAATGAGTTTACGAAACAGCCAACTTAGCAAAAGTTAATATTTTCATTATACAGCTACATTTAATTGTTCAGTTATGATGTTCTAAGAAAAAATGTACTGTTTATTTTCAAATTTTGTCAAAACAGAACAGTTTTAAAAATGGTTAAAATTTTTTTCATTAAATCATATCTTCAGATATATATTTTTTGGAATATTTGACAAATGTTGATATTAAAAGTTTACAGTTTGTATCTGAATCTTTGATGTTTTTCATAGTGTGATTTTTGAGGAATTGCATTGAATCCTATTAGGGTCAATTTGACCCGCTCCATAACGAGTGAACACAGAAATCGAACAGCGCATAAGGGTTAAATCGACATCGGTTTATAAGCAGATCAGAATCAACTCGCAAGAATGTGCAAAAAAGTTTTATTTCACTTAATCACATATACACAAATCACGCATACATAGGAAATGAGAAAATGGAAGTGAATAAAACTGTAGCATAACAGAGGAATGGAGCTATGAAAAGAGTCATTTAACGAGCTGGAAGAACCAACAGTTTCTCACTATAAAGCACCTTTGTTTAACAAAGGGGTTCACAACGTAATACCAAACCACTGTTTAGTGTCAGGTGTAAGATACTTGCAATTGTCTCAGCTGTTGAAGAGTGTCTGGATATGGAGTCTCGAGAGAAATTCTTGATGGTTAGGTCTGACGGTGCTGAAGTTGTAATCAATATCTTCTGCATTGAATGAATAAATAACAATGAGCTTGCGTTGTTAATTTGACTCCATGGTCGAGGAAGTTGCGCATGGCTTGAAGTGAATGAGGCCTGGTCTCATGTGAACAGCAATTAGTAGAATCAGCCAGAGAAGAAGGGAAATTTGTGTTGGCTTTTAAGTTCTCCAGAGGTCACACCTTTGAGTTCTGGCTTGACCAATGAGAAAGGTGCAATTCTCAAGCGGGTGAGTTCCTTTGTTTGAAAGTGAACTCATTTGTATGAGGGGAGAAAGCTGGCTGTATGTTTCCATTTATCATCAAAGAAAACACAGCACATGTGCACATTACACTCTCTCTCCATTGCATTATCATCAATATACAGCTTTTAGGGGGGAGCTTAATAAACTGAATAAATTTGCAAAATAACTCAGAAGAAGTGCGTGCATTACACCTATAATTTCATAGACTAGACATCCTGTCAAAAATATAAGTCCCGCCTTAATAAAGGAGAATGTGCAGATCTTATACGTTTTTACACTTACAAAAAATATTAAAATGTATACAAAAACAAATGAGAAGATTAATCATGATAAAGTCTGTGACAATAAGGAAGGATTAATATGTATTTAATTTATACGGTGAAGAATGTGCAGTGTTATTGTACATTTATTTACTTTATTTCTGTACATGGAAACTGGTAAACCTACCTAAAAAGCAATGTTTATTTCATATGTATCTTTGTTCTTTTGTATTTATGTAGGCCTGCTGAATGTTAAGTGGATCTAATCCATGTTCATTAGAAATTATTTCATGATGCAGCGATAAACTAGCTAGTTTAATTTAATGCAGGTGTTTTTTGAGCTTTGCAGATTTAAAAAATGATCAAAATATCTATTTTGATGGCAAAATTTCAAATAAGAGAGCAAGTGACAAATATCGGTTTCGGAATTGGCCAATATTTTTTTTGTTAAAATCAGAATCGGTATCGGCCCACAAAAATCGGTGCATCCCTAACTGTTTGATTGATCCAGTCGTTACATATATATTACTATAAAAACTGTCTTATATGCACTTGATTTCAAAACTGTTATTTTAAACTTTAGTAGCTTACCAGCCGAGGGTTCCCTGTGTAGTTTACCGCATTAGTGAGAAAAATGAACATGTTTTAGCTGATATTTATCCATATAAATCGATATTGAAGCTAATTGAATCGAGAACGAAATGATTCACAAGCTTATGAATCATGAAATTTGTTTCACTATTTGATTCTTCAGAAGACCCCCCCCCCCAAGACTTTCAGATTCTGAACGTCCTGTTTATATGAATCCTAAAGCTTATTCACATATTAGTTTATGTGTGCTTCACATGAGCTCCAGACTAAATTTCAGCACATATGCAGTGAACAGTCACTCAGAACAGGAGAAAATGCACTGTTGATAACACAGTAGCTTCCATGAGTATACTGTATACTGTATTTTGATAACACATCCGAAGCGCTTATTTTTTAGCAAAGGTTTAGTAAATATTAACTCCTGTTTGTAAGATATGAGATGTAAATAAACATACACATGATTGACATAGTCGTATGTAAAAAGGCGCATTACAGCACTGTGCATGTGCGCAAGTTTTTCTTTTTGAATCCGATTGAGAAACATGCTTAATTTTTTTTTCCCATTGATCGGATTATTTCAGTTCTACACCACCATTCCAATCTAGTTGAAATATATTGTTCGGATTAAACTTTTGTCAGATTAAGGTGTTTACATGAAGGCTTTTCAGTTTACCATCAAACTGATTATTTAGTTGCATGTAAACATAGTTACTGTAGCATCCAAACTAGACAAACAGCAGCCTTTCTTTGATTTCCAGCAACACATACATTTCAGAAGTTTGAGAACAATAATTTGTCTTCTTAAATAAATTAAGAAACATTTAAAGGGTTAGTTCAGCCAAAAATGAAAAATCTGTCATTAATTACTTAGACAATTAAAAAAATTATTAAATATTAAATAATAGTAATGTTTTTTTGTTTGTTTTTTTTAAAATAGAAAATTAACACTTTCAGATGCCCAGAAAGCTACTAAAAAAGTTCATGTGAGTACAGTCGTTCAAACACTGGTTCGAAACTTTACGAAATCTTTGTTTCGAATCAGTGGTTCAGAGCGCCAAAGTCATGTGATTTCAGTAAATGAGTCTTCATTACGTCATAAGTGATTCGAAATTTCAATTGTTCATGTGACTTTGGCAGTTTGATACGTGAACCGAACCACTGATTGGAAACAAGATTCGTAAAGCTTCATGAAACAGTGTTTTGAAATCACCCATCACTAGATATTGATGAAAAGTCGTTATTTAGTTTTTTTGGCACACAAAAAGTATTCTCGTCACTCTATAATATTAAAGTTGAACCACTGTACTCACATGAACTGTTTTAAATATGTTTTAGTAGCTTTCTGGACATCTGAAAGTGTTAATTATCTTGGTGTCAATAGAGGCGTCACTGATTTCATCAAAAATATCTTCATTTGTGTTCTGAAGATGAACGAAGGTCTTACGGGTGTAGAATGACATGAGGGTGAGGAATTAATGACAGAATTTTCATTTTTGGATGAACTAACCCCAATTGTGCAAAAATGTAAATATTTGATAACACATTGTCTCATGTATATTTGGACATGGATGAACGCTAAAGCTTGACTACACAAAAACCAGCAGTAGCTTGATTTTTAACTGCATTTTAGTCTACCAGCGGAGGCCAGCTACTAACCAGCTAAACCTTGATGTAAGGATATGAAATGAATCTGGATAATGAATCTGGATCATTCCCAGCATTAACAAGGAGATTGTACTTGATTATAATAGAAGCAATCAAGTTTAGTTGCATCATGCTGTTTCGCTCACCTGCAGTGTAGAGAGTCTGTAAGAAATGCGACTCTTTTATTGCCCTAAATACAAAACACTGGTGATTTCACACTATTGCACCCCAGGCCATCACCTATCACCCTCCTTTCTTTTTATCGTTATCTCCGTCTCTCGTTTTCCCTCCTCCATTGCATCACTCTCTGAATTATTAAGCTCTGTCATTCTTTCCGAGGGAATCCGTCTCTCATCAGATCTGTAGGCCATCTCATCTGCTTCACCGCTCTTTCACCTCAAGCGCCAACACTCGCAACGTCGCCTCCTGACAGACAGGAAATCGCTCAAATCACACACGCACACACACAATGTGTGTAGACTCTAGTACCGTTTTCCTGTTCTTGGCACACGGTCATTTAATCAGTGCTGGCAAGTACAGTAACTAAATAAAATCTGCAATGCTTAAGCACATTTTTCAGGAACAATAGCAACAGTGGCTTTTCTTGAAAGTAACATTTTATTTCCATTAAGTAGCAGTATATTGTGACAAAACACTGCATAATTATACTATGTCCCCTCCAAAGTCCCTGTCATAGGCTGGATAGAGCTGTGCGTGTAAACCTCGCTCCCCTGATCTCAAGAGGCGCGGCCTTTAGCCTCTTTGTTAGAGCATGCCAGCGGACTTGGGTTTGAGTCCCGCGTAGAACGGGTGGTTTGAACAGGAGGGATTATAAAGGCAAGTCATTTAATAAACAATAGGTGGTGCTTGCAGTTTGTACACTCACAGTGTGCTGTAGTACACGACCAAAAAATCATGATATTCTGTCAATGAAGCGCAAGTCTAAAGCAAAAGTCACATGTGTAAGATACTACTATTCACTATTAATTTAACATCACATCCACAATCATCATAGTTATATATAGTATACTGACTCATCTCTTCACACACTTGTCTCGCTGATGCTGACCCCAAACCAAACCCCCCCTCCCCCCCACCCACCACCCTCAGGATCTCCCCCTCCCGGGCCCCGGCTACGCCCCCGCCCCTCCCTTTCAGCAGGCAGGGAAATGCAGTCCCGCAACCCTCAGGATCTAAGCGGACGGACGGGGGCCTACGCAAAAGAACTTTATCTTACAGTTTTTTGCTGCTGATTTGTAAATAAATTCATTGCAAGTTTAATTTACTCCCCGAGTCTTTCTGGTAGAACTTAACCTTTATCCTCATACGGAAATCTCAATTGGCCAGACAGTGATTTTAACTTCTTTGAATTATAAAACACTTGGTGTCCGGGACACTGCGAGCTTGGGGACTTAAGTGTACACCATGAGTTCTTAAAGGCGTGCTTTAAATGAATAGTCTCACGAATGATTGTTGAGATTGTAGTCTCACTTGAAATGAAGTACAAGGGGAAATGGAGTACAAGAAGTCTTTCTTCTATAAACAAAATAGCAGGTAATACAATTTTTTTTTTTTTTTTTTTTCGAAATAGTGCAATCTTCAGTTAAAGGCACAATATGTATTTTTTTGCCACTGGGGGTCGCTAAACTCTTCCAAACAATAACAAAGGCGTAGTTTATTGACGCTGTGAATATGGAATCATTGAACTTGTCGTCATGCCGATGGATTTAATAATGTTTATGGGGAAATAATGTTTATGGATGAGTGAATGCATGTTTTTAACATGACTGTGGTGAAGCTGGACGTGGCTGAGAATTGCGGGCAAGATAGATATCAGAGGAACACACGAGTCCCGGGGATATAAAGAAACGAGGACATTTCATTCTATCGAACTTCTCGCAAGTGCTGAAATACTACTCATACAGGTCAGTTTATTTGACAAATTAAAACTGTGAGGTAACACAGCGCTTTTTCACTTGATCTTGATCACGTCATACTAAACTGTATTTGAGTGTGTTGAAAGTTATAATGTTATTCTGTGTATTAGTTTGTTGGCTGTATGAGACTTAACAGTAATCTAGATCAACATTAGAATATCATGCTGATGATATTCTAACACTTCGTCGTGTTCAGTTTTATAACATTGATTAGTCTTATACATTTGCTTACCTTGTCTAATAACGTGCAAGAGTGTCTCTGTTAAGTCAAAGTTTTTCGCAAAGGTCTCGCCATCTCGGAAACGCTACACCGATATTGATCCTCATTTTATTTCTCTTTTTGTCCCAAAGTTTGCTTGCCATTGTCCATAATGTTTGAACGAAACAACAGCTGCGTGCCGCTACACGTTACACAGGTCAGTTGCCATGGTTACTGTGCAGTACAAGTGGAAACCAGGAATAACGCAGATATTACGTCACTGACAGGTGCAAGTTACAAAGGAGGGACTATTTAAAATTGTGAATTTCTCTGAATTTAGAAATTCTTGGAGACATTTAGAATAATGTAAATACACAGCTGAACGAAATATATAACATTGTGCAAATGGTTTTTGGATATTTTTATAAAAATTTTTTACATATTGTGCCTTTCAAATTAAGCGTTTCTTTAGTATGTTTTCTGTTTGATAGTCCATTTTAGACATACTAACCATTTTGCAACTATGTCAACTAACTCTCATTAGAGATTTTAAGTTTTTTAATCATTTAAAATTGGGTTTTTATGGCTCAAGTAATATGATAAAGGAGAATATGGATCTCTTACTCGAGGAGGAAAAAACCCCACATTTTTATAACATTTTATTTTAGGCCCAAACTGAGAAAAAATATGCAATTCGGTGCAGATTTTGTTATTTATATGGCCAAAAAGTAAGAGGAAATTCTGACATTGTTAGTAATTTAGATCAATGAGATCTTAGTATAGCACATTACTTACATAAAAATATCAGTTTTCACTCTATATCTCCCAATATGTCTTAGTAAGATCATTTAGATTTAGATAATTGTTAGATTTATAATCAAAGACTTTAGTTTTAATTATGATGAACAAATGATATATATATATATATATATATATATATATATATATATATATATATATATATATATATATATATATATATAAATATATATATATATATATACATCTAAAATGTAATTAGACTTGTTTTTCCACTGCGAACAGATCCACTTGTTCATTTTCTCTCTCCCCCTTTTTTGTTCATCACTTCCACACTTCTTTCACAGAAGCCCTTTCACCTCACATCATCTCTTTCTCTCTTCTGTCTTGCCTTCATTGTCGTTTTGCCCTCTGTTTTTCTGTAACGTCACGGCCCGGTGCTGAACGTCACTAAAGTGATGGAGGGAAAAAGTGGAGGGTTGAGGCGAGGGACTGACGAGGGAAAGAGAACTGGTGTTCTGTGTTTGTGTGCATGTGAGACGGAGAGACACACACAAACACACAGATCTGTTGCCTGTGGGTGTGAGGGTGGTGTAAAATGGCTCAGTCTGGTGAGAACACAACAGGCGTTTAATGCATCTCTCCGAAACCATAGAGTGCTGGTAAGAGATTTCCCCAGTGTAACACACTCTCATCCCTAAAGAAAGAATGTGCTTTGCCAAAAAAACCAAAAAATATAAAAACAAAAAAAGTGTATTAAAGACAATAGGGACTCCAGGACGGGTGGTGCGAGTCTCTAAACTCATCATACGCGATCTCCATTGGAGATTGATCACTTGAGAATTCATTTTCATGTCTGCAAACAGCCCTCAGATTCATTTCTAAAACAAATATAATGTGCGTCTAAACCCAAAAAAACACGGGCAGAGTGGATCAGTATTCGATGACTGGGACATCAAGTAAGTTAATTTCCACTGACAAATGACTGTTCGCAAAGACCCGCCCCCTTTAGTTACTGTTGCTATGTCCGACAAGTCATGCGCTCTCATGCCACACATCATGTTCTCACAAGGTGAAAAATACATCGTGGAGCAAAGAGGACACTGACAACACATCGACAGACAAGACAGAGCAGGCTACTTTTGATATGAAACAGTTTCATATTTAAAATATTGTAATTTTTAAAATAAGTTTAAACTATAAATACTGCATAGTGGCTCTTTAATGTGTCGCTGTAGCTCCTTCAAGCAATTTGTGATCCAACCATCTCTACTAGTTCATTTATAGCATCAAATAAACATAAATGAACATCAGAAGGAATGTTGTTTCAACCGCGGAAAGACGTGAGTACACACAATTTATCAAGTTCACCAACGTTAATCTTCTAACTACCCTGACTGCTTTGTCAGATAAAATGGCGGAATCGGAGTTATGATTGGTCACATCGCCTGTCAATCAAACCGCCGGGGAAGGGTGAATTGTGAATTCTAAAATACACAACTGAGTACAATATAAATACAAATTTCATTCACGTATTTCTCACGTTCCATTGATTAAAGGTTACCGATCGCTGCTAAATTTCCTATCTTCTTTCAACCTAGCAAAGCTCTGTAAAATCACCTCTCTGTGATGCTATCTGCATTGCTTTTCATATGAAGGCCAAGCTCTTGTGTTGAAGTCATATGAAAGGGCCTTTTATGGTCGATAACACCACAGAGTCCCACTGAGTGATTTTTTTTATACACGAGTTCTCTTCATTGCATAGATACGCCAATAACATTGATCCAGTCACCTCGACTGAAGCACAGAAGCAATTCAAACAAAACAAGTGCACCATGCTCATGTATCATAAAAATGGCTGTGTGAGCATACAAGCACATTAAGTATGGGGTGGGGGGGGGGATTAGGGGTGTGCAGCGATTCTGTGGTTTCTGTGTGAACAGTGTTTGCTTGAGAAACAGATGTGTGCTCATCCACCAGTAGCAGAATTTGGAGGCAAGTGCTTTTGGAAAGCCCTCCAAAACACTGCAAACAGATTAACAGGAACATAAAAATCACTCAAACACATCCAGAGGGATCGTAGTCCAAAACAAATAGAGATTGGCAGCTCATTGACCAATATCCAAATTTTGAAGGGGGTATGATGAATGAATGAGGGAGAAAGGGTGAATTTAAATTTCAACGCAGAATTTGGAAACTTCGATTCTTTGATTGGACCAGACAGACTGTGAGCACGATTATTGATTTCACATGCGAACGGACAAGCCAATCATAAAAGAGGTCATTTAAATTCAGATCTTAATGAACAGCAGCAAACAGTGGCCCATTTAACTCTTGAGGGTCAAAGAGAAGCTGGAAGTAATAACTGTTTTTGGTAAATTGTTGTCACAAAACTGTAATTTCTAACTTTGATACAATACTTTTAAAAATATTGATATTCAGTACTATCACAAAATTACAACATTAACGACATAAACTTTAAACAGTATCAAAGTTAATTTATACTTCTGACCAAAGTATTTTAGCATCATCTGAAACTCTGTTTGTCCGAGATTGCTCAAGCAAGATAACTGAGTCAGAATAGAGCACTTTGCAGCAGACATCACAGTTACGTCACAGCTGCGCGCACACATAGTGGTGGCGGAAATATGGCGGTAACAAGTGGAGGAAAATGGGTAAAATCCACAGAATAAGAGGAAAATGTTTACTTGTGCCTTTGGATGTCAGAATCGGAATGTGAAAATCAGAGTCTTCATTTTTTATAAAATACTGTTGAATGCAGACGTTTATGTTGCAAGTCACCAACTGGACTGATGAAGCCTGCAATGATTAGTCTACTATTAAAGCATGAATTTGATGTAAACAGTAAGTCTACATTATATTAACATGTGCGGTTCATAGGGGACATACATAGCAGTTACAGCATGAAATAATATTTAAACCTATAACATTTTACATGGATCACTTTTAAACATTTTTATTTCACTATTTTGACTTTTTTTTTTCTTGGATTTGTGTGTTTATATTTCAAGGTTTGGACTCAAAATTGTGAGTTTATATAACAATTCTGATGGCAAAAATAAGTCACAATATAAGCTCACTGTGACGAGCAGGGCGGGCGAGAGCCGTGAGGGAACGGCGCGAGGCCGGTGACGCGAGTGATAACGAGGTTCAGCTGCTCGGCGCACCGGTCTCGTATCTCTCACGGTCACAGAGGAGCTCCGGAAGCATAAAAGAGGAGCGACAACAGTGAAGGACGAGAGAGGACCAGGCCTGGACTTTATGTTGTGTTTTATTTTGTTTGTGTGGGCGGCAGCCACCGTGAGGAACTGCCGCCCTTTTACTTTCATTTTATTGTTTGTTTATTTTATTATTAAACTATGTGGAATGTTCGCAGGTTCCTGCCTCCTTCCTTCCATTGAACCTCGTTACACTCACAATTCTGAAGAAAAATAGATATAATAATAAGTAGATCTCACAATCTGTTTTTCCTTCTAAGAATTGTAAGAGATAAACTCAGATTTGCTAGAATTTTGAGATATAAACTCGAAATTGACTTATTTATTCTTTTATTCTGTGGCTTCCACAGACTTCTGCTGCAGAACTGTCATTTTCTGCCACCGGGTATGGCTCCGCCCACACAAAATGTCTTCGTTTGCAAACACAAAATAGGTTTATAACAGTAATAGTAAAAATAATAGGAAGACAGAAATATATTACTATTGTAATACTACTGCACTGTAAAATGAAGAACAAAAATCATAATAGGTACTACAGCTGCACGATTCTGGATAAAATGAGAATCACGATTTCTTTTTGGTTTCAAATAGAGATAATGATTCTCCCATGATTCTGAACATACAACCAAACAAAATAACATGTAATTTACTAGAGGTTCTGACCAAATATAAATTGCGGGACTGTAATTGCTGTAAAATGTTTGAATAAATTATTTAAAAAATGGTTTTTAATGAATTCAGTGACTCTAATAAATACTTTTGAACGGATCTTTTGAATGAATGATTCAATGATAAAAAAAAAAAAATGTCACTTGTCGCCACCTACTGGAATAAGATGTAATTGATACAACCGTTATTTGACGCGGCAATTCAGAGGTCGGGACAATGCATCTCAAGAGGTTAAAACGGTTTCAAATATTATGAACTGATATGTATAAGAAGATATTTTTACAACACTATGATAAAAAAAAATCTAAATTATGGTTAAATCTATTCTTTAATAGACAACTTTGGTTGTATATCTATTTATTTACCAGACACTTTTTTCCAAAGTGGCTAACAGTCCAGTTCAAGGTACGCCTTATATTTTTTTTTATCAGTTCTTGCTTTCCCTGGAAAGTCGCCAGTGCCATGCTCTACTATTTTAGCTACAGGAAGGCATGTGGTTCAGTGAGTCAAATTGAGAGAAAGTTGGTAAAAGAGTGCAAGGAAGTAAAGAGTGAGAGAGGCCTGTTCACATGCTGATGTGGAGAGGTGGAGGGAATTGGGTGATCTGGTCCAGGTTATTAGTTAGGCTCTGTTAGACCATGTAATAGTCTCACAGCGCAACAGAGACGCACTGTTCCAGGGCCACACTCATCCCTGTATGACACCAAGATATGGATGATAGTCCCCACGACATAACAGCCTCTAACACACACTTACACACATAATCTAGGGACAGGCATCTGTGCTCGTGTGTATGAGCATGTGCCTGAGTGCGAGAGTTCGCCACTGCTGCAGCATGTTTGCATATGTGCTGAACAGGCTGTTTTTGCCCTTAAAAGCAACTGTATTTTCCTCTGCCTCCTTCACTCTCTCTCTCTCCTCCATTTCATTTCTTTATTCCTCTCCTCCTCCTCATTTGTCTCACGCTCGGCTCTGGTCAATGAGAACAGAATGGTGTGAAAAGGCACCTTAAATAGAGGAAAAAAAGAGATTCTTGACTGCTTTGGGTCCGCAGTTGATGCCTGATCTTCCACAAGAGGATCTGAGGGGACGGTCGAAACGCCAATTGACCTTCAGCAAGCCCCACCTTAATGTCACATTCTTCAGTTATATATGCTTTTAATGGTTGTTTTCTGCCATATTATCAGACCATCTTTTGCTGTGGATAGTTTGGGTGGTTTTAAATGTATTTTCCACCGTGAAATTACTCGAGATACTGTAAAATGTTGCTGTTGGGGCACTGATTGAGACAGAATTTCATAAATAAATTTATTGGTAACACTTCCCAATAATAATGTTAACATTAATGCAGTAGCTGACTATAGCAATGGTATATTTTTAGCATATATTTATCCCTGCTAGTGTTAGAAAAAATCAAACTGTTCATTGTTTGTTTACGCTTACGGCACGTTTCAGAACACGTTTTACATTTACATCAGCAAACGTATTTGTGACAGTTGGCCTGAGAGAATGGAAATTTATATGATATGATCAGTGGCTCCAATGTTTATTACATTATTCTTACAATAATAAATCACACTAATTTATTCCCTAATCTAAATGAATGTCAATAACTACTCATTTAACTGAATTAATTTACATATTGATTTAGTCCGCAGTAGAGGTGCTGGTAACTAAAGAATGAAAGTGAATGTGTTGTAGAAAGTTTAGGAACAGTCAAATCACTGTCACGTGAGGCTTTTCTCTTATCAGTTGACTGCGAGAAGCGATTCCTAAATTGCAGTCACTGCAGTTTTTAATCACATTAGAGCACAATTTAAGAATTTCTTTAAAGACAAAGGTTTTTTTTTTTTTAAATGCTTTGCAATGTCACAATTCATATCGGCCCATGTAAGAATAAAATCCATTAATTTATTTTTTTTAATACTCTGAACACATTTTTTTGCTAGCAACGAGTAATAGGGCAGAGCTTAGCGATGGGTCAATTACGAGTTCAGAATGATCCAAGACCAGCCGCAGTGACTCTCAGGAAGAGCCCAAGACAGAAGGAAATATAAAATCACAGCGGCCCACCCAATCAAGTGCAATTATAGGAGAAAATTGCTCCTCTCCATTATGAGAGATGGAGTGTTAGAGTAAAAATAGGAAGATTAGGCATATTAGGATGAGCTAGGACCAGAAGAGAGGGGGTCTGTGACCAGAAACCAGCCAGCGTGGACTCCACGTGAACATTCTCTGCTTGAGACAAGTGGAAAATCTTCCAGTGACTCATGCCAGGAGAGCCGCTCAAGTACAGCTACTTTCAATTATTGAACCGTCCACCCTGATAGAAGGAAACAGAGAAAGAGAGGCTTATTGGGGTAATATCAGCACTCTGTTGCCAGCCTCCCTCGCAAGACGAGCCCTGGTTATGTTAGTGCTATTGTGGTCTACACAGGGATGGAGTTGGCTAAATTGATCTTGGCTAGCAATTTTGCAAGTGAGAGTGTATTACATGATGGTAAAAGCATTTTTGGACTCGCCACTGAGGATGGTTGATGGTTGATAGCGTCTGTGTGGTGAGTGTATTTTGGGTTGCACCTGGGTTGATATATATGGGTTATATATTTGGGCTGGGTAGGTTACTTTGAAAATGTCTTTCACTACAGATTACAAAATAAATGCTTTAGAAAGTAATTTGTTATCTATTTTATACTTAATCTAAATACTTTAGAATACTTTGGATTACTAATAAGTATGTAACACACACAAAAAACGTAATTGCAAGTTTTTATCTCACAATTTGACTTTTTTCTCAGAAAGTATAAATCATTGCATGATATAAAGTTGTAATTGGAAGTTATAAAGTCAAAATTATGAGATATAAACTCTCAATATTGAGAAACGTCAAATTTATGAGATATAAACTTGCTGTTATGGTTGGCTGCTCAGGAACAGGCACGACGAGGAAGGTCAAAGAACAAAGAACTTTTAATATAATTCAGACAGGGTAACACAACCAACCACGGGACAGTGTGCATGGCACAAACAATAATCGACAAAGAACAGAACATAGGTGGGAACTTAAATACACAGATGACGAGGACTAAACGAAGACAGTTGACAGGACTAAACTAATTACAGTGATTAATACAAACTAATGACGACGAGACAGAACTAAACCAAAACAAGACATACACGTGACACTCGCAACATTGAGAGGTCAGAATTATGAGATATAAACTCGCAATGTTGAGAAAAGTCAAAATTATGAGATATAAGCTTGTAATATTGAGAAAAGTCCGAATTATGAGATATAAACTCACAATATTGAGAAAAGTCAAAATCATGCAATATAAACTCGCAAGTCAAGTAAGTCTTGGGTTTCTAAGGAAAAAAACTCTCAATTGACTGGAAAAAAGTTGTATATATATATATATATATATATATATATATATATATATATATATATATATACACATATATATGTATGTATATATTACACACGGACACATCACATGCATTCCCCACAGCATACAAACAACCCTTGGGCCCATTTGGCCGCACCATAAAACAGCATTGTTTAAAGAGAGCAAATAGATCAAATGAATGAATAAACACGACTCCCGTCTGCGTGTTTTATGTGGCGTCCTTTTTCGATTTGTTTTTGCCTACATGAAGCACTGGCTGGAGGTCTCAGAGCCACAGCCAAAAGCTTCTCTGCATGGGTGTGGAAGTGCTGCGGGCTTCATTAAACACACACGCTGCTGCACAGTGAGCCCCCCTGTCTCTGGCGTATTTCTGTCAAATTTGGAGAAGAACGGGCAGAGAGTGCAAGAGAGTGATGGAGAGACAAAAGGATATGGAAAGAAAATCTGAGAGAAAAAAAAAGAAAGTAACTCTGTTGCAAAACCGTTAAACTAGTACAGGTAGGATATCAGCTACCCAAGTCAAGAGTCAGATGTACAGTTTAGCATCATTATACAACAGTATTTGCACTGCGATTCACCAATTAGAATTGATTCTTCCAGATAGAAATGTGACATTTACCCAATATTTGTGCTATTTATTTTTAATGGTTATTAAAGGCCCAGATATACTCACGACAAAGTTCTTTTTCGTTCTTCTTTTAGAGGTAAAACGAAGTTCGAAATACGTGCGCAGCGAAATACTGTTATCGAACTGAAGCCGCCCACACTGCTGAGAGAGTTACGTTTGATGAATATATAAATATGTGATGCACACTTTCCTCTCAGTAACAAAATAAAATGAGAAAACAGCAGGCTTTATTATAGAAAGCATATAAACGACAACATGGGTATATTAGCACGAGCTCTGCAAATTAGCACTCCAGTAAAGTCACGAGACGTTTGTTTATATGTGGCATTTTATTCAATAGAATGCTTAAAAGTGAGCAGCTTTACGGTATCAAACATGAAAAACAATGCCAGTGATTCATTTCATCAGAAGTACAATTTCATTTTTTACTATAATGTGGCTCGCCAGTGTGTTCATGTTTTCACCCGTGGAGATCTTACCTCGGATTCAACACATGAAATGAGTAAGAGAAGGGATCTCAGCGAACACCTCCTTTTATGTTATCGTCACAGACCAGCGAAAGTGAAACAAACATTTTCTGAGAGTTCACTTTGGTAAGCCATTTCGAACTCCCAAAATGAACTTCATTTTGGCCTTCAAATGATGTAACATCAGTTCGTTCTTCAATTTCATTTGAAGTATATCAAAAAGGCATTGTTAGCTTAGCAACATGCTAATGCTAATGCAAACGTCTACTGGGATCAACAGGGATTTATGAAGTGACAAGCGACTTACTCTACTGTTGAAATGTGTGGGGTCAATGAGATTTTTTGAAGAAATTAATTCTTTTTATTCAGCAAGGATCAATTCAATTGATCGACATTAGCATTAAAGTCATTGTCACAGAGACGAACTCCATGATTCCCTCCTCAGACCATCGGAGGGCGCCCTCACCTGAATACTGACACACACACACTTTCACCCACACTTCATTCACATTTCACTACATTTCCCACAAGCCCCGTACCTTGGTACTGATTGCTGCACCAGCTGTAACCTTATTTAACTGACTCTCAGCCTGACAGACTTTGCGAGGTCTTGTTTCCAGTTTGGTGCATTTCTAAACGTTTATTCCTGTGTCTGCCTACCCGTTAACGAACTTTTGGATTTCCGTGTCTGACTCTTTGCTGCCTGCCCCTTTTGTTCTGTTTGCCTGTTTATTGGACTTTACGATTGATACCTGCTTGCCTTGCTCAACGACCACGATTCAGCCTGTTCTCTACCATTCCTGTCTGCCGGTATTTGACCCTTGCTTGTTTGACTATTCTGTTTATAAATAAAAGCCTGCTTATGGATCCCAATCGGAGTGATGAGTCACTACAGTCATAATGTTACAAAAGATGTTTCAAATTACGGATGCACCAAAAAAAGTTATTTTCACCATCGGCCATTGGCCGGCTGTTTAAAAACATCTGATGGGGCTGATTATATTCTATCAATCAATAGGGGGCAAAACATGTCAGATTGAAACTCATACTGTGTGTGAAAAATGTGTTGTTGAATTGTCAAAGTTAATGCAACAATAACGGATTAACAGTAAAAGAAAGAAGTTTCTAATCGACACTATGACACAATTATTTGTTTCAACTGCGGAAATATGTCAAAACGGCTTATCCAGTGTCACACTTCGTTAGTTAGCTAAAAAACAATAGAGGAACTCATTTACTGTTAATTATGTATATATTTGAATAAATTTGTCATGAAGACCAGCACAGCTGAGTTGTTCACAAACATTTCGTTATTATTTTTATTTATAGTGTAATTGTTATATCTAAAAATAAATTGCAGTTAAAAATAATTGCTTGGGCTCTGTTGTTAATTTTAACCTCTAGTATTGTAGCAGTGTACCAAATGAGACCGTTTCCTAGTTTATAGCATTAGTTGGGAGAATGTTTTAGTTTCCTCAAATAAAGGTTTCTGTGCTGGCAGCTTTCATTCTGAGAAATCAGCTATCATATTGGCAGAGAAAATTAGTATCTGTGCACTTCTTTTTCTATTCATCGGAATATCTTGACCAAAACATTATCATGGTTTCCACAAATCAGGTAGAAGTGTCTGAGATGAGTTTTCTCTGCAGAGTTTCAGGGCTAAACCTAAGAGACAGGGTGAGAAATTCTGACATCCAGGAGTAGATCCAATCTCCTCCCGGCCAGACGCAACCAGTAGTGTCTTGTTATGGTGCTCTATGCATGTCCAACTGTCAAGAGACCCCAGGGCAGACCTAGAATGCGCTGGAGGGATTGTATCTCCCGGCTCGCCTGAGAATGAACCCCTTTGAGGAACTGGACTGGAGGAAGTTGCCTGGGAAAAGGACTAGTGGGCAGCCATACTTTGGCTGTTGACACCACGAACTGGTCGTAGACGTGGAAATTGAGGATGGATAGAGGGTTTACTCAAAATGTATTAAGTAGCACAACAGTTTTCAAAATTAACAATAATGAGAAATGCATTATGGATAAAAAAACTAACAAAAAAATTGTAAATAAATTGAAGCAGCGTGTCATATATCATGAATTTCTGTATCAACGCATGAATCAAACTCACTCAGAATGATGACAATTCCTGACACATTTTTCCACACAACTTTATTTTATTACTTCAGTGCATCTAGAAAGTATTCACAGCGCTTCACTTTTGCCACATTTTATCACGTTAAAGCTTTATTTCAAAAGGGATTGAAAAAAAGGATTTTCCTCAAATTCTACAAACAATACCCATATTGACAACATGAAAGAAGTTTGTTTGATAACTTTCCAAATTTATTAAAAATAAATAACCAAAATAATCATATGTACATAAGTATTCACAGTCTTTGCCATGACACTCAAAATTTAGCTCAGGTTCAGCCTGTTTCCACTGATCATCCTTGAGATGTTTCTACAATTTGATTGGAGTCCACCTGCGGTAAATTCAGTTGATTGGACACGATTTGGAAAGGCACACATAAGGTCCTATATAAGGTCCTACAGTTAACAGTGCATGTCAGAGCACAAACCAAGCCATGAAGCCCAAAGAATTGTCTGTAGACCGCCGAGACAGGATTATATCGAGGCACAGATCTGGAGAAGGGTACAGACAAATGTCTGCAGCATTGAAGGTCCCAATGATCACAGTGGCCTCCATGGAAGTTTGAAACCACCAGGACTCTTCCTAGAGGGAGTTGCCCAGCCAAACTGGGTGATTGTGGGGACAAAAGCCTTAGTCAGGGCCCGTTGGTCACTCTGACAGAGCTCCAGCATTTCTCTGTGGAGAGAGGAGAACCTTCCAGAAGAACAACCATCTCTCCAGCGCTTCACCAATCAGGCCTGTGTGGAGCCAGACGGATGCCATTCTTCAGTAAAAGGCACATGACAGCCCACCTGGAGGACTCTCGGACCAGGAGAAACAAAAATCTCTGGTCTGATGAAACAAATATTGAACCTCTTTGGCATGAATAGCAAGCGTCATATCTGGAGGAAACCAGGCACCACTCAACACCTGGCCAATACCATCCCTACAGTGAAGCATGGTGGTTGCAGCATCATGCTGTGGGGGTGTTTATCAGCAGCAGGAACTGGGAGACTAGTCAGGTTTGAGGGATGAACCCGATTGAGCATCTCTGGAGAGATCTGAAAATGGTTGTGCACCGACGCTCCTCATCCAACCTGATGGAGCTTGAGAGATCCTGCAAAGAAGACTGGGAGAAACTGCCCAAAAAATTGTGTGCCAAGCTTGTAGCATCATACTGAAAAAGACTTGAGGCTGTAATTGGTGCCATAGGTGCTTCAACAAAGTATTGAGCAAATGCTGTGAATACTTACGTAGATGTGAAGTTTTTTATTTTTGATAAATTTGCAAACATTTCAAATAAACGTCTTTCACATTGTCACTATGGGGTATTGTTTGTAGAATTTTGAGAAAAATAATGAATTTAATCCCTTTTGGAATAAGGCTATAACATAACAAAATGTGGAAAAAGTGAAGCGCTGTGAATGCTTTCTGGATGCACTGTATATGGGCAGAAACCATATTTAAATCAATGACTTATTCACAGTACCAGTAACTTCTATGTTGCCAACACTAGAGTCTCTCACAGGAGACTTTTCTTACATTTGTACTTCTAATTGTTGCTACTTTGCATCAAATTGAACTTTTCTCTACTTTTTCCCACATTGCTAAATATGCCCACATCAATGATTGCTGAAATCACTGACTCTTGCTTAGTTGCTGCTGGTGGACGCCCCTTTAGATGGTAGATGCCTTTGTACACACTATATTCTTTTAAAGAGTGAATTTATAATTTATGACGTGGATGTGCCTGCTTGATTCTTTTCCACTTTCTGTGGGAAATTATGCAAACTTGCCAAGGTCGTATTTCAAAAGTAAAGAAAAAAGAAAATAATGAAGCCTATTTTAGGACAATTAAGATTTTTTTTTAAAATTGCAATTATTCTCAATGGGGATTCCCATTTGATTCACATTGCATGTCATATAGCAATGTATTAAATCAGCATAAGATTAAAGGTAGTACAACAAATACTATCATGATGTTTACATTTAAAAAAAAGTAATGTGAAAAAAACTGTAAATATTTGCTGTTTTACAGTAATGACAAGTGGGAGTGAAATATACTTAATTATCATGCTACAAAAAATAGGCTTAATTTTCTTGCATTCCTAATATTTCCAAACAAAATATAGTTTCTATCTACTTATTTGACATGTTCTTGAGAGGTATTCGGAGAATTACCCATCTACACCTTTTAGTTACTTGTACCTCAATTTCTTTTTTTCATATCTCTTTTCCACATCTCTCCTTTTCAGCTTCCTTCCAATCCTTCTTTCAACCCCCCCCCCCCCCCCCCCCATTTCCCAGTCTTTCCATTCTTCTTCCTTCTCTCTCACTCCTTCTCAGTCTCAGCTCTGGGCCTGTGGGATCTCATTAAGCCACTAACTTCAAATAAATAAAACAAACTGCTGAGACAAAATGAGCGATGTATGAAAAAAGAGAGCCTTGCTTATAATGAGCTTTTCATTTCTCTCTCTCTCTCTCTTTCTCGCTGTCTCTCTCGGCCATCCCCTTCCCTCTGTCTCTTTGCCTGCCTCTCTCAATTCATTCCAATTCAGACGGGCATTATTGGCATGACAGAGGCATTGTGGCATCACCAGTGCTTTTAGAGACAGACCAAAAAAAACAGCACATTATATCCATCTCTGGAAGTCCGCTCCTCGTTTCCTCGCCCCTGTTCTGCCAGCGTGTAATCACGTTGGCAAGTGAGAGAACACGGTCTCCCCCTCCCTCCCTTCTTTTCCCATTTTCTCAGTCATCTATGAGAGCCTTTTCTCCCTCTGTTGTCCATCTGCGCCATCTGACAGTAATACTGGAGCATTGCGTCCCATTAGACCTACACAAACCGACAAACTGCATCCATAAACCAGTGGTGTTTCTCTGATGAGACTGAGACCTCAAAACTATTGGATCAGCAAATACAGTACAAAAAATATAACAGAATATGAGACTGAATAATGTACAAGACTTTAAAGTTATGTTGTCCAACAGTGACACCAGTGGATGAAGACTGACAAAGGGTTTATTTGCCGCCCTTGTTTTCTCAATGAGATCCTTAAGCAAGCTATATTATAGCTGGAAAAAGTAATATATGAGGATTCCCATTCATCTCAAAGAACTCCCCTAATGTTTATGGTAATCTCTGAACTTGTTGAGCCAATCACCAGAGCAGTAAATGTCTCTTGGCCACCATAATATGACATCTTGACAATGCTGACTTACGGATAACTCGCAACAGAAACATTTTTTGAATGGCCGTCAATGGAGAAAGATGAGTTTTAGAAGCATATAGTATAGTTAAACCATCTAACAGGAGAGGATAATGGGGCCATGCTAACCATCCAAATCCTGACCCCATTGGGAATGGCAAAATATGGAAAAATTCAGAAGAGTCTGAAAAGATGGTTCATGTTATAATAATAGCTGGATGGAAGTGATACAAGAGACATAGTAAATAGTTTCTTTTTAACTATGGATGGGAATTGTATGGAGAAGTGTAATGATTCTGACTGATGATTTCAGATAACAAATCAGAAATCAATGTAGCAACGAGTCATTTTTATAAAATACTCCTGATCACAACAAAACCCATGATTTTTTACTGCTTTTTGTCATATTATCAGACAGTAACAGCGTACAGCGTAACACAGAAACAATTTGTGGTTGATTTCATCATTCCTTGGAAATCATTAGTTATGATGTTGTTTTAAAAATAAAACTATTGTGCATAAGAACTATTTTTATTTTATCTTCCCTGTTGTTGACAGTGTATGGGAAATGCGGTTCTAAAAGCCTGTAACCTAGAAACCATGCAACATCAAATGGAACTTGAATATGAATTTAGAGCACTGAGAGAGGTCTTTGCTTTCTCATTTCAGAAGTCCACCACATGCTACCTAAAACACCCCTTCCTCAACATGTCATTATTGTCTCTGTCTGTCTTTCTCTTTGAAGAGTGTGTGAGGCTAGAAACTGACCTGTCGCTCTTCACTCTGGCTCTTGGTTGGAGTAATATGGTTGAGTGTGTATGATGGGGCGGCAAACAGAGAAGGCCGACCTGCCTAACACCCCCACCAACACTTCACATGTGCTTGGCCGGCCATGAAAAACTACTTGAAGAGCCGAGAGGTCAGACAAGTACTCAGATGAGATGCATCAAGGGAAAAGATCTGATTATTTTCAATCGATCAAATACCAGTGAAAGAGCACCTCATAAAAATCCACAACAGTCTTTCACGGCACTCTAAAGACCAGCGTAGAAGAGCTCACAAGAGTGGCAGCAGGAGAAAGAGAGAGAAAGAAAAGCAACAAAAGTGGCAGGATAAAAGAAATCTTGATTTTGTATGAGAGAGTATTGATTTTTTTTCCACTGGGTTGCCCATGAGCACCCTTTCTGTTATTAGTTTAGAGACGGGAAAAAAGAAAGAAAACGTCATATACACGAAAGAGAGAGAGACAGATTGATAAAGAGTGCAGGATGAGAAAAGCAAAAGAAGGGAGTGAAGAAAACGACAGGCAGCAGAAAGACTTGGAGAGGCCACAGAGAGTGAAAGATGAGAGACGTGTAAAAGACATGAGGCATGTATATGCTGTTCAGCGTGCAAATTTTCATCAATTACCATGTTAGAAGAACTGTGCAGGATACAACCAGATGACACAGAATGCACAGATGCATTTCCACTAATATCAGCTGCTTTTAGTTTTACCATCTCCTTCTTGACTTGAATTTTTGAATGCAGTCACGAAGCAACCACCCTATGCCTTCGATCGCCTCAATGCACGCAGATGTATCTTGTAGATGAGAGAGGTGAGACAGGTTCAAATCCTCGCAGGTCAATGCCATAGCCATTGGGCCAGGATGTTGGGCCACTGTTGTCCTATATTATAATCACGACCCTAGAGAGGTCAAGCTTCTTACCTTCACGCCTAATCAGGTCGGAACTGCCAGGCCAAACACTCCTCTTTCAGTTCTCACTCATATTCCCCTTGGACATTAGTTTCTCCTTTCCATAAGTACAAGTCAAGAGGCATGAAGTGTTCGTTTACATTGTTTTTAATGTGGCGCTCTTGAAAGAGTGATCTGGCTTCGAACTGGATTCTGAACCCCTTGATTAGCCGGTTCAGATGTGTTAGATTAGTCTTGGAGCTAAACTCTATAGGATGGTAGCTCTTCAGGAACAGGTAATAAAATACTAACTAATGGTTAGAGCAGAGCGCTCCAAACTCGGTTGCTGTTCTGCAAAGTTTAGCTCCATCCCCAATTAAACACACCTGAACCAGCTAATCAAGGTCTCACTAGCCATAAAAGAAACTTTCAAGCAGGTGTGTTGGCGCTAAACTCTCCAGGACAGACTTTGGAGACCTCTGGGTTAGAGAGTTGGATTTGTAACCCGAAGGTTGTGGGTTCCAGTCACAGTACCAGCAGAAAATGTAAGTGAGGGGAGTGAATGAACAGCGCTGTCTTCCGCTCTCATTACCCACAATTGAGGTGCCCTTGAACAAGGTACCTAACCTCCAATCAGTCCCTGCCCACTGCTCCTGGTGTGTGATCACGGAGTGTGTGTGTGTGTGTGTGTGTGTGTGTGTGTGTGTGTGTGTTAAACACTCATTGCTGTGTGTGTGCACTTAGATGGGTGAAATGCAGAGCACAAATTCTGAGAATGGGACACCATACTTGGCTACACGTGACATCACTTTCAGATTTTCACACCAGCCTGAAAGTTTCTAGTAATCCAGAAGACTGGACACCCATTACAGGGTCTACACAGTATCTCACCTGGTTCAGTCTTCAATGTAATGTCAAAGCTGACCTTTATGTCTGGTGTGAGAGGGCAGAAGAGGTGGAGGAGCAAACCCGCTGTGAGAGTGTGGCTGATTGTAAATGCTGGGATTATGGGAGATTAGAGCAGTGATTACACAATGTCTTCGCTCTAATGAGCCGCAGTGTTTGTTCATCTTATCATCCCTCATGCACCCGATCCCTACACTATCTCTGATATGAGATAACACAGGATTAACGCTGCAGAGAGAGAAGGATGACTGTACAATGCATTCCCATGTTTCCCTGACAGGCATTAACCAAATCCCCACCAGTTCGAGATGCACTACTATGACCCCTCACCAGGCCTCGGCCCTCAACAAAACCAAACCACCCCGCTGAAAAGACCTGCTTATCCAAATTAATTCCAAATGTTCGTTAGTGCTGCTTTGGTGCTGTTGTAGCCGCTGGACCAATATAGCTATGCTTTCATTATGATTATGCAGCTTGAGACATGCTGGTTTAGCCTGTTGGGAACACGAGCAGCAGTATCCATTTCTTGGACGTAGCATCCAAAGCAAAACATGTTTTGAGGACCTGTGGCATGTTACATGAAGTCAGCTAAACTCTAAGTTTCAGAGTAGTTTTAGAGTTGACAAATCCAGATAAATCCAAGATCAAGTTCAGTGGGCTCAGTAACCATTCTCTGTCAACTTGGATTTGCCTCGAACCCGGGTCTTCGGCATGGGAGTCGGGCGCTCTAACAAGGAGGCTAAAGGCTGCAACCTTTAGTGTCTGTCGCCAGAGCATCTCATGAGGTCAGAGGAGTGAGTTTTACTTGCACAGCAATTACTAGCTGGCCTCCGTTACACTCACTCCCCTAAACCTCACTCCATTCCAGGTCACGGCACCAATATAACCCTTCCACCCGGGTCCTACTCAACCCGCTCGGAGCGGGCCTCGAACCCGGGTATTCCGGCATGGGAGTCAGACTAGGCTCTAACAAGGAGGCTAAAGGCTGCAACTCTTGAGGTCAGAGGAGTGAGGTTTACTCTCAGAGCAACTACTAGCTGGCCTCCTTGACATAGGCAGTGGGATTCTGTATTTTATCTGTATTGCAACCATCCACATCCACACAAAAATGCCAATAAAAGGGTATTGTCTTCTGTCTTGGTCATGTATACCTTGTTTCCCAGTGATGTTGTCATCTCTAATGCTGTCCACTATGACTTTCAAAGTTGACAGATTACTGTTCTTTTCACACTACACCATTGTCTGACATCGCTGATGTCTTTTCCAGTCAAAGCACATTTCGCTCTGCAGGACTTGGAGTCGCAGACGGGTCTAGATATTTAACTTGATAAATATCTCTTGGGGATCTGTGACACAGTACTCCTCTGAGATTGTGTTTTTTAAATCTTATGAACAAGCACAGATTTACCACTGATTTCAGGCTATATTAAATGTCGACGTGTGGAAAATAAGGGCTAAAATAGCAAACTGTTTCTATTTCAGTAATTTGTTCATTCATTTCTTTATTCGCTTGACATCTGTCCAATTTGTTGTAAGTCACGACACCGACAGACATCAATACAGACATCAACACAACCTTTTCCAACTTCGTAACAAATAAAATAACAGGGCTGATTTATAGACAACAAGTCTTGTACACATTCCAATATAGAAAACATGCTGTAAAATTAGAGTTGGAGTTACTGCATGTGTGAAGAGCCAATTAATGATGTGACGTGAACATGCGTATGCCTGTTTGCGAGGTGACCTTATGTCTGAAACACTTATGCATTTTAGAAGCAAAATAACATCTAAAAAGTACTAGAGTAATGCAGCAGGGTGAGGGTAGATTGTGTATATGTGTGTTTGTACGAGAAAAGTGTGGGTATACAGTATGTGTGTGAGAACTCCTCTCCATGGCTCTACGCTGCTCTGATCTCCCCATTACAAGGTCGATTAAGCTACTAATCCCCAAAATACAGGCGTCCAACAGCACGACTGAAGAGCAGGAGAAAAACCAGCCTGGATGGAAAAAAAAAAACTCTGGGGCTTTTTCTTGGAGGCTGGCAGCTTAAGCTCTGCACCAATACCGTGTTTCGTAGAGCATGAGCCGGGGTTATGTGTTTTACTGCTAGTAGTATGCGGAGGGATTACTGACCTCCTGTAAACTACCTTAAGAGCTAAACAAACCAAACACTGGATATCACTAAAGCAGGTACTTCCTGTTTCAGCTCTATATTTAATTAATTTCATTTCTCCATATCTTTTCCCTTTACAGAAATAATTATAGTTTTTCTGGTTCAAAGGAAGTGAGGAGTGGATGAATTTTGCTCTGTTTGTGAAAGGTGAGTGTCAATGATGGAATACAGATCTATTGAAGTGGAGAATAAAAAATGTGATGTACTGCCGTTCTTATTTTAGCGTATATTTAGTCTTTTGCGCCTTTCAACCTCGTTTCTCGTATGATTGCAGAGTGAGCAGCATTAATTACTGGGTTTTTTAAATGGTACATCCTCTGCCTCTCAGTGCTATCAGACTGTGGTGGAATCGGCTTAACCTTTAATTAGTGTGTGAGTGTGTGTGTGTGTGTGTGTGTGGATGAGAGAGTCTCAATCAGCATTGGAGTCTTAGAGTAAGAGCATCCTTTCCTTATTTCATCTCATATCTCATCTGCTCTGTCTCAAGCCTCCACTATGTCTATAATGTAATACTAGCATAATGCATACTGCACTGTATACTGTCTGGAATTTTTTGGTTGTATTTTGTGACATCATAGCTCAGAAAATCATCTCAATCAGAGACAATCAATACTGTCCATAAGGAATTCTGGCAAACTTGCAAGAAGATCCTGCGTCAGCTGAGCAACTGACATTGACGTATTAGAACGATAACGTATACTTGAACGTACAAAATATTCCTGGATCAACATCTTTAACCCTTTAATCTATCCCTATCTTGGAACAATATTCCAATCAACCAATCCGATTTGAGGGAGAAGTTTACAGTTTATGTCATTTTATGTTTCCAACCAGGGTTAGGTGGACATCAGTTCATTCTTCCATCTGACATACACCACCATTTTACCTGTGCCGTGTGTCAGATGTTATGTTCTGTCTGGGCTTTTAGTCATTCAGCAGGGGTCAAAAATATCCCTTATTTTGGGTGCACAGGTTTTTTTATTGATCGGCAAAGAAACAAAGCCAGGAACTTCACTTTATTTAATGTGAAAGATATCACTCCATTCCGGGTCACGGCACCAATGCAACCCCTGTTTCCAACCAGGGTTAGGTGCTTGTACATCAGTGTTATTCACCTATCATTTCCTTCTGATTTTATGGATAATTGACCGGGCACAAAGACCCGCCCCCTTTAGTTACTGTTGCTATGTCCAACAAGCCATGCTCTCTCACGCCACACATCATGTTCTCACGAAGTGAAAAATACATCCCAGAGCAAAGAGGACACTGACAACACGTCAACAGATAAGAGAGATCAGGCTACTTTTGATATGAAACAAAGTTTCAAATTTCAAATATTGTAATTTAATGTGTCGTGACAGATCGTTGTAGCTCCTTCAAGCGTCTCGTGAATCAACCATGTCTTCATATTAGTTCATTTATAGCATCAAATAAACATGAATGAACATCAGAAGGAATGTTGTTTCAAGCGCAGAAAGACGTGAGTACACACAATTTTTCAAGTTCAAATTCACCAACCTTAATCTACTAATTCCCCTGACTGCTTTGTCAGACAAAATGGTGGATTCAGGGTTATGATTGGTCAGAACGCCTGTCAATCAAACTGCCGGCAAAGGGTCAGTTATGTTGCGTTAGGTTTAGGGTTAGGGATAGGTTTAGGACTAAATTTTTGGATAGAAATGTTGTTCCAGGATCAAGAAAAAATGTTACTTCAAGTTTATTGATCACATTGGAAATTGAAGGTCAAGTCAAGGACATTGCATTGTGGGAGACAGTATTCCATGCAATGGGCACTGTTGTATACCGTATATTTTGGCAAATACACATACTACATTCTGCAGGAATAATTGTACGGTAGTATGCCATTTTGAACACTGAATCTCCTTCTCTGTTTCTTTCTTGCTCTGGCGTATATTTATTGCCGCCCATCTCCCCAGCAGGAAGTCCTGCCCAGACATCAGTTCATTCTTCCATCTGACATACACCACCATTTTACCTGCGCTGTGTGTCAGATGTTATGTTCTGTCTGGGCTTTTAGACATTCAGCAGGGGTCAAAAATATCCCTTATTTTGCGTGCACAGGTTTTTTTTATTGATCGGCAAAGAAACAAAGCCAGGAACTTTACTTTATTTAATGTCAAAGATATTCAAGCATTTCAGCCACTAAGTACACTAAATATCCTGTCTTTTCAGGATGAATTCCTTATACGGAAGCAGTTGTTTATTTTTCACTTTGGATAAAAGAGTTTTCTAAATGAATCATGTAAATCCTTAACCTTTTATGTTTTGTTTCAGGGTGCTCATTCCTAACCATGATGTTAAAGAAAAATATGCTTGGTTGTTTTACATGTTAGTCAGGCAATCTCTTCTAACTAAGCTACAATGTGGTTCAGACTCTCTGTCGATAGTGAAATGTCTTGCTAAATGAGACTACTGTGCACAATTCAATCTGATCATGATTTACTGTACACCGACCCATAGGTACGTGAGTTGAGAAATTAATTAGCACACATCTCATTGGGTAATTAGCATGTAATCATGCAAATCCCGCACTCTCCATTCATATTGCTTATTTATGACACTTAAATGACTTATTAATAATGTGGCAGAGGGGAAGCAGGAGATATATTGTCCTGGTCTGGACCTATTGGCTATTAATAATTCATTTCTGTCACCTTTTCTAAAGGTTTTACTCATGAATAACTAATTTTGTAACTAAGGGCAAACCCTGGTAACTAATGTGGGGAAGTATAATCTTGCTTGAATTTACATTTATGAAACCATTACATTCAGCTTGACACCCACTGGTCTTTTCTTCAAATAGACACATTATCTGCCAAAAGTTCCATTATTTGTGAGGGGGAAAAGAACAAAAAAGTGTCTCTAAATAATGAAGCATGCTTATGGCTGATATGGACTTAATGATGAGGTTATTTGCTGCCGTATTATACTGCATGGAGGTTGAATGCAAATGCCAAAGGAATAACAGTGAAGACGGTTTTTAAAATAATACTACTAATAATTACTTCTTTCCGCAAGAAAAGGAGTAAGAAATGGGAAATTAATCTCATTCTTGTAACATCCATGCGACAGTATGGATTGTGTTTATGAATGTTGATGGCAGACAAAATTCACAATTAGTGGTGCACTGTATTGACTAATACAACAAAATGTGTTGCATTCCAATTAAGGAACAATAGTAGAGTCTGCCATGGGTGGTTCTAGGTTAAGAGGATATTCAGGGCTTAGCCCAGACCTCTGTATCTTTTAATAACAATTGTGATACAGTGCACTTTATAATACATTTTCATTCACATGATGTGGCTGGAACTAAAAATAATAAGATCCCACTGACCTTTGTCTCAGCCTTAGGTATGACCATCGATCCGATCAGTTGTGTGTTTATCGCTGATGATGTGTCCAAGTTGCACCACAGAAACCAGTAAGTAAAAATGTCCCAGCTAGAATTGTATTTGTGCTCTAGTAATGTTTTCAGTGGCAAGTTTTACTTTTGTTCTCAGAATGTACTCATGAAAGGTAGGATAACATTCTCTAAAAACATTTTAAACATTAATAACATTCTTACGAACTGTGTTAGAACATTATCCCCTAACATTCTTTTATATATATATATATATATATATATATATATATATATATATATATATATATATATATATATATATATATATATATATATATATATATATATATATATTGTATTTTGGTTGGAATAATCACCACACTGAAACAGACTACAACTGACATTCCGACACAGCCTTAGATGAAATCATGCAACTGAAGATAAAAAAAGACTATTCTCTATTCTGTATTCTATTCTCTCAAGATCTCAGCAGAGGGTAATTAAACAACTCTAATAACAGCACTATCAGCTTCACTTTTTACAGACAAGTTTGACTTTATTACTGTCATATGTCTACAAAAGTTCTCATTGAGAATTATCAGAGGTTTTGTTTCATTGAAAGTAATAGTTTTGATGGTGATCAGTGTTTGCTTTATTTGGGCAGTTTGAATCGACTTTTTAATATTAGTTTTTCTCTGACTGCTGTAAGTGTTTGTTATGGCAAGAATAGCAAGAGGGAATGTAATCAGATGATGTTGTCTACTTATTGATGATGAAGATAAAATCATCTTGATTTCATCTATAAAAATGAGAACACACACTATTGTTCAAAGGTCTATAGTCAGTAAGATTTTTTTCTATTAGTCTTTCCAAGGCTGCATTTATTTGATTAAAAAAAACAGTAATATAGTGAAATATTATTGCAATTTAAAATAACTATTTGATATATTTTTAAATGTAATTTTAATGCTGAATTTTCAGCATCATTAGTCTTCAGTTTCACATGATCCTTCAGAAATCATTCTAATATGCTGATTTGATGCTCAAGAAACCCTTTTTATTATTGAAAACAGGGTGTACTGGCTATTATTTTTGGTGGAAACTGTGATACATTTTTCAGGATTTTTGAAAGGATAGAAAGTTCAAAAGAAGCATATTAATTTGAAAGAAATATTTTGTAACATAAATGAATTTCAATCAATTTAATGCATCCTTGCTAAATCTTAAAAAAAAGGCATTCTGGCATCAAACTTTAACAATATTATGTATATTTCACTGCCTTTGCTAGAGTTTTCAATGTTCATGCCACACTGAAATAAACATTAAACTCAAATGCTCACATCAGGTCTCTGTAAGATTCAGTATACTTATTACGTATGGATACAAGGAGACTCTAGTCCAAAAAGTCAAGAAGCAGGTTCCTCTAATTTCTCTGGTGTTCTCTGCTGAACAAAAACTGCAGCATCATTTAAAACAGCTTTCACTTTGTTTCAGAACAAACATCAATATTCACCAGACTCAATGCCAGTAGTCGAAAGTCTGGCTCGCAAGACTACATCTGATTTATAAAGCAGAATTGCAGATTTGAATTATTTTATTACAGACAAAGAAAAACAAACAAACAATGAAGAATAAAAACAACAAGATGGTGAAAAACATTTGGGGCTTTCCCCCCCAAAAAATCCCTGAATTGCTGCCTGCAATTCTCTCCAAAAAAAAAGAAAAAAGAAAAAAAGAAGTGTTCACGTATTTTGGTAATGTTGTCCACTTAATGATTCCTTTAGGGGACGATCCTCTGACTTCAATATGATAATCAATCTGATGAAACAGTTTGCAAAACGGCATCATACAAACAAATTACCACAACAAACCTCGGAAGCTACTCTATCAACCAGATATAGGATGAGTTACCAAGTGGACTTCCTGTTTAAGTTTTTGCATAAAACCCCCTTTCTACCTGACTTATTTACCCTCATAATGCCCACTGAGTCTTTGTATCGCCCTGGGGTCTGTGTGTTTGGTTCAATGAATATTATTTTTTACAGTGTAATTACATACTGCAGCGGAAAACTGATGTTGGCTGCTCAGGTGATCAATCAGTCGGTAATGAGGCTGAAAGTGAAGCTAAAGATTAAAACTGCTGCTCATACGTGCCACATCCTGTTAAAGCTCCAATCAAGCCTTTCATTTGAAAGAACACGGTGGGCTCCTATTATCTGACGGCCATCCTCTCCTTTTCTCTCCCACATAGGCTACTCCGTACACTGCAAGCGAGAAGAAATCAAGGACACGGTGTTTACTTGAATGAAGCAGTTTACTTCTTTAAAGCAGTTGGCATGCTAACAGGTTAAATGAAGAGGTGCGTCCAATTGAATACTTGGAGGAGAAAGTGAGTTATTAGAAAAAGACATTTGAGTATCAAAAGGTGATTTAATTAAACACCAGCTTTGCTGTCTTTTAATTAGATTTTCAACCCCCTCTCTTATTTGATTGGCATTTTACCCCCTCATAAAGAGGGGACGGACCACTGAGATTTAGACTCACACTCATGTTTCATTATTATGCCAGACATAACTTAGCGTTCATTTTAATCATAATGGCGATTATAGAGCTTTGAACGTTTGTGCACATGCCACGTCCAATAGAACTCTTCAAAACGCCTCTTTTTGAATTAAGTATTATGACTTTAAATTAATCCACTGCTAAGATGTATTTAGGCACTTTCCACAAAATGGATACCAAATAGAGTGTGTAAAAATCTTTAAAAGGAGAAAATGTTGATTTTCATACTCAATATGAGCTGTTTCATTTCACATTTATTTTAAGGATTAGTACACCCAAGAATGCAAGAAAAAAAAAAAAAGTCATCAATTACTCACAGTAATGTCACTCCTAAAGCTGTAAGACTTTCGTTTAGGGATCCACCGATATCACTTTTTCCAGAGCGAGTCTGATACATTCATTGTTAGTCCTTGCTGATGCTGAGTACTGATATTTTCATTGCATTTTTCATTTAAAAAAATATTGGGCATAAAAACCAAAAGAATAAGAATCAAATTAGTTGGCTTAGCAAATAGATATTTCCTTAAAATATATTGTATGAGCTACTGTTACTTTAACTGTTCATATTAAAGCTCTATCATATTTTATCTTTCATTTAATCGCACATTGAATCGAGGCGCTCCAGCAGGGCTCACTGTTTCAAATTTTTAGATACCAGTGAAGCACAATTTCACAATTCACAATTTTCAGCTACAGAAATTGAATAGTATGTAAAATAACACTGCATAGTCTTCACTGTATAAAATAAATCTAGATGAATCAATATTAAAGTTACAAAAGTTATTCAGTCAAGAGCGGTGAGTGATTTTCTCTTTGTCTTTTGTTAGGTTGATATTGAGGACAAAGACAGTGGTAGGTTTATTAGGCCACTGTCACTTTAAAACCTGAACGTATCCAATATACTTTTACACGTGTTTGACAGGCGATCCAACCAATCATAACTCCGAATCCGGCATTTTATCCGACAAAGCAGTCAGGAGAGTTAGTAGATTAACTTTGGTGAACTTGAACTTGAAAAATTGTGTGTACTCACGTCTTTCCGGCTTGAAACAACATTCCTTCTGATGTTCATTCATGTTTATTTGATGCTATAAATGAACTAGTAAGAGATGGTTGATTCACAAGCCGCTCATGAAGGAGCTACAGCGATCTGTCACGACACATTAAAGAGACACTATACGCTATTTATTGTTTAAACTTCTTTAAAAAATTACAATATTTTAAATATGAAACTGTTTCATATGTTGTCAGTGTCCTCTTTGTTCCGTGTATTTTTCACTGTGTGAGAACATGATGTGTGGAGTGAGAGCGCATGGCTTGTCGGACATAGCAACAGTAACTAAAGGGGGCGGGTCTTTGCGGAGGGAAAATCATGTGCGAATTTGTCCATTCAAGAAGACATGAAAGAGAAGAGAACTCAATTTAATAGGCTTTTCGAATGCTGAGAGGCAGCTCTCTGGCCTTCGGATGTTTGCGCACAGAAATCATTGTTTGTATCACTCTAAATATCAAGCGATGTTGATTATGTAGTGATTGTAGATGTTAACAGAGCAATGATGCAAATTTCTCCGTGATATATTGTTAATTTCCACCATACAGGGCTGGGTTTGTTTTACAGATTACTGTAATAAAATGTATGTATGAATATAAATGTGATTTCATGGTAGGTTTCAGGGATGAAGAGAAGGCGGGAAAGAAAGAGAATGACTGTTAAATTTACTCTTAGCAGCAAGAAAAAAAAATTAAAAGGCATGAAATATTCAACAGCTAAGAACCACAGGCACTTTTTAATACACAGACTTAGATAGCCACCCCTGAAAGGGAGAGCAAGACAAGATGGAGGGAGAGAGAGGAAGAGAAGAGTTGGGGAGATAATATGTTGTTGTAAAGTGTTCCCTAAGGAGATCACTAAGTGAAAAGTTCTTTGTGTGTGGAGGTGTAAAGTCCCTTCCTCTTTTCTTCCGTAAAGTCACATGCTGCCATTCACATCAAATTTGGATTCCCACACACAGCGTAACGTATCCATTTCAAGCCAAGACTTGTTAGCCAGCAAACATCTGCATCCACTATAGCAACAACATATGGAAAGTTGGATTCTGAATCTTTACTATTAATATTGAAGGCAGAGGAACAAAATGAAGACAGGTAGACTGGCAGGCAGGTGTTGTAGCACTAAGAAAAGCCTCGTCTGTTAGGGAAAACTATTCCAACTGCCGCCTCTGTGGTCCTAGAATATTCTGTGTGGGCTAAGCTATTTCGTACATGTTTCGAGACACACCAATGTTTACTCTCATAAAGGAATGTTCCAATAAAAATCTGTACTTCATCCCAAAACACCATAAAAACGACATTCCAAATCCTGCATGGACACAGTGCACCGGAAAACAAGCTAACCATAAACCTGTTAACAAGAGGAAAGATGCGCATAACAAGGCAGCAAACAAACATAAACAATCCATAAACAATCTTAGCGTCTCACGCGTTCAACATCTGTTCCAGCTGGCCCATTCAATGGCCAGAAAATTGAGCCAATCTTCCATTAGAGTAGACTGTAATTTGGTATTAAGGCTGCAGCCGCAAATGGAAACCAAACTACACTGTAACATCTGTTACAGCAGCAGTGTTCTGCCTTCTTCTCTCAGCACCCATAAGCTTATAGAGAAATCAAGTTATTTCCTCCCTGACTGCTTGTTGGGAATGTAAAAATTGCCATGAACTGTTCAGACATTTGGACTCTTCATGTGAAATTCAGAGAGAATATCTGAACCGCTCTCCTGGCTAAATTACACAGGAGTATGAGGTCCGTTTCAGGTGTCTCGAGGTTAAACGCCTTTGCCGGCCGACTACCTCAGCTGTCTCACATGCTCCACCATGCTCCCTCTCCCACAAAGAATTCTATTTTCCGCCAGGAATGAACAGGGCTTTCGTGTTTTTCGCATTAAACGATAAGAATAGACACGGCACGGCAAACGCACTCCCACGAATGCCGAGAAATGTGACTGGATGGAGGCAGGTGAGTTAGTGAAAGGAAAGCCGCTAGATCAGGTTTTTCTGTGTGTATAAATATTTCTCCCTCTTCCATTATTAATAATTGCTCTTGGGGATTTCTTCCCGCACATTGGCTTCCTGTCAATTAAGTGCACATCAAGGGAGACAAGTTCACCTCCTCTGGCCCTCTCCAGCTAACTCGACACTTCTTTTCCTCATCTGAAATCAGATCTCAACGGTAGACTCGTGTAAGCTCATTAGACCCTCAGCAGGTCCAGGCTTACGAGAGAGTAATTAGCTAGGTATTCCC
The DNA here is from genome assembly GCA_037194245.1 of Opsariichthys bidens. Lineage (NCBI taxonomy): Eukaryota > Metazoa > Chordata > Actinopteri > Cypriniformes > Xenocyprididae > Opsariichthys > Opsariichthys bidens. The sequence continues at coordinate 27,759,901 of CM074277.1, forward strand.
TTTATTCCCTTGACAGTGGGGAACGTGGTCTTTCCAAAGCTGACAGTGATTAGTGTTATGATACAACTCCTAGGAGGGAGCGATCAACACATGAGGAAGGCAAATACTCTCGCCCCATGTCCAGGAAATGGGCGTGTGAGATTGCGAGGCGAGATGCGAGGTGTTAGTACAGAAATATTTCGCATGATTTTTGAGGTTGTAAGCCAGGCTGCACTTGTTTCATTATCACTTGCATTAACAGGCCGGGTCTGAATAAGTGTTGCATGAATTGCGGCACAGATGGGAAAGATCGGACATGACAAAAGAAGACAGGGAGGGGGGCTTCAGGCGGAGAGACAATCAAATCAAGAAAAAGATGGAAAATCAAGCAAAGAGAGCACAAAATGGGAAGGAGAGAACAAAGGAGATGAGGAAGTGCAGTGACGCATCTCCTTTCTCTCCCAGGTGCTGCGGCGGAAATGTAACATGACATGAAGATAATTAAAAAGCACATCTTTATATATTAAACAAGATTGAGTTCAGTGAGCCGGAATCATGGGGATTCGCTATAATGCAAACTTAACCCATGGCCTCTGCAGTTGCCTGGTCAGTGATGGATCTCATGTAGAAAAGCTAGATTCTCCAGAGAGACAGAGATAGACAGAGGGGGAACAGCTGTTAAATGAGTCTGGACTGCCCACTGGGAGATGGTGAGTAGGCTCTTCATGATTGGCTCAGGTAAATGGCATTTTCACCCACCCGCACAAGGCAATGGTGACTCAACACGCACTTAGCACCTTCTCAATGGGGGCTCATGTCACCTCTGAGAACATGTAATATTAACTGTCACCCTTCAGCCCAAAGAACATTCGTCCACCCAACCTTGACTTTTTTTTTTCTTTTTTTTTTTTTTTACTTTTGAACAGTTGAAAGTCTGAAAGACTGAGTGCCAAAGCTATATAGAAATGTATTAGTTGATTAATCAAATACAATTGATTTTTTTTTAGCACCATGTGATCTCCAAATTGTGAATTGCTTAGTTTTGATTTGCTCCTTTTTAAAGAATAAGCCATATTGTTTTGGTGAATCAGACTAATTTAGCTTTTTAAACCTTCACTCTCTTTGCTCTTTCTGCTCTCAAGCTTTTAACCTCCTCCTGATCTGTTGAGACCACAACCTTTAAAGAAGTGCCAAAAGATGGATCTTACCTGTACACTTGTACTTCACGAAACCAAAGGCATAATCATAGGCAATTGTTGTAAATATACTTAAAGGATTAGTTTGCCCAAAAATGATTAACTGACCCTCCACAAGACCCCCCTCCCTTTAGTTACTGTTGTTATGGCCGACAAGCCACGCGCTCTCACGCAACAAATCATGTTCTCATGCAGTGAAAAATACATCGCGGAGCAAAGAGGACACTGACAACGTATGAAACAGTTTCATATTTCAAATATTGTAATTTTTTAAAACTGCTTTGTCGGATAAAATAGCGGATTCGGGATTATGATTGGTCAGATTGCCTGTCAATCCAACTGTTGGCGAAGGGTCAATTGCTCACCATCATGTCGTTCCACATCCGTAAGTCTTTCGTTCATCCTCGGAACACAAAAATAATAACTTTATTTAAAAATGTCTTGTCTCCCATGTCAGTCTCCTACGCAATTCAGCTATTCATTGATGTTCTGACGTAAACACGGAAGCCTGCGCTGCGTTCACTATGTCAACTGCGTAGGATACAGACATAGGAGAGATTTTTTTTAAATAAAGTGGTTAATTTTGTTTAGTTTTTGTGCACAAAAAGCATTCTCTTCACTTCATATAGTCACATTGACTAATTTAATGATGTCTTTAGTTCCTTTCTGGGCGTTGACAGTGGTGGTTAAATTGCTGTCTATGGAGGAGTCAGAGAGATCTCTGATTTCATCAAAAATATCTTAATTTGTGTTCTGAAGATGAACGAAGGTCTTACAGGTGTGGAACAACATGAGAGTAATTACCGAGAGAATCTTCATTTTTGGATGAACTAAGCCTTTAAAAACTCATTTTAACTTTCAGCTTCTGTCCTACTGAATTGATCAGAGTTCCTCACTGAAGGCTCAGATTATTTGCTCGTTCAGTGAGCCACAGGTTATAACAACCAATCCAGAATGAGATGAGAACTTATTGCATTGTAATGTTGTGAAGGTATTTTTATACAGCAGGTAGGCCCAATTTTTAGGGCTGTTATGTGCTGTAAAGACAGTCCTATAGGAAACCAATTGTGGTTATTCTCAAAAGCAACTGGTGACAAGAAACAAGGCGTCACATGCCAGGTGCAATGCGTCACGGCTGCTTGACACGGGGACGCAAACGAAGAAAAATGAGCCACAGCTCTGGCTTTGCTGAGCCTTAAGCGGTCTCTTCTGGTGAAGAGGTCCTGACATGGAGACGATAGAGGTTTCTAACATACTTATCAGCAGTTGTGAGAGAGCACAGGTAATATAAGTCGTAATAGCAGCAACAACAGCACTAAGTCATCCGAGGTGATCTGAGATGATTGGAGCTGAACGCATTCCTGAAGGGAAAGATTAAATGAGAACATTGTAGGGGGAGGTGATAGATGTGGTGGGGAGAGGGAGAGTGAAATGTGCTGGGAGGAGGTAGGAGGATGGTGGAGAGAGACAGAGAAGTGAAAATTAGCAAGTGGGAGCAAGAGAGAAAGCCAATAGGATAAGGAGGTAGGCAGAATATGAGAGATGCAGTCAGGGAGAAGGAGGTGGAGGAGAGGAGTCACATTGCAGGAATGTTAACAGTTGACACATTCATTATCCGGGCCCTGTTGTGGAGAGACGATTGAAAGGTGTGAGTGTCTCCCATTAAAGCTCTCCAGATACAGAAATACACCCATCACACCTTCAGCAGCTGCTGCCTGCTCTACAAACTGCCACGACTCCGTGATCGCTCCCATTTTCTCTGACACCTCGACTCAAACTCTCTCCCAGAGAGAGGTCAAAATGTCCGCCTTGCAGGTCATCGCTGAAACTGAATTTTACTCAGGGAGTGGGCGGCGGGTGCGTAGATGTGTGTGTTTTTGTGTACGCTTTGAGTGGTGCCATATTTTTCGTGTAGCTGAGCGGCGAATCAATGATGGGAAGCTTGTAGCTGGTAACGGGGTGACACAGAACACATATAGACATTCATTCTCCGTCACTACCACTGTCTCATAAACTTCCCCCTGCTGCCGAAGTCTTATATGGCCACATATGGACCATACACCACACCCATAATGCTTGGGAATTAATATGAAGTCAGCCCTCTCTAACTGATTGCACTCTTCTGGGAAGAATTTCAGCTAGATGTTGGAACGTGGATGCAGGTTCTTCTCACGTTCACGAACTAGAGCATGGATTCATCAGTGGCATGACGTTGGGGTCTGGCTCACTGTTGCAGTTCATGATATTTTCAAAAGAGGTGCTTTGTGGAGGTCAGTCAAGTTATTTGTTAGACCAGGGGTTCTCAATTCTGACCTTTGATGTCCAGTTTCCTGCAGAGTTTTGCTCCAACCCTAATAAAAAAAAAAGTTAATCAAGGTCTTTAGGATTACTAGAAAGCTACAGGCAGGAGTGTTTGATCAAGGTTGGAGCTAAACTCTACAGGAAAGTGGATATTGAAGGCTGGTTACCATAATCATATAATTTGGTTACAAGCAAATGATGGCAGAATTTTTTTTGATGAACTAATCCCTACAATGGTGCAACACAATATTTAGTAGTGGGTAGATTACAACTTAGGGTAAGGGTCCTACTGTATTTTAATGGTAATGGAGCAGGTGCATTAGAGCTTTTCCGAATCCACTTTTGCTAGTTTAACGATGGGGGAAAAATGGTCGGCACGTCAGGCACATGGTCCAAAAGAGTTGTAACTAGTCTTTTAAAGAGTCATGGATGTGTTTTGGGCGTAAACCAATCAGAGTGTCATTTCTCATTCCCTTTAAAAGCACCATGGCAGATTGCTATTTACATGGCGGAATATGGACACCCTCAACATTACGAGTCTGTTTAAGTACGAATGGTTAAATAATTAGCCATTTTCATTCGTCATTACTGCAATTAGGTAATTCTGATACATCCAATGACTATCCATTATGACATGTAAGCATTTTTATCTTTACTACCTGCCTATACTAAAAATACTGTGCTGTTAACTTTAGACCAGGTTTGTGTTGGTCAATGGCGCAGTAGTTTTCAGTTGCCTAACAATAGCAACACGCCAACAATGCACCTGAACACACTTCGTTTTCAGACCAACATGGGCGAATAGATGGTCGTGAGTGCTTTTGCTATTTAAACAACGTGGTGCTGGATGTGAAAATGAACACTTGCGTTGCGCCTGGCATCGCATTGCTCCGGGTGTATGATAAAGTCCAAAGCCTTAACTAGTCCAATCGGCCCGTGAGTTGTGACTAATCTGGATTAAAATTACATATGACACCACTGATCGGCTGATCCACCACAAAAACATGCAACCCCAAATTGTTCACTCTATCCTGCGCCGAAATATTTTTTCTTCAGAATATATGGCTACCTTTTTTGTAAATGTATAAATGTTACCTATAGTTCAACTGCCCGTGCTTACCTTACTAAACCCTGTCCGTTTGACACAGTGTGCAGCACAGGTGACTCCATCACTCAGAGGGTGTACTTAACGGGAGGAGGCATTGGTGTAACGGCAGTCATTGGCGGCCCATATTAAACACATTAAACACCACGACGGGTTCCCCATTAATCTACGGCACCTGAATGACAGCTCCTCTATCGGCACGGCAACTGCCACTCGCACTCTCATGCACGCACTCAAAGCCAGGACTTAGTAGCCCGCCATGCAAGTAATAGAAGAGCAGAGCGCAGATAACGGAGTGATTGATTGGATCCTCTCTCTCTGATTGGGATCCGGCCATGTAATACCACCTCATCATCCGCTCCTATGGGGAAAAAAATGAAGGAAAAAGTAATTTGAAGGAGTGATTTGCTTTTAATTAATAAAACAGAGCCAGCTTGTGGACAGGACAGCAGGATATTTGGAAAGAGAGAGTGTGTGTGCTTGTGGAAAGGCTCAGTTGTGCTCAGATTCCAAATGACACCCATCTCCGAGCCGTCTGTTGTGTGTAGCGGGAGCTAACTGTCTCATAAAGCTGGGGCCGGAAACAGCCGTAACAAGGGAATCCATCAAACTGTGACACGGCTAGAACTTTTTTTTTTTTAAATAAATTCTTCTCTCCATGGAAACAAAGCCAAAAGAAACTCTTTGCATCTCAAAAGAGGCAGCTGACAAGCCAAATACAGTTTTGTAGATACGAAGAAGGCGCTAGTGACAATCACATAGCCTACCTGAAAAACGTCTGATGTTATCTACGCAAATCTTCATCTCTGCAACGCCGTCTCACTGCTGTGTTCGCTCGTAACAAGAGCCGAAATCTCACGAATGTGTTAGATTCATCCTTTTAAATGGTTTGTGGAAAATTATTGTCTTGTTTCGGACTGGAAGATCATCTGCCTCCCACATGCTGGGCAGGATAACGAATAAATCATGAAGCTTAAATCCAGTGCTGCCAAGTCCATGGTTTTCCGCAGAATATACCTTCTTTTACTGTTGCCAGGGGTTGTATTTACAGAAGAATCCCCCAGAATGCGATTGGGTTAGTTTAGCTGTGATTGGGCGGGTGTTGAATGGTAATTAACCCTTCACAAAGACCCACCCTCTTTAGTTACTCTTGCTATGTCCGACAAGCCTTGCGCTCTCACGCCACACATCATGTTCTCCTTCAGTGAAAAATACATTGCGGAGCTGATCGCTATAGCTCCTCAGTTCAAGTGGCTCGTGAACCAACCATCTCTGCATACTAGTTCATTTATTGCATCAAATAAACATGAATGAACATCAGAAGGAATGTTGTTTCAAGGGCAGAAAGACGTGAGTACACACAATTTATCAAGTTCAAGTTCACCAAAATTAATCTACTATCTCCCCTGACTGCTTTGTTGGTGAAAATGGTATATTCAAGGTTATGATTGGTTAGATCGCCTGTCAATCAAACTGCCAGCGAAGGGTCAATTTGGCTGGATTTGTAATGAAAACCTTGCAACCCTGCTTAATTCACTTTCCATAGAACCTGCTAAAGTAAACTGCTTTATGGCAGTGTTGAGTCCGAGTTCTGAAGGACTGAAGACTGAAGTTCGATCTGCCTCCACTAGATGTCACTCTTCCTCAGACTGGTGGGCTTGAGACAGGTCACAGGGAGCAAGGTCTGTGTCACTTAGCTAACTGTTTTAGAACAAAGCAGCTTTTCAGTGTCTCACTGTCAGTGCTCTTTGTGTCTTGTGTTCTTTGAGACTCTATTAGATCACTTGTTGTGAGAGCAATAGCAGGGATATTTTCTTTGGCTCGCCCACATGTATGGTCTTTGTGTTCAGCAGTTTACCTCATACAATCTTTCTTTCCTGGAAATAAGTTCATAATGAGTTACATAATGTAAAAAAAAAAAAATCTTAAAAAAAGCCACAGCACCAGTAGTCACATTTGTGTATAGCAGAGTTTCTTGGCCAGCTAACCAAGACAAGACTGTGGAATTTATTCTAGTTTTGTACCAAATAATGCACTATACACTGTAGACTCTACAGTGTTTTAGATTATTTTCTCATACAGAGTATCAGAGTTTGATTTCCCCGTCTGCTACAGGTCATGAAGAAAGCTGTGACATAAAGAAATGTCCAACATGCTAAACAATTTTTTTTTCTGATTAATTAAGTGCGCCATTCATGTTTGTGAAGTGTACTTCTTTTAGGTATTTTCAGAGTGAACGCTACTCTTTTATACTAAAAAATGTCATATTAGTACGCAAAATTCAATGCTTTCGCATTCTTTCGCCAAGCTTTTGCATTGCCCCATAAACTTGCAAAGGCAAAGCGAATGCAAAGGCATTGAACTATAATTTTTCTTCACCATCACCAGGTGCTCCATACTTTTTACTTGTAGCCACTATTTGCTAGATTATGAAATACATAAAATGCCTTAGTGAGCTTTAATAATATTATTAGCAGCGTATATTTTATGGATTTTTTAAAAACATTTTATTAGACAAATTGCAAAAAAGTATGATATGATGATGCTATGAGTGTAAATAGCACCTGCCTGAAAAATGTCGTTTGACTTGTCCCAACTTCCTGTTTCAATGTAAAATACGTTTACACAGAAAGAAAATTGTTTTCCTGAAAATTTGCTTGGGGTCCTTAAATGTGTTTTGGTAGTTTGAGCCTTCGATTGTACCATCACATCCAATCTCTCTTATTTCACTGAGAGGTTACATAACCAAAATGGAGCAAGTTTCACCGAATAATATACTTAGGAGTGTGGCGATATTAAAACACACACACTTAGCTTTCTGCAAACCTAATTTCTCACTGTCTGCACCACAATATTGCATAAAAGAGATTAAAACAGAGCAATTATCTTTCTAACAAGTAAAAAGAAGATCGCAATGTTCTTACAGAGCCATACTGAAATAATTCCATAATGTTGGGGGATTATTCCGGTTACGATGTGGGTTTTGTCTTGATTAGCTCGCGCTGAGGGGGAGTCTGCCCAGAAATGCTTGGCTGAAGTTGTGTTTACAGTTAAGTCTGGTGGAATATATCTGATCTGATACTGGCACCCGGATACTATCTGTCTGTTCCACATTTCTTCTGGCAACTATGTGCTTTGCAGCAAGACATGGAAGCCTAATTAACTTTCATTATCACAGGCCCAGAACAGAGAGAGACAGGAGAGGAGAGGATGGAGGAGACTTTCTTGAATAGGAGACATAAAATATGCCTTTCATTCCTCTTTGAGTTAGTCTCGCACACTGTGAGGAGAGAAAGCAGAATACCAATTTCGCCAGAGAGGAGAGTGAGGCAGAAGCAGGTAGGGGGTATGTATATGTGCGAAAGTAAAAAGATGGAAGGAATGAATGAGATAGAGAGACGGGAAGCTCATATACGTCTGAATGCTTGAACAGGGCTTTTGTCAGTATGAAAGAGAAAGAAAATAAATCCCCGTCTACACTGCAAGCATGTGAAGGGACACGACAAAACTTGAATGTTATAATCAACGAAAATGTCTAAACTGCAAGTGTGGAACATAGACAGCTTCATTGATTAAAGGGCCTTTCACACTGACAGCTCTAACGGTAAACGTTTTGAGGCGACATGAGCGACTGGGACCGTCGGTGATGCAGAAAATTTGAGCGGAGTTGACTTGTATGCAAATCAACAGTGATGTGGCCACACCCAATGCAAATGAAGACTATTAAAGTGCCCCTATTATGCTTTGTTGGAAATTCCCTTTAATGCAGTGTATAATACAGCTGTTTGTGAATGTAAGAAGTCTACTAATCACAAAAAAAAAAAAAAACGGGCCATCTGACCAATCAGAGCAGAGTTGACCAATGACAACAGACTGGACCATCTGACCAATCAGAGCAGAGTAGGCTCACGGAAAGGAAGAGGTTCAGGAGAGACTGAATCATTGAACGAACCATTTTCAGACTCTTTGAGAATTGAGGTGATGTGCATTGTATATTATGAGGAAATTAAAGTGTTTTTTTGACCTTGGATGCATGTAAATCTATTGTAGAAGACCTCAAAACAAAATTAAGCATCTTTAAAATAGCATAATAGGGGCACTTTAATGCAATTTGCCTCCTTGCTGTCAGCATGAACAATAGTACTTTCACACTGACTGCAGTTTGATGAAGTATGAAGTGACTGGAATAAATTCATTTCAACGAGAGCTGGACGTTTCAGGTGACGTGATCGTGACCGTTGACCATTGTTTTACATACATTTTGCATTATTTATATTAGAGCTGTCATAATATCGGATTGTCACTTCATGAGTATCATGACCAAAGAATTTACAGTAATGATATTATCATGATGTCTGAAGAAATTTTGGAAAAGTGAAAGTGACACGTGAAGGCCAAGTATGGTAACCCATACTCAGAATTTGTCCTCCGCTTGTAACCCAAACAAGTTAGTGCTCACACATTAGGGGCAGTGAGTAGTGAACAAAACACTGCAAACTTTGAACACACACAATTGGAGAAGTGGGCAGTTCCATGTTTGCTGTGGCGCCCAGGGAGTGATTGGGGGTTAGGTGCCAGTTTACTAGTCAGTCTCGCTAACCTTTAGCCCATGAGTCAGAAAAACTACTATATAAAGCGGAAAGTCACAGAATTTGTAGTCATGGGCTAATGGTGAGGAAGTCTGGCTTGTAACCTGAAGGTTGCTGGTTCGATTCCCATGCCGGCAGGAATTGAAGGTGGGGACTGTGAATGAGCAGCACTCTCTCCACCTTCGATACCATGACTAAAGGGCCCTTGAGCAAGACACCTAACCCCTAATTGCTCCCCTTGTAAGTCGCTTTGGATAAAAGCGTCTGGCAAATGTAAATGTAATGTAAAATTTGACAATTTTTGGTTGAATAAATCAAAAGTAGGGCTGTACAATGAACCGGTTATTGATATGGATTAGTGTCTGTGAATATTAAAGCTAAAAAATACTGCTATTGAAATCTTATTATTTTTATTAATTCAATTAAATAATTAATTTCATTTGATTAAATTTTAATCTAAACTAAAACCTTGTCAAGGCTGTACCTAAAAAAGGAAAGCCCAGTTTTCCAGCAGATTACCACCAGATTTCATTAGTCAGCTGTGTTGGTATGAAGGAATCCTCAGAGATGCCATTCTGGAGGATACACTCGTTAAAATTGAACCATCGCAACATGGTTTTATGGCGAACAGATCTACTGACACTGCTCTGATTCAAATTTTGCAACACTGGCATGAAGCCCTCAACAGTAACCCTAAATTGGATATTCATGATGTCTTTTTTGATTTTACTCGAGCTTTTGACACTATTGATCACTGTAAATTGCTTTCCTGTTTTAGCTGACATGCATGTCAGATGACCCCTCTGGCTCACTTTAAGGAGCTACCTGAGTAACAGAGAGCAAAAGGTGAAGTGGGGCTCCTGTGTGTCTAGCTCATATTTGATTCCAGCTGGTGTTCCTCAGGGGGAACTTCTATCCCCTCTTCTTTTTGTCATCTGCAAAACAGCTTGGATTTACATCTGCCTCCTTCGGTAATTCCTGTGAAATATGCCGATGATTTAACAATCCCTGGGCTTCTAATGGGATCTTTACCTGGGCTAACTCAGAAGGCCTTGGATTCAGTGGCAGGAATTTACACCGGTAAGGAATGGAGCTAAGACAGTGGACATGGTCATCAGTGGTAGGAATGAGGAAAACACTCCTTGTCCTTTTTCTTCTGTTATTTCAGGACATGTAATTGACCCTTTGCAAACAGTTTGATTGACAGGTGATCTGACCAATCATAACCCCGAATCCACCATTTTATCCAACAAAACAGTCAGGGGAGTTAATAGATTAACGTTGGTGAACTTGAACTTGAAAAATTATGTGTACTCACGTCTTTCCGCGCTTGAAACAACATTCCTTCTGATGTCCATTAATGTATATTTGATGCTATAAATGAACTACTATGAAGAAATGTGGGTCTCCCTGTTTTAACACAAATATTTTTGACTTTTCAGCCAGTTCTTGAGTACGCTAGGCCAGTACAGAACTTACAGTCGATCGCCACTTCCTGAAAATGGGGGTGACCACCTTTTTTCTCCTTGAACATTTTCTGTGGCAGTACATCTACTCACTGCATGTCCTTTTCTTTTATCCAACCAGCGTTAACGCATAATACCACCATAAATGAAGGCAAGTCAACCAGATGGCGATGTATTATTTATGATATTATCGTATGTATAGTATTGATGCAATGGTGACGCAACAATGAGTCAACCAATAGCAACCTTTTTGGGGTGGGAATTTCTTAACTAATTGCAGATGAGGGATTGTTTGGGAAACCTGTTCGAAAACACTCTTTTTTGCCACTCACAAGACTCTATTTCCACAGAAATCACAAAGTATTTTGTTGTGATGTGTCGCTCTGCTGGCTCTCTTCTGCAGCTTAGGCATATATGAGTGTGTAGCACTTTATTTCTTGAGTTTTACTCCCATGCACGTAATGAGCCTGTAAGTAAGTAAACAGTGTTAATGGAGGATGATGTGGACGCAGATCTCCCGCTCGTACCCCTGCTGTTGCTAATTAGGATGAATGTATTTCAATGGCTCGTTTGTCCCCCTCCCTATGCGACTCATTCCTTCTCTCTGCTTTTCTATCCCATTTCATTTCTTCTGCTGCGTGCTTCTTAATACGCTTGTCGGCTCATTGATGGCCCAGATGTTTTTATGATGAAACATGAAAAATAGCAAAATAGGCATTACTGACTCACGCTCCTCTCTTTTAGTTTGCCGCGGGTTATGTTTGTGAGCGGCAGATTATGTTTTAAACACTTGCAGTGTGTCACTGTACACACTGAAGGGACAATTGCTTGCTATTTATTGCCCGCTATAATGTTGGCATTGTAAAGTTCTCTCTGCAATAACCCTGTGTCAGAACAGATTTATTATATTTAGCGCCTGTCTTTTCCGTGGAAGTCGAAAACAACTGTTGTACCTCTAATGATTTATTATGATTAATTTTGTTCCTAATTACTGTTATTTGTGCTTCTGTGGTGTGCGCGATGTGTACGTGTTCGAGGGCCACCGTTTACCAGAGTTGATATGAGTTTTTGTCCTCACACCCAGCTTGTACCTGTGGGTGGGTGTGTTGTTAATGTTGCTTTGACGTAAAAGCCCTAATTTGGAGAGGTGATTGATGGTTTAATATTGCTGCCTGCAACCTTGCTGCCCCCACCCACCCAATGAAGCTGCAGGCAGGCACGATGCTATGGCAGCCAGTGTGTGTAATGTCACAATCTATTCCATCCTGGAAGAAAGTGGGGAATAAATACTGGAGCAGATTAAACCCAGATGTGCTGCGTGTGTTTGCGCTTGTGTATACATGTGCATGGTCAGGCGCGAATAAACGCATTAGTGCTGTGGTCTTATGCTGGTAAATATATACTACAGAATTTAATATCGCAATAGAGAGAGTCTCTATGTGTGTGGCAAAACTATGCATTGGTAAATGCTTTTATATACTACCGTTTCCCTTTGATGTGTGCTCTAGCAATGCGCATATAAATATATATCCATAACCCAGCAGTGAAATCCAAATCGACTGACTTTGGTGTGAGGTCAGTCCGGAGTGACTACAGTCATTTTGTTTGCAATGATTTCAGCACTTTTTCTCCCAACTAAATAACCCCTCTGGTTCTCCTTTTCCTCTGTTTGTCTTTTACACGTACATTTTGTTCGCACATTTCACCTGAAATTACCCTGACTTTATCATTCAGCTCACTTCTGTACCAACGGTGCTATTTAATATTTTTGCACTGCTTTTACTCACCGTATGTGTTATAAATGATGTAATGTTTAAACTCATCAAACATGTAAATTAGAAATTGATATACAAGGGTATAAATAATAGCATAATAGGGTATAATAGTAAGCCATAAATAATAGCTTTAAAGTCATCTAGTTCAGTCTTGAACATTGAGTAAATTCACTTTTAGCAGATACATATTTAAAATTTCAGTCTATGTCTTCTGCAAAAACAGAGGAACAAACATTGATAGAGTTCCTCTCTCAATACAACTGAAATCATCTAGTAAGTAGGCCTAATCATAGTTTGTGTTTGTGATGTAACTAAATCTAATTGATTTTTAAAGCTGTACAACAGTATTCAACTCTTTTAATAAAAAACAAGAGTTTTAATATTGATTAAAAGTTTTTAAACCATATATTTTCTTTATCAAATACACTTGACCATGGATCATTAAAAACAGAAAAACTTGGAGGAATCACAGGTTATACCCCCCCACCCCCCCAAAAAAAAAAAAATAGGGAATGCGCATATTCGATATGGAGTATTGGCTCCAATACTGCCATTTTTTTGGATCGTCAAGTCCGATCCAAATCCGATACTGTGTGTATACTATTATTGCAAGCCGTTTTGACTTTTATTTATTCTCAGGATATGAATTCTTGATATCAACTATTCAGTTATTGATATTAACAATTCAGTTTTTGATATCAGGAATTACATTTTTGATATCAGAATTACATTTCCACTAGTAACAGTATTAATTCTTGATATCAACAATTCAATTCTTGATATCTATAATTTTATTTTCAGCATAGGCTGCCTTTCAACCTCAATTATTGATATCAAGAATTGATTTCTTACTAGTTGAAATTCCAATTTGACATATCAGAAATACAATTCTTACTAGTAAAAATAATTTTTGATATCAATAATTACATTGTTACTAGTAAAAATACGAGTTTTTGATATCATGAATTCAATTGTCACTAGTTAAAATGTCAATTCTTGATATCAACAATTGATGTGCTACTAGTAAAATGTTCATTTCTGGCAGGGAAAAGAAGCATCTCGTTCCCTATTCAGGGAACTAAGGTACATACGTAACCGAGGCATTCCCTCTCAAGGGAATTCGCGCTGCGTTAAACGCTGTGGGAATGCTATATGCCGCCGTACGAGCCAATGCCTGTCTGTGTGAAGTCATATGTGCACACTAAGAGGAGAGCACCAGTGCCCCAGGTGTGGTGTGAAGGTCAAGGTTGTAAAACCTGACAAAGGTGTGCGGGGAAGACCACCCAGCCGCATCACAAACATCTTGGATAGAAACTCCTGACAACAAAGCTGATTTAATTTCCCAGGGATGTAAACAGCTCTCAGTTCAATATAATTGAGTATGTGGATACCCTGAAGTCGCAGTGGAGCCAGTGCTACATCCACACACTTTCGGGGAGATGATACTATAACGAAAGGAAGAACACAATATTGATAGGCTTTGCCCCCGAAAGCGAACCTCAGGAACTTCCTGTGTTGTGGAAGGATGGATACATGGAAGTATGCGTCCTTGAGATCTACCGTGACAAACCAGTCCTCAGACCTGATTTCTGACATGATTTGTTTGAAGGTAAGCATCTTGACTTTGAGCTTACCTACTGTTCGATTTAATAATCTTAAATCTAAAATTGGACACAACCCTCCATCCTTTTTTGGAACAATGAAGTATCGGCTGTAAAAGCCTGACTCCCTGCTGGGAGGAGGAACCCGTTCTATTGCCTCCTTTCGCAAGAGAGCTTTCACCTCTTGTTCCATGACCAGAGCCTGCTCGGGGTTCACCACAGTGGGTATGACCCCGCTGAATCGAGGTGGACGAGACCTGAACTGAATGGCATATCCGTTTCCACCTATCTGCAGGCCTAAATGAGATATATTTGGTAGAAGCTTCCACTCTGCCAGAAAATCTACTAAGAGTACCAGTCTCTCGAGACTGGCCTCTGTCATCTTTTGAATAGCCAGCACAGCACCCTAAAGCAGCACACTGGCAGCAAATAACTGGCTTGACTGTTCTAAATTCCTCTGCAGCGGAAGTGGGCCACCCTCGGGTGGAACCCCGCTGAGAGCGTCTGTGCCCTGGTAAATAGCCCTCCTCTCAACAATAACGGTCCTCAGATCCATTTTGCCCTTGGAGGACTTTGCCTGACGCTCTGCTTCTGTAGCGCTCGATGTGAGGAGCTGGTACTTGCTCCCGCCCAGTAGCCCCAGAGACATGAGTTTGGCAGGGCAGGAATTTCTGGAACGCCGCCGCATGCTTTTTGGCATCCTGAAACTTCTCGGTGACCGAAGTAACATCGTCACCGAAGAGGCCAACAGGAGAAAGGAAGTTCTTTTCTTTTTCCTTCATCCCAGCCAGGTTCAGCCAGAGATGTCTCTTCATGGCGACCAGGGCTGCCATAGAATGACTGACTGATTTGGCCATCTCCTTTGGTCACCCAAGGAGACAAATCTGCAGCCTGATGTAATTCTCAAACCACATCAGCGCTGACCTCATTGTTCTCACTCGTGTCTCTTAACAAGTCAGCCTGGTATGCCTGCAAGATGAACTTAGTGTGCAAACACGCCGTGGCTTTACCTGCTGTTGAGTATGCTTTCCCCACCAAAGCCGAGATGGCTCTTAATGGCTTGGTGGGTAATGCCGGTGCCTTCAGGGACGATGCTGACTAGGGAGAGAGATGGCTCGCAAGCGTCTCTTCAGCCCTCGGCATCGCCCCATAGCCATGTTAGCCCCATAGATATTAGAATAGGTGGATGTTTGTGGACTAAACACTCTGTAAAAAACAGGTTTCTTCCAGGACCACCAAAGAAGGGCAGACACCAGCAAGGAGGTTGTGCCCGTGGAGGCAGAAAGCGTTCATCGAGTTTGCTTTTCTGCCTTGTTTCTTGTTTATCAGCAAGCCAGTCAATATTTAATTTAGCAACCGCTCGAGTCACAACCTCCACCAGCTCCTCACATGCAGGGGAGTGAAGTGGTAAATCCTCACTCTCTCCTGCTTCGATGCTCACAACATCCAGCTCCTCAGAACTGGATATGTGAAGCACCGGTGCCTCTCCTGGGGAGGAAGAAACCGTAAAGCATGCTTCCAAACCCCGGGCAGAGGCATTGGATCTAACAGGTGAAGGACGCCCATCTCAATCCCATCTGTTAAATCCATTTGCGAACCCCACAACCTGAGTTTCCGCTCAACAGAAGCGGGACCCGAGCCGTGAGGAACGCGAGCCAAAGTGCCCTCCTCAAAAAGTGCCCGGCTTGAGCGCAGCGTTCTTAAAGGGAGACGCTCGCAATGCTCACAGTCAGCCCCCTCGACAGCTGAGTGGGCATGCTGCTCTCCCAAGCACATAACGCACAAAGAGTGTGTATACCCACCCCTGATGAAATGAGGGCAGGGATGAACACATCTCTTAAACTGCTCACTTGCCATTATGTCACATAATATATCACTCTTGTTGCACTGAATGGTGTTAGACAGAGGACAGTAACATATAAAGTTTGATGAAGACACAGAAGGCTTTGATCATGGGGTGCTTTATAGTTTCCTGTTTGGTGACGTCACCCGCCTATGACGTTCCGTCACGCCATTGGATCGGTTTCATACATGCTTCATGACACAATCACGCAGAGGCATTCCCACAGCGTTTAACGCAGCGCGAGTTCCCTTGAAAGGGAACAAGCCATGAGTAATGAATGGAGTCAGCCGGACTCCTTTATGTTTTGAATGTCTACCAAGCTAGTGAAGCTATTGTTTTATTTACAGTTGTTGCACTGAAGCACATTTAATAAATAATTTAGGCCTATTTGTGCCGGTTTGTTATTTTGTTTTACAAGGTAAAGTATTGTTTAAGTGCAGCCTGATGCCATACACAAAAGAATGATCCCAAAAGAATGAGTGCTTAGAATATATCTGGTCCAAACTTCATGTTTCAGTTGGAACAGCAGGAAAGAAACTGTTCTCCCGTACCATTTCATGTGGTCTTTAAGAAATCTCTATATAGTTGTGTGACCAGCACCTATAGTGTTGACACTTAATTTCTCAGACTTTCCCTGAGCAAACATGAAGCCATTATCTACCCTTTCATCACATACAGCTCTGAGGTGATTCATTATCCTATGCATTGTTTGATTAGCATTTATATTTCTTAATCTACTTATTAATGTTTTGAATCATGAATATGATTACATAAGAGACATACTAACCTTGACACAGGCAGTGCATACGTGTACTTCCATGTTACAAAGTACGCAAATAGTAGTACCTCAAATTAGTATTTTGCTTTCTCCTTGCCATCTCATAAGGTCACAACAACTGAGGCCAGCCTCGAAAAAGTGAGGGGCAGTGAACTGGGTGTTTCTTTTGTAATGTAAGTACTGGACTGTAGGTACAAAGAAAGTTGTTCCTTGTGGATAAAAGGTAATTGTCTAAAAACGCATATATTTTTTGTTAGTACATCATAGGTCAATAAAATAAAAAATAAAAAAATAAATAAATAGCAATGTATGGCTGCTAAACCACAGGTTAATAAAATAAATAAAAAGTAAAGTAAATAAATAAACAAAATTAATTAGAAAAAAATAATAAAATAATAAAAAGTAAAATAAAATCAATTAGAATAAAATAATAATATATATATATATATATATATATATATATATATATATATATATATATATATTGTAAATCAGATTCTTGAAACTCCTGCTTGAAAAAGTGCAATAAAATATGGAAAACAGGAATAGGAAGCTGAAATATCCCACATTCAACTTTAAATGCAGCAGAAATCTAAACCAGAGTCAGTGTTTTTAGATGTTTACGTTCTCACTCATTTGATGATTTTTAATGTGTGATAAATGCATCGTGACTCCATTATAATTCACAGATTAGTGCAAAATGTGATAGTTACACTTTTTTCCCCTCTTCTCTACAGTTGGATGCGAGTAAGGAATGTCAATTCACTATTTATCAATGGTCTATGTAAACCGCAGCTGCAAGAAAACTTTATAATCTTGTTTATCTAGTTTGTAGAGGTTGCAGTCCATGAAATGCCGAAAAAAAACCCTCATCCATCATTTGGGAACTAGAAGATGATCAAAGATAGTTTATCCCAGCGGTTGTTTTGTGAACATCTCTCTTTTGAATTACATAGTTATTTCGCCTTGTGCAACGAAAGCAATCCAGTCTTCAATTCAAACAGATTATGGTTCCTTTCTGAAGAAATCTCTTACCCTTTTATTTTCCTTGACCTTCTTCTCTCCCACCGTGGTTTACGATACGGGCTTCCCCGTGGAGTGTATACCACAGACTGAGATTACAACAAATTTCAAAGAGAAGCAACTTGTAAAAAATCTCGACAAGGCACACATGTGGCGTTTGAACGCTAGTACTTTTATTTATCGATCGTTCCAAAACGCAATAAATGCTGTATTGTTGTATGTGAATAGACACACCTCTAAACATATAAAGCTGTCAGAGGTGTGCTGTATTCTTATGGTTTTGAGAATGGAGCGGCGCAATCTCAATCGCTCTCCCCCGAACAGTTATTTTGCTAATATGTTTTTAATGTTTGTGTGAAGCGGTCATCTCTTATAATTTGTTTTCGTGTAAGCTGTGCGCCTATGTGTACGGGGAACATCAAAGCTGTAAAAATAGCTCTTCCCATTAAGCAAACTCACCCGCTCATTTCTTTCCCGGGGCCTCTGTTGCTTGCCCGTCCACACGGAGGCATTTTAAAACACTGCCTGTGAAATCCAGAGACTTGAAACTATTTATGCTTTGGAAAATATATATCAGCTCTGAGACTCAGCGAACAGGTTTCAGTGGCACAAAGGTGCAGGAAATGGAACTATGGAATGAATAAAATATCTTCGTTTTTTTCTTATTGCTATAAGTCGCCTCGCAGCATAAACTCTAGAGTAATAGAGGATTATTAAAGGGTTAGTTCAACCAAAAATGAAATTTCTGTCATTAATTACTCACCCTCATGTCGTTCTACACCCGTAAGACTTTCATTCATCTTGAGAACACAAATTAAAATCTTTTTGATAAAATCTAATGGTTCAGTGACGCCTCTATTGTTATTGATAATGAACACTTTCAGATGCCCAGAAAACTACTAAAACATATTTTAAAAAGTTCATGTGAGTACGGTGGTTCAACCTTAATATTTTAAAGCGAAGAGAATGCTTTTTGAGCACCAAAAAAACTGTAAGGATGGATTTTTCTAAGACTGAATTCAAGATTCCTATCCTGTGATATAACAATTAAATTCACTAATCTGAAGAGAAGATCTGTGAGAAAGAGTACAGGACAACAGCTGACCCAATCTCATCTCTTCACCCCATGAGTTCCTGACTCCTCACCTCCTCTCCCTCCCCTCAGGTCTCAACTAGCCACAAAGCTCGGTTTGAAGAAACATCAATGTAAATACCTCTGGTGCGATTGGTAGGATAGTTTCACTCCCACATCAGCATGATAGAGAAGATTAAAGAAAACAATGCCTGTTCTTCTGGTGTGGGAGATGATGCAATAAAAGATTTTTTAACCATCTCTTTATTCCTAAAACTAGGTGCGTGTGACCCTTTTGGGGCACGAGAAAAGGTCAGACAAAGGCTGCATGAATATTTGGGAGCTAAATGTTTATAGTCCTTTTGTTAGATTTGAGGAATTTAAGGGGACTTGGCAAACCACTCGAGGAAGCATCTTTACCCAGAACTTCCCGCACAATTGTTGTGTGTCTCTCTTTGCCAGGTGTACTTTTTATATTGCATTTGTAATTATGTTTTGTATTTTATGCTGATCAGTTGTGTGATGTATTTTTGTTAATTCTTTTAATTGGTATGTAATTCTGCCTGGCAAACAATACATGTTAATCTTGATTTATTTTGATATCCCCTGAATTCATAGTCACCGGTAGATTAAGAGGTTTCTGGCTTTTCCGCATATTTGCGTCAGGATAGGTCACACTAAAGGCTCAATGAATGGAGCAGGTGGCACTTCATATCAGATCTTTAGATTTCTGTCTATTATGACTTCGCACGTTGCAGTACCGTGGCTAAACAAACGGCGCTTTTGTATGAATAAGCATGAAGTATGAATCAGCGTTTTGCATTATTAGTAAACTCTGCACCTCTGACTAAGACTCTAAACTGGCGAGTTTGTGCTCGTGAGAGCGTAGGCGAAGTGGTGCAGCACCCTAATGAAAGGATAAGCGAAAATAAGCGATAACCAAAATAATTAAAGATCTAAATTAATTCACATTTAATGGTACGAACAGATATTACATCAGAAACATTGCAAATTAGAGGTCGTTTACAATTGGAGTAGGATTAAATTATTCATGGGGTCAGAAAAGAATTGGAAACCCAAATTTTGTTGAATTAAGGTGATTTTTACAGAAGCGGCAAAAAGACTTACATGCAGAATACCTTCAATCGGGTCGTTGGACTTCCTTCATTGGGTCAACGGTTGGAGCCTACAAAACAAAATAATACTTTTCAATAATATCTAGAGAATGCCGATTTCAAATCACTACTTCGAAGCTTCACAAATCTTTTTTTTCGTATCAGTGGTTCGGAGCGCCAAAGTCACATGTTTTCATTAAACGAGCTTCGTTATGTCACTAGTGTTACGAAATTTCAATAGTTAGGGTTAGGGTTAGGGTTAGAACCAAACCACTGATTCAAATCAAAAGATTCGTAAAACTTCGAAGCAGTATTTTGAAATCACCCATCACTAGATATTGATAAAGTCGTTATTTTATTTTTATTTTTTGACGCACAGAAAGCATTCTCGTCACTTATGATATAAATATTTAACCACTATAGTCACATTAACTGTTTAAAATATGTTTGTAGTAGCTTTCTGGGCATTGGAAGTGTCAATAGAGGCCGTTGGATTTTATCAAAAATATCTTAATTTGTGTTCTGAAGACGAATGGCATGAAGGTGAGTAATTAATGTCATAATTTTCACTTTTGGGTGAAATAACCCAAAGTATACACAGTGTGTTAACAGAATTAATTACTGATTAATATTAGAATATAATTACTGTTATAAACAAACCGGCTTACATCAAACCCGAAGAGTGACTGCATATTTGTTTGTAATAAGGTACGGTGTCGAATGCAATTTAAATGACAATGCACATCCCGCATAATGAGCTGCATAATGAGCTCCACCCGAGATGATTTTCACACTGTCATGTTCTAGTTTGTTGACTGAACCTGTCGTGATTGGCTGCCGATTTGATTGGCAACCCACTGGCTTTAACCACAGACCTCCTTGCCCATTATTGACTAACGATCCCACATTCTCTCCAGCAGTTTTCCCAGCACTAAATCTATCCACGACTCTTTCAGCTCCAGCACAGTTGACTCACAGTGTGTTGACAGTGTATGGCTGTAGCTATCATTATTTCACCATGGAGGTCAGAGTACAGCAAGCATTTGATTATCAAATGGTGCATTTGTGCGAGCCGAGCACGGAGAGGCTGTTTCACCGGAGTGGAAAGAAAAGGCGCATGTAAATCACACAGTATTGCTGCAGAATGCATTATTCCTGTCCTCTTCATGTTGCTGTGGTAACTATTTAAGAGTCAGTAGAATGGCGGCGGGCGCGTTGATGGCGTATTCTGTGTGTGTGCTATTGTGAGAGCATGCGTTTGTCTGTTTGTATAGTCTTGGGTTTGTTTTACCAATTCAAGGCTCCGTCTTGCCCGCAGCGATGTCTTTTGACGGGTTAATTTGAAAAACAGATGAACAGACAAACACAGAGATGCACAGCAGGTGATGAAAAGTAATAGTGAGAGAGATAGGGAGGCAAGAGGAAATAAAGTGGGAGTGAGAGATGTTGCTGGACAGAAACAGAAAAAGAGAGAGTGATTGTGGCATATATATAGAGAGATTGTTATGGGGGCGTATTAAGCCATCTTCGTGATGCGCGATGAATGAGTTCTATTAATGAAAGTGCAGGCGCTATGTGGACAGCAGGCTCACCACGCACACACAGAACACCTTTCTATCTCTCTAGACTCATATCATTACCCATCATTACACCCCCCATTTGGCAGCGACCCTCTGTATCGATCATGGCCAATAACTCAGTCTCACCCCTGTTCACTCCATCTATCTCCATCTCTATTTTGGCATCTCCACGGCCTTCTCACACACAACACACACACTGCGCGACGAAACGCAGGGCTGTCCCTCATGCCAACATCACACCTCGTCCTCTTGTTCTCGCTCGCCCTCCACACTGCCCATGTCCTCGTCTGACACTCACACTCTCTGTCTCCGTCTTACTGTGCCTTATAATTCCACTTCCTGCCTACTTTCTGTCACTCATTTTGCCTTCCCAATTAAAAATGCTTATGCACTATTCGGGAACACTTTATTTTACAGTGTCCTTGTTACATATATTACATGTTGTAATAACTATAAATGATGCATAATTACATTCTACTAAACCAAACCCTGTGTGTATTTAATTGTTATTACTTAGTGCTTAAATATATAATTACACTGTAACATGGATACCTTAAAATAAAGTGTAAGCCATTCTTCTGTCCCATTTTGTTGTGTGATCAATGAGAGAAGTGTGTTCAAACTGAAAAGAAGTACACTCAAAAAAATGATACATTGGATTTACTTAACTTTTTTGTGTCAACAGGTTCCATGTAAATGGATTATTTTGCATTTAATTAACACTATTTATGCAAGTAAACTTGTTAAATCAATAGCATTTAGTTGAATCAGGTTAACATTTTTTTATATGTCCAAAACTCTTAAAGGGGTAGTTCACCCAAAAATGAAAATGATCCCATGATTTATTCACCCTCAAGCCATTCTAGGTGTATTTGAATATCTTCTTTCAGATGAACACGATCAGTGATATATTTGCAAATATTCCTAGTCCTCCAAGGTTTATACTGGTTGTGAATTGCTGGAGAAATTTTAAAGACAAAAAAATGCATCCATGCATAAAGAAAATGAATCCATATGACTCCAGGAGGTTAAAAAAAGGCCTTCTGAAGTGAATCGATGCGTTTGTGTAAAACAAATATCCTTATTTAAAACTTTGTCAATTCAAATGGCTAACTTTTTGTCTTCAAAATTTGACCAGCCATGCACAGCCATTATAAACCTCGGAAGATAAGGAAATCTTTAAATATATCTCTGATTGTGTTCGTCTGAAAGAAGATTTTTTTTAATTTTTTTAATTTTTGCGTGCACTATCCCTTTAAGTTCAGTTATCCTAAAATTAATATCAAACAAAAAATTTTATAAGTAATCTAGTTTAATTGATTATTTTATTTAGTGAATGCATTCAAGAACAATTTTTACAACTTTTACAAAAATTATCCAAGAATAATTCTTTAAGAAAATCTTTAATCTGTAAATAATCTTCTTGTTAGGCGTTAGCCAGAAGACCATTTTGTTACATCCGTGGCAAGCCCAAAGTTATTGTATATTAATATTAAAACTACTTAAATTCTTGTTAGCAGATCCTCAACCCAAGCACATGTGCTACACTTCAACACAATGGTAACCTCCCAAAATACTAACATAGAAACTCTTTTAAATACAGACATAAAAGAACATTAAACATTAACAAGTCTCTGAATTTTATCATCTTGATACAACAATGCATAAAATAACATTTTATTTCAACATTTACTCTCCCTATCCAGCCCTGGGCAAAGCATGAAGGGAAGGGGAAATCCTGTGTTGGATTAACTTAATTTACTTAAGTTAATTTGAACGAGCATTAATGTTATTTTTGGCTTACTTAATTAAAATACATTCTTTTAAAATGAAAACACTGAGCCAAAATGTAACTGTTTCAAGTCAGTTTAACACAATGCAATTGTTTAAATGAGAAATCTAATACAATTGTGTTAAAGGAAAAAGATTTTTTTTTTTTTTTTTTTTTTAACAAACTGAACAATTTGAAAATCATTATTTTGAGTGTAGTGCACTTCAAACAAAAGTGTGGAATGTTGGACACTATATACTCTCAATTCTCTTGGCTTTCATTAAAAGTTTATGAGCTATCAGACTCCAATACTGGATGACAACTTAACCTTATAACATTTATACACTGGATCAGGGACGGGCAAATTTGTCCATTCATCCAAACTTGTATCCAGGATTGATACAATCAAGTGCGTTTGATTAGTGAGGAAATAAACTGTGCAGGACAGTGTCACTTCCAAGCCCTCAGTTTCCCATTTCTGCACTGGATGTTAGAGTACAGTGCATTGTGTATAGTATGTAATTTGGGATACTCCTGATATGTGCTTTGTTTCACTCTCTTGCTACCTCATTTGATCTGGTTTTACTTCCAACATCCTTCCTTGACTTATTTAGTTTCTCACTCTCTACCTTAGTACCTGTTTTATTTCCTATCTCACTCGGTAAGATGGATCTCAGTTTCTGCACTATTCTATGCCATTTTGTAGTGCCAAAGTAAAAAGTGCACTTCAAATATGCAGATGATGTTAAAAGTTTGGACACTTTAACTGTCTTGTTTTACGTAGCATAACCTGCCTTACTGTTTGTCTCACTCATTATCATACTTCCTGACTCACTTCGTACCTTATTTCTTTTGTCACTTCTTGTCTCATAGGAGAGAGTAGCCAAGGAAGTATCAAGTTGATTATTGAGAAGCACCCTCAAAATTTCTGTTCCTTCCTCACTCACTGCCTGACTTCTTGCCCTGCTCTACATTCACTTCCTGTCTCACATTCTGCCATACTTGTGAATCTGAAATTCCACAGCATTACATTTAATGAAGAACTTACTTAGTTTGAAAGCAAGACATACTAAATTTACATCTCCTTCCCGACTTTCAGAACTCAGAACTCGTGAGTATTACAGAGACAGCTCTATAATAGCCTACAAGTAAAACATGAGGGCTCGTATCATAAAAGTTTCAAAACTCTGCTCTGTTTTGTCACATCATTGTCTTTATTTTTCATATTGCGTGGGCATGATTTCGCTGGCTTCTGCGGAAGATCATTCTATAAGTAAATGCGTAATCGCTTACTTTAATGCCTCCATGTTTACTTCCGTATGACAACATGCTGTGTGTATTGCAAAGTCCGTGATTTTCCCGCAAAATTGGGTTACTGTTTCACTGTTCCCGCAGGTTGTTTTGCAACCCTGTGGGTTGAAGCGATTGCACTAAAGCCCTGTTTACACTGCTAGTGACACCCAGCAAGATGATCCCATTCATTTCAATGGAGCGCTGGCGACTTTCAGCGACACAAGCGACAGTCACTGTTGGCGACGCATGATTTTTTTCCCCAAACGGTTCAGCAGAAATGCCCGCCCTGCAAGAACAAGAAAATTGATTATTTGTCAAACTCGAATGATGTTTATTTTTGACAGTATGAATGAGTGTAATTCTTTGATTGATTGATCGTTAATGAGGTTAGTGATCTGCCTGCCTATTGACTTAAGGCTGGAATAACCTATTACGAGTTTGCCTTTCCCTTGTTTCCCTTGTTCCCTTGTTGTTTGCTGTTGTGTTGACCATTTGCCTGTCTGACTACGTCTTGAATAAAGCTGCATTTGGATCAAATACTCACTCACTCATCGTTACAGGCATCTTAGTTTTATTTATCGTTCGTGATTGTCTTTTCTATTGCCAGACGTGATCAATATTTGAGTGACAGCACTAGGAACGCCCACAAGCAGCTTCACAGTACAGAGACAGGCTTTGTGAACAGCGATTTTTACAGAGGCTGCGTTCCACTCCAGGTTTAGACATGCACTTGCAAACTTTCCTAAGCACTTCCCCTTGGGGGAATCCCTGTAGCCATTTTTAAGTGAGTTCCACTTCGTGAATCCTCGCTCCCTCGATTTTGACCGAGTCTACTTCATATGCACACTTCAGGCAGCGCCATATCCCACAATGCAACATGATTTTGATGTCACCACATATCACATTTAAATTGCCACACCACAATGATCCATCAATTATTTTTTAAAATATTTAAAACACACATTTATCCATATAGAATGCTGCATTAAACAATTTCGTAAGAGAAAAAAATAAATAATCAACTCCATAGCGGATTCCAAGTGTTCAAGGGCTTAGGACGTTCCAGTTCAGCCCATTGCGAAGTTTCCGGCAGAAGTGGGCATTCATGCAACTTAACCAATGACCTTCTTCCAAGTCAACTGGAACGCCAGGTATCTGGACTGGGCTAGTTTTGAGAAACAATTGACCCTTCGCAAATAGTTTGATTGACAGGCGATCTGACCAATCATAACCCAGAATCCGCCATTTTGTCTGACAAAAGAGGAGTTAGTAGATTAACATTGGTGAACTTGAACGTCAAAAATTGAACGTCTGATGTTCATTCATGTTTATTCGATGCTATAAATGAACTAGTATGAAGAGATGGTTGGTTCACGATCCGATTGTCACGACACATTAAAGATATGGTATTTATTGTTTAAACTTCTTAAAAAAATACAATATATTAAATATGAAACTGTTTCATATGTCTGTCGACGTGTTGTCAGTGTCCTCTGCTCCGCGATGTATTTTTCACTGTGTGAGAACATGATGTGTGGCGTGAGAGCACATGGATTGTCAGACAAAGTAGCAGTAACTAAAGGGGGCGGGTCTTTGCGAATGGTCAACGGAGTGGGTTTTGTGGTAAAAACCTGGCAACCCTGTTCGTATCGTTCTTTTGTGCATGCAAGTCATTTCAGAACCATAATCTGTTCACACTGGAAATCTGATATTGGCCACATTTAAAATGACAACATGAACAGCTATATTAAAAAAAAACCCAGATCTGAGCAAAAATCGGAAATTGAGCATTAAGGCTCGCAGTGTGAATGTAGCCATATCGCAGTAATGGGCATATTCAGCATCTCTTCATATGTGCTCACTTGCTGTTGCACTTTCTACCTTACTTGCTGCTTCTTTTCTAACAATACTCCCTGAATCACACATTTCTCTCCATCTCTTATTAAATCATGCTTTCATCTGCTCCTGTTGCTCAGAATGCCTTGACTTCCATTGGCTGATGATGGAAACTGTCACGTCTCCGTCTTGCTCCTATTGTGCAGCGTCACCTTCGCTCTAAAAGCTGCTGGTGCTGTTAGTTTTTCTTCAAACGTTCACTTACCGTACAGAGAGCCATTAAAACACAAACTCTTCTCTCACACTTGCCTTCAATCTCATCTCCTAATCTCACTGTGCCACTTTTGTCCTGCAGCACTGCTTCCCAGATAGTATTCTGCCCTAACTCTTGCACAACCTCCCATATCAGTAAATCTAATCAATACTTTGTATCTCTCGTTCACCCATCCCCCCATTTCTGTGTTGTCATCTATTCCAGTCCATATCTTTCCACTTCTCCTGGTTCGTTTCATCTTTATTTCCTCTCCATATATAGAGGAGCCTGTGTCTGTCAAATCTCAACATTCTCTCATTGGTCTTTGTTTCTGTTGCACTGTCTGCACATATGTATGCTGTCTGTTTTCGCTCACTCTCTTTGTGTATCTGATTTCTTTTAAGGCAGTCTGCAACAAAATTAATGACAAAATGTTTCGTCTTTTGATTTCGTCAGTGATAATGAAGATGAGAGAAAAAAAGATCAGGTAGCAAGTTCAGTCCTTAAGAGCCGCTGTCCTGCAGAGTTTACCTCCAACCGTAATCAAACACTGCTGAACAAGCTGATCAAGTTCTTCAGGATTACTAAGGCTACAGGTAGCTGAGGGTCTTTTTTCAGGGTTGAAGCTAAACTCTGGAGGACAGCGGGTCTCTAGGACTGAACTCACCTACACCTGTGATAGTTAAACATTTTTAATTAAAACATTGATAATACGACAGGGGAAAATAACATTGCCAGACATACAGTCGTGGTCAAAAGTTTTGAGAATTACATAAATATTGGAAATTGGAAAAGTTGCTGCTTTAGTTTTTATAATAGCAATGTGCATATACTTCAGAATGTTATGAAGAGTGATCAGATGAATTCCATAGTCCTTCTTTGCTATGAAAATTAACTTAATCCCAAAAAAACCTTTCCACTGCATTTCATTGCTGTCATTAAAGGACCTGCTGAGATCATTTCAGTAATCATCTTGTTAACTCAGGTGAGAATGTTGACGAGCACAAGGCTGGAGATCATTATGTCAGGCTGATTGGGTTAGAATGGCAGACTTGACAAGTTAAAAGGAGGGTGATGCTTGAAATCATTGTTCTCCATTGTTAACCATGGTGACCTGCAAAGAAACGCATGCAGCCATCATAAAAATGGCTTCACAGGCAAGGATATTGTGGCTACTAAGATTGCACCTAAATCAACAATTTATAGGATCATCAGCAACTTCAAGGAAAGAGGTTCAATTCTTGTAAAGAAGGCTTCAGGGCATCCAAGAAAGTCCAGCAAGTGCCAGGATCGTCTCCTAAAGAGGATTCAGCTGTGGGATCGGAGTGCCACCAGTGCAGAGCTTGCTCAGGAATGGCAGCAGGCAGGTGTGAGCGCATCTGCACGCACAGTGAGGCCAATACTTTTGGAAGATGGCCTGGTGTCAAGAAGGGCAGCAAAGAAGCCACTTCTCTCCAAAAAAAAAAAACATCAGGGAGAGATTAATCTTCTGCAGAAAGTATCGTGAATGGACTGCTGAGGACTGGGGCAAAGTCATATTCTCTGATGAAGCCCTTTCCTATTGTTTGGGGCATCTGGAAAAAGGTTTGTCAGGAGAAGAAAAGGTGAGCACTACCATCAGTCCTGTGTCATTCCAACAGTAAAGCATCCTGAGACCATTCATGTGTGGGGTTGCTTCTCATCCAAGGGAGTGGGCTCAGTCATAATTCTGCCCAAAAACACAGCCATGAATAAAGAATGGTACCAAAACACCCTCCAACAGCAACTTCTTCCAACAATCCAACAACAGTTTGGTGAAGAACAATGCATTTTCCAGCACGATGAAGCACCGTGCCATAAGGCAAAAGTGATAACTAAGTGGCTCGGGGACCAGAACGTTGAAATTTTGGGTCCATGGTCTGGAAACTCCCCAGATCTTAATCCCATTGAGAACTTGTGGTCACTCCTCAAGAGGCAGGTGGACAAACAAAAACCCACTAATTCTGACAAACTACAAGAAGTGATTATGAAAGAATGGATTGCTATCAGTCAGGATTTGGCCTAGAAGTTGATTGAGAGCATGCCCAGTCGAATTGCAGAAGTCCTGAAAAAGAACGGCCAACACTGCAAATACTGACTCTTTGCATAAATGTCATGTAATTGTCGATAAAAGCCTTTGAAAAGTATGAAGTGCTTGTAATTATATTTCAGTACATCACAGAAACAACTGAAACAAAGATCAAAAAGCAGTTTAGCTGAAAACTTTGTGAAAACTAATATTTATGTAATTCTCAAAACTTTTGGCCACGACTGTACAATTTGTAATGCTTTTAAAAGAAGACAAAATTTCGGAAGCCTTAAGGGTCGGTACATGAATCCGTTTTCAACTAAAAACAACACTGTGTTTTGGCCGTTCATTTACATAACAACAGTGTTTTGATGGCCTAAAATGCAAACTTTTGAAAACAGATTTCAATGTGCAAGTTTTTGAAAACAATATCTCTATCGTCTCCATGTAAATAACAAAAATGTAAATGTGTGAAAATGATGTTGTCATGTGCATGTATATGACATGTTCAGTCTAAAGGCACGTAGTGTTTCTTTGCAAAGTGACATTGCTAACTACTGGCCTTGCTTGAATAATACAGCATTTTTAGTTGTTTTTGTGGATCCTTGTGAACGGGGAATGTTTTGACAACGTTGTCGCCTGTGTGCAAAAAACTTTTCCGATTTTAGTACATTGTTGTTGTGTAAACATACCCTTAGATAATCCACATCATAGTATGTTGAGGATTGGTCTGCTTAAACCAAAACTCAAGTAAACTGAGGCCCTGTTTCTTTCTCAGACAGGGCTTAGCCTTGCCAGGATTAGACCTTAGTTAATTTCATTCTTTTATAAGCATACACTAAAAAAAATAAAAAAATAAAAATACTGATGTGCGTTTTTGGACAAAACAATGGCAGTGAAATTTTAAGATGTCAGTGCAAGTTGCTTCCAGTTTTAACTAGCTAGACAAGCACGTGTTTTAGTCTAGGACTAGCCTTGTCTGTAAAATCGGGGGTGAATCACTTTAATAGCAGGTTAATTAGCTTGCTTGCTCACTCACTCACTCGCTCACATCCTGTATACAGATACATTAATCAGCTATATATACAAAATAAGAGTGTTTGTTCAACTATGGGCAACTCTGGACTTTTAGACAGTGGTGGACGAAGAACACAAATGAAGTCCTTGAGTGAATCTACAGATACGTATAATAAAATATTGCTCAAGTGAAAGTACAAAAGTACTTGATTTTTAATGTCCTTAAGTACTGATTTATGAATGTTTATTTTGTAATTTTATAAAGGCCACTTATATATTAAATGTTTTTATTATATATTTTATATAATCCTAAAAATCCTGAAAATAATTACGAATGATTATGAATTGTCAGGTAGCCAGCACTAGTCAGTATGGATGGAAGATTAGTGGATGTAGATGCATAATATATAATGTGTGTTGAAAAGCAATAAAAATAGACGAAACATATTGGGCTAAGTTCATACAATTTTAAGAAATTGCTACTGCAGCGGGGAATATGAACATACATGCATTGTTTTAATTTGTGGATATAATAATAATAATAAACTGTAAAAATAAACTAATAATTTAAACTGTATAATACAATACAGTATTATTAAAAATCAGCAGTTTAATACCGTACTTTGACAGGGTAAAAAATACAATAAAATGCTGTATTCAGTTTTACGGTGAGCTTTTTACTTTTTTTTTTAACTTTTACTACTGTAGTCAGTTTTACGGTAATTTTACTGTTGAATGAAATACAGCAACTACTGGATAATTGTTGCCAGTAAGTTACTGTTAATTTGACACAAATTTTTTTTACAGTGTAGAGTTCTGGATAGAATGAGAATCAAGATTTTTTTTTCTTTCAAATAGAGATCATAATTCTCCCACGATTCTGAACAGACAACTGAACAAGATATTAATATATAATTATTTACTAGGGGACAAAATATTTACGCTGAACTGGTTTGGGGGAAAAAAAATTGCGGCCCAGTGTACTGACGCACTCCTGGTCTGGAGGGGCAGTCTGGAGGGGCAATGGGTTCTCTTAGGACGCAGAAAAGCATGTTTTTCCAGTGCCAATGAAGCAAAGACCTCCCAGTCACATACCTCCAGGGGTCTGTGCCAGCCAAGAAACTGCCATTGAGATAAATGGGAATGTTTTTTCATGTATTATACAAATGGGGCTGGCTTGAGGATAGACAGGTGCTGATAAAAACGAACACTGCCATGCTGATATGTCTACTTCACATGGTTTCCATCAGAACCTGGATTCCTCTCTCACTTGTTCCCCCTCCATCTTACATTCTATATTGTTGTTTGCTTCATTATATCTCAAACAATATCTTATGTAGGTGTCGGGTCCCTCAAGTCTCCTGTTTCTCTTCCTCTCAATCTCACAGATGCCTCAGACTTGAATGTTAGCGAAACAATCAGTGTCCATTCTCCTGCGTTTTTGTTTCTTTATCAAATTTGCACATCTCCACAATTTTAGCCTTTCTGTAATAAACAACGCAAGTTGTCTTGACTTTGTGGATGACGTCCTAAACAGGGAACATTGCACTATATCTTAAAAGGCTCTTTAAATCCCTCTACATTGCACTGATTCATCTCATAGCAGCTTGAAGAGGGAACACTCTCTATTTTCAGAGTTTGAACTGACTGGGCAGGGAGCCATATTTCATCTCTTATAATTACAGTATACTAGATTTTCTTCAAACGGTATATTGGATATTTGGTTCAATGTACACTGATGCGAGCTCAATTATTACCTTACATGATGTTATATAATTTAATCATGTATCAGCAGCAATCTGACCAATGATAGCTCTCGTTTTAAAGATAACTCTGTCCGAAACTGAAGGCTGCTGCCTTGCTGCCTCACTGCCCGGTCATTCACTGAGCATTTTTGCATGGAGATTACTACTGATTTCCAGTTTAATGATCTTGAACAAATCTAAAAGCTTTAGTTGATGGTAATTCAGTGAATATTCAATAACTACAATCCTTATTTCTAGTTAGAATTTGAAGGCAATTTGAAGCAGTGTTATTTTAGTATTATGTAATTTTATAATATTTTTTTTAATTAGCTTTTTTTTAATTGCATTTTTGTCACATTTAGTTAAAGTTTTTGTAAAAATGTTTTTTTTTTTTAAATTTCAGTTGGTTGCCAAGACATTTCTAATTTTTGTTTAATTCAAGTTGTTCATCATCTAATATTTTTACAAAATGAATAGTTTTAGATTTAGCTAATACTAACAACCCTGATTTGAAGGCATGCATTTTTCACTTTATTATTATTATTATTATTAGTATTATTATTATTAGTATTATTTTAACCAACCACAAGTCACATTTATTTAAGTAAATCGAGTCTATTTTGACTCCTTTTTTCTTTAAATAATATAGGGAGATGGGATTTTATTCATACAGACAGTGACAGATTTAGAGAAATCTGTATCAGTTTATATAGGCATTCATCTTTATAATTTTCTCTTTCTCTCTGTTTCTCTTGTTGCTTTTTTAAAATATATATCCTTATGTCTAACTAAGCCCATCTGTGCATATATACTCCATTGATTATAAGTGAGTTTGGATGAACTGGGCTCTTCACACAATTGTATTCTGGCAGGCAAGTGATGGATTTTGGTCCTTCTGCAGTCATCTTTGATTAATGGGAGGAGACCACAGTGGACAGGACAGAAGACTGCGATCAATTCGCCAATAATTCCATATTTACACATCATCAGAAGTAGGAGAAAAGGGAGAAAGGCATAGGAAGACACAGGAAGAGCAGGCAATAAGTCAGGAGAATCTACATTTAATGAGCAGGAGATCTATTAACTGAGGAAAAGTAGAAGAACACTGAAAGACAGAATGGGAGACCAGTAGACCCTCCTGGAATGTGTGCACTACAGAAAGCTCTGCCCATCAGTCACATCACCCACTCTTAGAATATTCTGGCTAATCAGAGGGCTACAGGAATGATGTCAGAACCCGGGAGTTTGATTCGCCGCTGGTTCCTTTGAAATTTTCCAATAGGGTTTTATAATGGGGGTTTTCAATTTATGTGTAAAATAAAGCCTGTGGTGAACATAACTTGACGATACTTTGATGTTTTGTTCTACAAGATAAACTGCATGATCTAATGTTTTAAAATGTACTTTAAAGAAAACTTAATTTGACATTATTACAAAGTACAACTTTTAAAACTACTTAAGTGTTAAGGCAGGTTCATGAAAGTGTACTGTATTTAAGTACACTTAAGCGACCTTTTATTTCATCAATATATATCTGCTAGTAGTTTGTTTTTAAATATACTTTTACAAGTACACTACAAGTGCATATTAAAAATTGTATCAAAATTGTGTGACAGTCAGAATTGTGACATAAAGTCAGAATTGTAAGTTATACAGTCAGAATTGCGTGATATAATTGGGGTAGTTTTTTTTCTTGTTTTTTTTTTTTTTCCTTAGGAGAGCTTATTGTAATGGCCTGCAAATAATAATGTGAGCTAACCCCTAAATATCCACTGACCCTTGAACCCCTCGATCAGTGTTTTCCAAAACAAAAAAATACTTAATGTAGAAATATATTTGAAAACGAAGGAGATCATTTTGAGAGATCAGTAACAAAATCTTGAGAAGAGAGAAAAGCAAGATGCGCACACGCAAATGCGTCTTGATATCAAATTCTGAAATCATCTCGGTGGCGTCCATGACATTTCCCAGAGTTCTCCGAGGCCACTTAAAGTCAGCAGTTCAGCGATGCGCTGCTTTGGCCAGGGCCCTTTTACCCTCCATTAGACAAAGTGCAGGCTGGTAGGATTTTGTCCCTAAAGCTTCGGACCAGGCCAGAGAAGAAGACTCGGCAGAACTGGGATCAGGGCACATGTGTGTGAGAGATACAACTAGATCTGGCGGCTGGATTCGATTTCAGCTGATGTTGCACTGAGAGCATCTTGCCTACAAAGCCACGGTGTGTGTGTGAAGTGTGTGTGAGCCAGTGTGTATTTGAAGTGTGTGGGTTTTAGGAAGTGAGAAATCCATAGAGAACAAGAGGGTGCAGGAAAATAAGCATGCCCTGTTAGCACAAATGTGTTTGTGTGGGTGTACATTAACATCTATGTGGGCTGGACGGAGGCTGAATATGCAAAACGATGCAAACAAAAGATGATTTCTTCTTGACGGACTACACTACATCTCTTTTGCTGTTTAATTGTACTACGTTTCCCCTCTATTGTGTACACACACCTAAGCGATAGCTCGTCTGACCTTGAGCGAAAGAATTAGTCAACCTTTCTCTCATTAGACACAGCTGAGGTAATCTCAGCATGCCCGTAAACATGACGCTTAAACTCAGAACCTGACAAGCAATTACAGTGTGATGAGTCCGGCTCTGCCATCAGCCGTGGCTTACGATCACCTTCGCTCGTACGTGCGCAGTTACAACTGTAATTACTGTATTACTGACCTTGTTGGCTTGAGGTCCTTTTCAATATGTTGTAATTATCACTCCTGCCTTTTCTCTGAGTTTTCTTGGTATTAACAAAGGCACTTTTGTTTTCTCACTCCCCCTGCTGTTCAAGAAAATGGGCTCAGAGGAAAATGTGCGGTTTCCTCTGCGAAATCTGTGACCCCATTTACACCTGGTAGAAGTGGTCAGGTATAAATGGGGGACAAAACATTTTGTTACCCGATCACTCAAACTACTCATGGAGGGGGTCAGAAACACCATAGTATGTGTTTGTTGTATTTATGAACATCTAACTAGTTTTATTTAACAGTTAAGGGCATTTGGTTGGTTTTGTTCAGCTTTAAATAAGAATAACCACTTGTGAAAAAGTACACTTTAGCATATAAAAAGTATTATTACGGAAATATAGTGCAAACTGAACATACAGTACTGTAATTTTTTAGACAATTAATTGAATAGCCTAAGTGGTAATGTATTGTAGTATAAATCAAATATGACCTGACTACAAAAATAGCATGTAAATCTTTCATTATGCTATGTAATTTCCAAATATATTCAATCTTTTTTATCAACTTATTTTATTTCAAATTGATTTAGGCCTCACTGATCTAAGCTTATGCATCTCAGCTTTTTTAGGCGAATAAGTTTGAGTGAACTTTTTTCACTGAAATATTGAGGTGTGTAACCACTATACTTAGGTCCAACTCACCCCACTCTGTGTGGGCTTCAAACCCAGGTCTCCAGCATGGGAGACAGACACTCTAACAAGGAGGCCAAAGGCTGCAACCTCTAGCATCAGTTGCTAGAGCGTCTCATGAGATCAGGGGAGTGAGGTTTACTCACACAGAGACTACTAGCTGGCCTCTGTTACAGGTGCATAAGCTCAGATCAATGAGGCCTACAATCAATCAGTTCCAAATATAAATACAAAACCTGTGCTAACTGAAAGAAAACAAGTTGAGAAAAAAGATTGAATCTGATATTTGGTGATACAATAGCACAATGAGAGATTTACAAGCGATTTAAAAGCCAGTCATTTTTGACCAGGAACATCAAATTAGGTAAACAAGAGGGTTTAAAAGGACAAGAGCATGTGCTAAACAATGCTACTGTCATTGAATGGCCGGTCATTGTCATAAATGCAACAGCAATCGTTATTATACTTTTGTCATAATTAAGCATAGCTTGCATAATGCTACATTCACTACATTTACCTCTGTATTATCTGCAAGAACAGTTTTAATAAGAAGAATTTCAAGATAATCACTTCTTCACTTTATGCAAGGGACAGTGTGAATAAAAGATTTGGAAACATGTACATATTTAAAACAGTTACTGAAATACAGTAACTAGAGTTCAGCTTGCATTCTGGTAACTAGTTCAGTAGTTCCGTTACTGTTTGTTTCTAGTTGGAGTTTATATTAAAATCATGTTAAAATAAATAATACATTTAAAGGTACAGTCTCTATTTTTCACTACTACGGCTCGCTAAACAAACTCTTCAAAACAATAACAAAGGCGTAGACTGATGACGCAGTGAATATGAATCATTAAACATGTCGTCATGCTGATGGATTTAACAATATATATGGGGAAGTAATGGTTTTAGAATCGAGAATTGTGGACATGATTGCTAATGAGAGACAGATATCAGTGACACACGCGAGTCCCGGGGATATAAAGAAAATAGGACATTTCATTCTACCGAAGTAATAAGTGCTGAAATACTGCTCATACAGTTCAGTTTATTTGACAAATTAAAACTGTGAGGTAACGCGGAACTGTTTCACTTGGTCTAACGTTTCACTATCATACTAAACTGTATTTGAGTGTGTTGAAAGTTGTAATGTTTAGTATTAGTTTGTTGTCGGTATGAGACTTAAAAGTAATCTAGATCAACAGTAGATTATCACACTGATGATATTCTTACACTTTGTCGTGTTCAGCTATATAACATGGATTCATCTTATGTAGCCTACATTTGCTTACCTTGTCTAAAAACGTGTAAGAGCGCAGTCTCTGTCAAGTAGAAATTTGTCGCAAAGATCTCACCATCTTGGAAATGCCACACCGATATTGATCCTCATTTTATTTCTCCTTTTGTCCCAAAGTTTGCTTGTCATGGTCCATAATGTTTGAATGAAACAACAACAGTGTGTCGCTACACGTTACTCAGCTCTCCGTGTCAGTTGCCATGGTTACTGTGCAGTACAAGCGGAAACCAGGGATAACGCAGATATTACGTCACTGACAGGCGACAATGGAGGGACGGGCACTATTTAGAATTTCTTGAAAATATTTAGGATAATGTAAGTACACAGCTGAACGAAATATATAACATTGTGCAAGTGGTTTTTGGATATTATTATACAAAAAATTACATTTTGTGCCTTTAATAAAATAAAATTATAATATTTTTTTTTCCATCAAGACATATGTTGTGTGGTTTTAATGTTTGTTTAAGAGCAGCGTGGACATTCTTCACAACATCTCCGTATGTGTTTCACAAAAGAATAAGTCATAGGGGTTTGAAAAGACATGAGGGTGAATAAATGTAGTTTATATATATATATATATATATATATATATATATATATATATATATATAGATATATTTGAACCATAACTCAAAAAGTTTTCTCTGTAAAAAAAAGTTTTGCAGTCTTTCTGAGGAACTGACACAAATCTACATTTGAATTGAGATAATGCTCCTTTACTCACAGGCTGGTTTGCTTCTTTTTCTTTGTCCTGTTCAAGTGGATGAGGCAGGTTGTCGGCAGCAGAGGGACATAAAGGAGGACGATTTTGAACTTCTACATGCTACAAGTCATTTTGATCAATGTCTGCAGAAGCACCCACTAGCTGGAGGGCAACAGGAATTGCTGAGAGATGAATTCCTCTGTATGTGTGTACAGGTCTGCAATGAAGCTATGTGTGTACCAGTGACTCGCTTTTATTCTTTATCGCGCTGTGTGAGAGTATAGGTATGGTAGCGGTCACACCACTCAAATAAAATATTCCAATCCCTTAAGTGTCTTTCACCACTGCTTTTGTAGGGGCTAACTAACCTGCTGTGCTAATAAAAGAGCAGACAGTATCACTGTATTTTATGCAGGACTAAAAGCGTCATACTTCTGGCTGAACAGGACAAAGCCAGCTAGTTGTCTGTTTTTTTTTCCCTTTTCTTTCCCACTGCTTTTAATGCTTTGATAAATTTGGTGCACTGAAAAACATTTCCTTGAAAGCCGTACATTTGTATCAGCGGTGCAATCAGCAAAATAGTACTTGTACCAAGAACCCTTACAATACTGTAATCAAACTTTACCACATATTGCTGCATTTTTCATTAACACAAAGGCTTTGAAAAGCTATCTCTGATACATCATGGGGATTTAACCTCAAGCACACGGTTTTAACACAAGGTCTCAAACTCATATAGTTTACAGAGATATTTCATCCTAAAATGGCGTTTTTCATTTTTTTAAAAATTTGCTCATCCATTCCAAACCTGTACTATTTTCCTTTTCTGTTATATGCGTTTATGAGATGTTAGGCATAATGTCTGAGCACATGCTTTCCATGAAGGGAAAGTAGTCCCAAAAGTCCCAAACAACTACCCATAGTACCTACTAAAGTCATCATATTTGGAATACAATGATCAGACGTCATGAGCGCGATCCGTAAGGCTATAGAGAGGTGTAGATAGACAGTCACTGAACACAACAAACAAACAGCAGCCACTTTTCACAGTTCCTCCTGAACCAAAACAACAAGCTTATGCTGCATTCACACCATGTTATAACCGTAATTACAAGACGGCAACCTGTGACATTCTACCTGGAGCTATTCACGTCCTCAGATTTATGTGTTTCTATGTTAACAATGCCGAAATGAATTTGCTGCAGTCAGGATGCACAAGTCAGTGCTCTGTAAGTTGTTTGCGTTCATTATTATTGTAATGTTATGCGCAACCTGCACACTCATGTGTTTTGGACTAGGCATGGCTTTTGGAGAGTGCTCTGAAGGGAGTATAACGCTTTCAAAGCTAAAGCTTGCCATTGATAAAGATACTGATAAAGAACATTTTTGTTTGGGCACACTGTTTCGAACTTCCGAAATGTACTCAAAACGAATTTTGTTTTGGTCTGACTTTGTTCAAAATGACAGTTCTTCCTGAAGAATGTCGAAACAAGATGTAGGGAGTCAATTGTGAGGCTACTCACTGCAAAGCCATAAACTCCAGCTCCCACCCTCTGGAGCTCCAGCTGCCCCCTCTCTTGACCTACTATGGGCATAATGGGTAGAGCTGTATCCCCCAACCACACCCTAACCCTATCCATAACCTTATCTCTCCACCCATTAAACAGGTTAAGCTCCACCCTTGAGCTCCAGAGAACTCTTCAACGAGCACTACTTGTGTCAATTCACTAGAAATCCGCATTCATGCCTATTTGTCTGGACCGAGCAAAAGCATAACGTGTCTAAAATTCATGTATACAGGTTAACTGCATGATAAAATGTTAAACTTCAACTTAATATTGCTAAATTGAATGTGCAAAGCCAATTTATACAACATTAAAGTCTGTGCAAAGTCAATTCTGAGAGTTGTTTCTAAACACTATAAATTTTTCAAATGTATTGCTGAAACACATTACAAAGACTGTGTAGTTCTGAATTGTGGAATTAGAACATTAAACAGTTTTTCCCCAATTCTGTCTTCAGGATTTTTTGGGCTGGGCTAAAATGGTGGCTCGATGACGCACTCGTGCCACGGAGCATACTGACCGATGATATCTCCCCTCCCCCTGGTGCCACAGTCGTCGTCGTACGTGCTCACAATAAAGTGTAGTTGCCTTGTATGCTTATGTTATAATTTAGTATGTAGTCCACAATAACGCTACAAAATTTTGCAACACTTTAACGTGATTCACTTGTTTATATGTGTAACTGAGGCCAGACACTAGGGGTTACAGCCTTTAGCCTCCTTGTTAGAGCGTCCGATTCCCATGCCGGAAGGCCCAGGTTTGAGGCCCACTCTGAGCGGGTTGAGTAGGACCCAGGTAGAGCGGTTGCATTGGTGCCGTGACCTGGATGGGAGTGAGGTTTAGGGGAGTGAGTGTAACAGAGGCCAGCTAGTATGTTGTGCGAGTAAACCTCACTCCTCTGGCAACAGACGCTAGAGGTTGCAGCTTTTAGCCTCCTTGTTAGAGTGTCCGACATTTTTTCAGAGGCCCGCTTTAATATATTATTTTTATTTAAAATAATTTAATAAAAGGTGGAAGTGTGTGTTTTCTAGATGTGGGTCATGTGCTGTGGTTCAAACGCGATTAAAATTGCAAAGTAAATCTGTGAAAGCTTTCTAGTTTAATTGTGCAACCATATTTTATTTATTTAACTGACCCTTCGCAAAAACCCGCCCCCTTTAGTTACTGTTGCTATGTGCAACAAGCCATGTGCTCTCACACCACACATCATGTTCTCACGCAGTGAAAAATACATCCTGGAGCAAAGAGGATACTGACAACGTGTCGACAGACATATGAAACAGTTTCATATTTAATATACCGTAATTTTTTAAAGAAGTTTAAACAATAAATAGCGTATAGTGTCTCTTTAATGTGTCGTGACAGATCGCTGTAGCTCCTTCAAGCGACTCGTGAACCAACATCTCTACAATTTTTCAAGTTCAAGTTCACCAACATTAATCTACTAACTCCACTGACTGGTTTGTCAGAAAAAATGGCAGATTCAGGGTTATGATTGGTCAGATCGCCTGTCAATCAAACTGTTAGTGAAGGTTCGATTGCAGCTCACTGTATTTGATTTTTTCCTGCTGAATCTTATTCATCTCAAGGCAGAGTAGAATGTCTATGTATGAATAGTTTTTGCTATAAATGTTTTTATATGAGATATGGCATCATATTATCAAGGGTTAAATTTCCACTTAAGTGGACAAAAAAGATTTCCCAGAATCAAGATTTCTCCTCAAATAAACTGAAGTGTTCAACAAACAGCTGCTGACCTTGAGAAGGATGGGACACCTACAATGTATCCTTATAGCATTTTTCACTAGAACACAAAAGAATAATAATAATAATAAAAAAAAAACATCCAGGTAAACTCTACTTGCCCTTGCTCATTGTGCCAGAAACTCACATTTTCAGAGGCTTATTTTGCAGCTTGAGCGATTAGACAAGGTATAGAGAGAGACTGACAGTCCTCTACACAACTAGGACATAAAATAAGCGAGGAGGGGCAAGGACACACTCACGATGGGAAAGTAGTTCTTGATGAATTGATGGGTAGTGAGATTTTGCTTATTTCATTTTAGGAAAGGAGAGAAATTATCAGCCAGAAGTGCACGTTGACTGATTTTAAAAGCCCAACTCACCTTGCAGCAGACTCCTTTCGGGGAAATGGTTTATTTGAAAACACAGTGATTTAAAATAGTAGGTGATGGATTGTGATTAGGGCAGTAGATTTGTGACAGAAGTCATTTCCTGAGGCAAAGTCATCCAAAGATTATGAAAGAGGGATGCTTTACCTCAGGAAGCCTTGACCAGTTTTTGAAGCCCTTGCCTAGCGCCATATTCAGCCAAATCTAATTAAATCTAACTGTTCGATGTCCTGCAAACATGTGTCATTATCTAGCTTTTGAGCGGTTTCATTTATGTTTTTAATTTAGTTTTTGATAATGACATTGCTTTAAGTCATTCTTGTACTGGCAATATTCAACTTTCAGTTTTTAGGACGTTTATGTAACTGTAATGTATAAATCATCTCTCCGGATGCAAGACGTAAAATGTACAGAGGATGTCTAGATGTTAGCCGTGAGTACTTTTCTGGGTAAACACAAAAATATCACATTGTAAAATTCGTAGTAAAAAAATTGCAAGAGTTTTAGCATTAAAAAATATGGTAGCGATATTTTATAAATCTCAACACTAAAATATGTGTTGTAAATTAATAATTTAATGACAACCCCATAATAGCACTGATAAAATAGAATAAATCAAAGTAAGCAAGCTGAGGTAAATATTGCTACATGAAGGTAAGTACAGTGTCATACACACAAA
Source organism: Opsariichthys bidens (assembly GCA_037194245.1). Classification (NCBI taxonomy): domain Eukaryota; kingdom Metazoa; phylum Chordata; class Actinopteri; order Cypriniformes; family Xenocyprididae; genus Opsariichthys; species Opsariichthys bidens. The sequence goes on from CM074277.1 coordinate 27,801,078, forward strand.
TGCAAAACACCATCATGGAAACACACATGACACTAACTAAATAATACAATAAACTTTAATTTTACAACATAACATGTAACATAAACCCCTAATATACATAACTAGAAGCATATTTGTTTAAATGAAAAACCATCTAAAGAGAGCTGTCACACAGAGATTTATGTTTCACTGTAAATTATATGACAACTTGTTATTTACATTTAACAGTGTTTTACTGCAAGATGACACTTTTTAAAGACGACACATGGCATTTTATTGCTATCGCTTGACAAATGTTGGCATTTATTGTTATGAAAAAGTACCATTTTCAATTTTTATATGAAATATATATTACAAAAAACATGTTTTACTCTAAAACGGTGAGAAAATCAAAGCCATTAATCTAAAGAAGTTTTGTTTGAAATTTGAGCTTGATATCTCAACAAATGAGCTTTCAGTAAGATTTTGTTTGGGCGCAGTGCCAAATGTTTCCAATAGATGAAATTCTAGCGGCCATTGTTGCCTGCGGACAATGTGACTATTTTTTCAGGACCATTTAACCTTTTTAAATCATGTCCATGATTTAACTTTGTTCATACAACAAGTCCCAAAACATTTACCAAGTTTTTTACCATTACAAAGAAGTAAAAAAAAAAAAAATAAAATCTAAAAAAAAAAAAAAAAAAGGTAAGATTTTTCAGTCACAAATGATCAAGTAGCACCAGAGGGTTAAAATATCAGATGATTTCACATTTTTATGACAAGGCAAAGTTAGTTCAGCTTGTAATAATAATGTCATTTTGTGGGAGTCCCTAAAATGGCGATATTTCTGAATTAAAAATTCATGATGTCTGCAAAAAAAACTTCAAAAACATATCTAATAACTTAAAAAAATGAGATGTTTACAATCATGTATTCAAGATGTACGGAAAATGTGATACTCTTTTCTTGAAGCTGACATATATATTTTAAATGGATTATATTTACGTATTAGTTATAATCCATTTATTCACTTTTTAAGGACCTGAAAAAGAAATTTCCAACTTAACCTGTCATAAATATTGAATGCTTTGGAGACAACACTTGGCAAAATATTACTGAAGTGAAAAAAGTTTTAAAAAGTGAACTCTGAAAAAACAAAAGTTATACAATTTTACATTTATTGTTATGGGGAAAAATGCACAATGCACTTTTGAGTCATCAAATTTAAACTGCCCTTTAGAGTATTTCTAACAGCTTGGCACATGATTTTTAAACCAGATTTATCTTTATTGTGAACGCTCTTATTTGTCATTGACCCCTGCATGGTAACTATGAAGTACTTTTCTCTGTGTGCTTTGAGGCAGAGTTTGCACTGGAAAACCAAGAAATTGGATATTGTGTATAATTGTAGGACCTACGCATCTGAGAAGAGATTTTTATTTTGGTCACTTCGACTTTGAGAACGGCGTTTCTGGTGGGACAAATTGTAATAGTTTTAGCACATGCTGTTTTGGAAAATGGGTGTTTTAGGCTAATGTAATTGACTGTGGATTGCTTGAGATTTACTTCAAGCAAGCACAGATTTCCCCTCTGTCAAGCACAGATATGGAAAATGGACACAGCAGGCCAACAGCTCCTCCATGTGTAATGCGCCACCCGACCTTAACGGTACTGCTTCCACAGCGGAGTTCCTCTCAATCCTCTTTCCCTGTCTCTTGCAATCTCCACAGGACAGAGATTTCTTGGATTTATACAAACAGATCTCTCAGAAAAGTAGTCTAGCACGCGTCTCCTCCACTACTTAAGCTCCTTTCCTTTCTTTGCCGTCTCCAGTGGGAAGATGGATGGGTTTGCCCTGGGTGGCAGGGAAAGAAGTATTGCTAATATTTTCATGATCTGGGGCAATATTGTCGTGACTTAACCTTTCTGGAGCGGAGGAAGGAGGCACATGGTTTGGCTGGTGCTGAGGCAGCAGGGACAAAGGGGAGGGGTTGGGTCCGTGTATATTTACTAACCATGTCGCCATCCATCAAAAGCCAGCCTGCGTTGTCTCCTGCTGTCAATCAAAGTCCTTTCTCATTGGCGACTCACTTCCTCAACTGTTTCAGCCTCCCAGCATTTGCGATATATGTGCATGATTTAAAAACCCGCTGCTCTTTACTTTGTCTTCATGTCTTTCCTTGTCCATTTTCTCTCAGTGCTGAGAAATCCTGAGCGTTGAGTCCTGCTATGTTAAAGGCACAGCTAAATGTGACATTTATTATAATGTGTTTGCGTGAAGAAGACTGGTTTAAGATCACTTAAATGTAAAGATGTTTTTTAAAGTATATTAAATGTTAAAAATGATGGCTTTAAATTATACTGTAATGCTATAAATAATGACTAAAATTGAGGGGGAAAAAATCCATTAAATGGAGACATAAGTAGCAGTATTGTCATTTGGTGATACTGGCACTCATGGTACTTAGTAAAAAGATGCCATTACAAGCTTGTTTCCGCCACTAAGTAAAAAAATAACAATAAAAAAGGTTTTTATTTCACATGCAGTGAATAATACATCTCGGACACTGACAACGCGTCAACAGACAAGACAGAGCAGGTTACTTTTGATATGAAACAGTTTCATATTTAAAAATTTGTAATTTTTTAAAGAAGTTTAAACAATAAATAGTGTATAGTGTCTTTTTAATGTGTCGTGACAGATCGTTGTAGCTCCTTCAAGCGGCTCGTGAATCAGCTTCATTTATAGCATCAAAAAAACATGAATGAACATCAGAAGGAATGTTGTTTCAAGTGCTTAAAGACGTGAGTACACACAATTTATCAAGTTCAAGTTCACCAACGTTAATCTATTAACTCCCCTGACTGCTTTGTCGGACAAAATGGCGTATTCGGGGTTATGATTGGTTAGATCACCAGTCAATCAAACTGCCGGCGAAGGGTCAATTGCAAGATTTAAACTTGCAATTACGAGTTATAAAATCAGAATAGCTTGTTGGAATTGTGCTAAAAATGGAATGGCGAGAAAAATATGTCACAATTCTTACCTGTTTTAACTTGCAATTATGATTTATAAAGTCAGAATTGTGAGATAAAAATTCTGAGAAAAAAAATATCTCACAATTCTGACTTTATAACTGTAATATCATCCACTGTAGTCAAGTTGCAGTTGAACCCATGTGCAGTTTATTTTCTCAAAACAATGAACAAAACATTAGTCATTGTGACATTTGACACAGACGCTTCAAAGCTTGTATCCAATAAAACAAAACATCTCACAGTGTACCAGAGCTTGATTCGCTTCACCATAACCACGTGATCTGTGACGTCCGAAGCTTCGTTTTCACGCATAACCAAGCGACTGCTTCCTATTCTGATTCAAATGACGTGAACCCCTGCACAGGTGTCAAGTTTCATTTTTTTGATACAAGAGTTGCAACTATGGCAGCTGAGAAGGCCATTCTTTGTTCTTTTTGAAGAATTTTCGGCGCCTGATGAAATCAGCATAAGTACGTGTTTAATACTGCAAATGTTACAGTCACTGCCCTTGCCGTCCAGAATAAAAGTGAACATCCCAAGCATACATATTTGTAAACGACTATACTTGGACCCATTGTGCGAGCTGTCTCTTTAATTTCGTGTGGTTTATACACAAGTAGCTGCTGATTGGGCTGACATTTTTGACACACCCACCAAACAAGAGAAAACGTTTCTGAAACCCCATTGCACACCGTTTCCAGGAAACATGTCGTTCAACCCAGAAACCGCAGGAAAATATCGTGCACCGATTTGAGCTTGAATGTGCCCCAGCCCATTCTGTTGTTATTTGTCTACTCTGCTCTGATTGGTCAGATGGCCCAGTATGTTGTGATTGGTCTACTCTGATCTGATTGGTCAGATGGTTAGGGTCAAATTTGCTACATTGTTAACAGGAAGTGAGACTGGAATTGCGGACGAATCGTTTCAGCAGTTTAGAATCGATTCTTTCCTTTAGGAGACAATAACTAATATTTCCACTTTGATCTTTACAACTTTGCAGACTTTTTACATTCACAAACAGCTATATTACACACTGCATGAAAGGGAATATTCAAAAACCATAATGGGGCACTTTCAGGAAACGTTTTTTTGTTTGTTTGTTTTGTTTTGTTTCAGAAAAATATGTGCACACATTTTTTATCTAATGGGGACCTTGTGCCCCAGTACTGAAAGACTCAAAACACCTCAGCTAACCCTTGTTTCTTGTATCTTCATCCCTACCTCTGTCCTGTCCTGTCTTTCTCAGATTTCTATCTCTCCCTCGCTCCCGGTGCAGGCTGGTACGGCCGTGTAATTTGAGCATGCTAGGCAGTCTGTGCTCAATGTTGATGGAAGGATGGGGCTGTGTATTGAGAGGTTACATGCTGTCCTAGTCGCCTGTGCTGCATGGATCAGTAACACCTTGTTTGATAGAGAGGAAGTGCAAATAAGCGTAAAGATGGGGTGCAGAACTTCAAATTTATCCTTAAAGACAGTTGGCAATGATGAACCCCTTTTCTTCTACTATTTCGCAGGAATAGACTCCATTCACACCTGAACTAAAGCCTGTTTTCTGCCTGAGTTCACATGTGATCATGTGTGTTGTTGTCCTTGTTTTCTGAAGCGGGTAAGTGTCATGTTGGTGCACTACATAGATAGTCATTGTCTTATATGTCACAAACACAATCATAGGTGTGCGTATATTTCGGCTATAATGACACCACTTTGAATATGGCACATACAATCAGATTTTAGAATTGCTTAATTAACCATCCAGTATATTTCTTTGAAAAAAAAAAACAAAAAAAACAAGCTAATCAAAACAAGGACAAATTATGTTAGCAACAAAATATCCAGATAAGAGAACAGTTATTAAAAAGTCTGAGAGGAATCATACTTTGTAAGAACTGCTCTCTTATCAGGATTTTTTGTTTGTTGATCTTCTGTTGTTGTGATTTTAAGTGGGTTTTTTTCCATGTGTAATTGTAAAATACATAATTTTAAAATGTATCTATTTCTTTGTTATATCTATCTATCTATCTATCTATCCTATCTATCTATCTATCTATCTATCTATCTATCTATATCTATCTATCTTATCTATATCATCTATCTATCTATCTATCTATCTATCTATCTATCTATATCATCTATCTATCTATCTTCTCTCTCTACTATCTATCTATCTATCTATTATCTATCTATCTATCTATCTATCTATCTATCTATCTATCTATCTATCTATCTATCTATCTATCTATCTATCTATCTATCTATCTATCTATCTATCTATCTATCTATCTATCTATCTATCTGTCTGTCTGTTTGTCTATCTATCTATAAATCAATCAATCAATAAGTCTGTCTGTCTGTCTATCTATCTATCTATCTATCTATCTATCTATCTTTCTAATCAATGTTGCTTTTCCTGCAACGGGCCTGTTTCTGGATGAGTGGTACTTCCTCTTGTGATCAGCTCTATTGTCTGCTCCTAGCATGGTCCATTTCCAAATATTTAGTGTATTTTTGAGTCAGTATTAAGAAAAATAATTGTCCATTTTAATTTTATTATCTATCACATTATTTTTTGCCACCCTGCTCTCTGATGCTCGGCATCAGCCATTGATAAATACACACTGTGTTACCAGTTTTTGTTACACGCCAATTCTTAAATTGATATTAAATGGTCACATATTAAATGTTTAGAGAGTGTAAATTGTACATTGGTGCCCGGTATGTGCCCTCAGAACAATAATATTTGCTATTTAGTAAATAAGTGATCCTCTAGGTCATGTAAAAGCCAATTCACACCGCACCAGCAGACGCCAACCAATGCAGACAATCACCAGTTTACAGTACTTCGCTTCTCACAAATTCCATGACCAAATGACAAAGACTTTAGATATACAAAGATGATGCACTATATTATTGCGAATGGGAAAAGTCACACAGTAGTCCCGCCTTCTAAATAAAAGAGCCAATCACCAATCAATTGGAGAATTTGATGTTTCCTCATTCAAAGAGAGAAGAGCTGTACTTGCGTGACTTAAATAGCTTCTTGAGAGGTGTTTCAAAGATGGCCGCCAACTGAAATGACTTGCCTTAAAGGATTAGTTCACATCAGGATTAAGATTTCCTGATAATTTACCCACCCTCATGTCATCCAAGATGTCTTTCTTTCTTCAGTCAAAAAGAAAGTAAGGTTTTTGAGGAAAACATTCCAGGATTAAACTCCATATAGTGGATTTCACTGGGTAAAACCGGTTGAATGTCCAAATTACAGTTTCAGTGCAGCTTCAAAGAGCTCTACATGATCCCAGGCGAGGAATAAGAGTATTATCTAGCAAAATGATTTTTAACCACATATGATCGTCTTGCACTGCTCTGCGATCCGCCATGCATTATCTTGAAAGGTGCATGTTGACGTAGGTGGAAGTAACGCGGTAGGCCGAAAAACTCCATCTAATTTTCTCCTCCACCTTCAAAATCATTCGATATTGTTGATTTACCGTTTTATTATTATTATTTTTTTTTGTAAAGAGCATTTGGCTTCGCATGTTCGTTTTGTAGACACTAGATAGATACTTTCACCTTCATGATATTTGTAACGTCATTATGTCATGCATGGTGGATCACAGAGCACTGCAAGACGAGTATTTACAGTTAAAACGTAAATACTATATATATATATATATATATATATATATATTATCTTTTTTTTTTAAGAAAATGGCAGATCATTTCGCTAGATAAAACCCTTATTCTTCGTCTGTAGAACCTTTTGATATTGCAATTTGGACCTTCAAGTCGTTGTATCCAACTGAAGTCCACTATATGGACAAAAATACTGGAATGTTTTCCTCAAAAATCTTAATTTCTTTTTGACTGAAGAAAGAAAGTTATGAACATCTTGGATGACATGGGGCTGAGTAAATTATCAGAACATCTTCATTCAGAAATGAACTAATCCTTCAAAGGGAATCTGCCTAATGAGCACCATTTCAGGATGAAATGGACGGCAAAAAAACAAACAAGATACGACAGACGTCAACATATACTGAAAGCAGTAACATGCTGATCTGACATTGCCTTCTGTTGGTGCAGTGTGAATTGACTTTAATTAGTAATTCATTTATATTTGTAGGTGGTTTTTTGCAATTGCATTTATTGTTGATCTTTCGACCACACCCACAGACAAAAATTGTTTTTCACCATGTTCGTGCACTCACATACACAAAGTTCAGTAGATTTATACTCTCGAGCAGACGGTTTTAATAGTTTTAATGTTTTGGTCTGTCTGCGTGTGTGTGTGCTTTGCGTCCACTCGGGGACAGCAGCAGTAGTGCTAATGATATTAAGGCAGGGACAGATCTGCTCCATGTCTGCAGGCCTGCCAGTCAGCTGGTCTGGCCCCTCAACCACTCTCCTCTAATCCCATCCTCCTCTCCACCAGAGACAGGAAGAGAAATCTAATAAATAAATGAGAGGATGCACAAGGAAAAAAATATATAAATTACGTCCTCGCTTCTCGTAAATCATGTTCCCAACTTCCAGTAGACAGGAGGGCGGAGCCTGGGAGTGGAGGAGACGAGAGGAGAGATCACGAGAGGAGGAGAGAGAGAGGCAGAGAGTGCGGGAAGCGCTTCTATCCTTCCCTCAGCCGGGGTAGCTCTCGAGACTTGGCGTCGAGGTGTTTTTAATTGATTTTTGATTAGCCAGACATGGGGGGTGTCCATTAGCAGGGGAGGGATAAAACCAGAACAAAAAAGAGAGGGAGGGAAAGAGATACACTGAGTATGAATAAATGAATGGATAGAGGGCCATTTTGAAAAGCATGATACGGAAGCATAGGGACATTTCTTTCACACTTTGCTTAATTGACTGTAATATTTTACTTAATTAGTTGCAATTAACCTCAAGTTCAAGATACTCAGCAGCTGATGAAGAAGGTGAGAACTTCTCTCAAATGTCTTCATGGCAAATTGTGCGAACATCAGCTCACGCATACTCTTCTGTTTACAGGAATTCCCAAAGGTGAAACATTATTCAATAAACAGGAAACCAACATGCTAATGCAGTGGTTCTTGACTGAAGGGTCACAACCCAAGAATGGTTCGCATGTCTGTTCTGGTATCACCAAGTACATGTTCCTGAATCAACATCTTTGGAACAACATTGCAGTCAACCAATCAGATTTGAGGGACAGTTTATGTCAAGTTTATATTTACAACAAGGGTTAGGTGCTTCTACATCACTGTTATTCATCTATCATTTCACTCTGATTTTAGCGATAACTAATGGGTACAGGCAGGGTTTGGACATTTTCGTACGGGAACTTTGTTCCAGGATCGACGAACATGTCTTGCTTGGAAAAATCATAGTGACCAAAATGTTAATGCACTATAGCGTTTTAAAATAAAGTACAATTTACACTAAATTCCATCCTACACATAACTGATAATGTTAACAAACGCAAACTTGAGATAAAGGCCATGTTAACACTTTGTATTAAGAGGGGTTTGGGTCGATCCGATCACAAGTGAATGACGCTAAATACAGGTTTAAATATTTTTAAGCTTGTTCACCTCCAATTGCTTTCAGACGTAGTGAAAAACAAATTGCGTTTGTGGTGTAGATACTCATGTGGTTGAATGTGTTTGAAAAGACCGCCTACTCTCTGCCTACTGACCTTATGCGGATCTGAAAATCTGAAAAAAAAAACAACCATACATTTACCCGCCCATAGGTCTTTCCCTTAAAGAGAAATCAGGACAGAAGTGGTTGAAAGTGGATAAAAGAGACACCAGGCGTCTAACTGTGATCCAATCGACCAAAAAACATCTTAATACCAGGTGTAAACAGAGCCAAAAATGCATCTGCTGAATCAATCATGCCGTTTTAGCTTGCTTCTACAATTTTTCTTTTAACTCTCTGCAACACAAGAGCGGTGCAGTACCAAGTGAGCTTCCGAACAAGTTTACTATATCAGAAAAACCATTCATATGGAGCTGATTATGTGATGCAAACTTCAAAATGTATTGGTTTACAAATCGTGCACTATAATAAAAATGTTTTGATCTCATATTGTGCAAAGAATCGGACGGTAATAAATCTTTAATAATTGATAATCTGCCCATGTACACTGTAAAAAATGACCATGATTTTGACGATAAAAGACTGTAAAAATGCTACGGTGAAAAACAGTTAATTTGTTTACAGAAAGTTTCCGTACTATATGCGGTAGATTTCTGTAATAGATCCAATGGTACATTTAATGTAATTTAACTGTAAAATACTATTAAATTTACAATTTTTTAAGTGAAAAAAAAACAAGTCATTGTCGATTAACAATGAAAAACCGTAAATTGGCATTCCCACAAATCCCTGTGACATTTCAAATTTTTGGCTGAAATAACCGTTTCAACATTAAATCTAATGTTGTTAAATTAATGTTTATTGCGTTTATTGCAAAATTTAATGTGTTTAGTGTTTGTGTAAATGCTATTGTGTTCTATATATAAGTATTGTCCTTCTCAGCTTGTGGAAAAGCAGCTTGTGATGCTGTTTAATTCAACATGTGACTCTCATCACCACTGTGTTTGGTTCTAGTCACTGTATTAAAAGGTACAAAACACATATTAGTACTTTAATAGGTTGGCAAATTAACATTAAACCAGTTAATACAATTTTTTACTGTAAATTTAACAGATTTTTTACAGTGTGTAAAATAAACAGTTAACCTTTAAATTGTACAGTTTTGAACTGTAAAATAGACAGCTCTCCCATAAAACCTAAAACGTTGCTACCATATTTTTTACGGTAAAGTTCTGGCAACCACCACTGCCGTTTTTTTACCGTGAATTTACAGGGATTTTTTTTTTTTTTTTACAGCGTAATTGTGATTTGTTTGAAAAGGAATAATAGTTGCTGGTGTCTTATTGTTGTTAATCGAGTTCATTTCCATTGGAAACTGCAAAAATATAGGTAGAGCCACGTTTTTCCATGTTGCAACCCTGAGTCCTGAAAGAAAACTGAGGAAACTTGTGTTCTCTCAAACACAATTATACACACAACAAAGTGAGTTCGGTCTGCTAATGCATAGATTTGCATTGTAAAAATACTGCGTCCCAAAAATTGACAAAGCGACACATTTTCATTGTGAGCAATACCACTTTTTTGCCTTCATTTAGAGTGATACCAGACCCCCGTTTATGAGGTTCACTGGTTTTCCTTTCGTAGCAAAAGAAGTGAGGCAGTTGTGGGGAAATCAGATACGGCGGTTACGCTACATTTGCAGTTTGAGTGTATTTTAGCTTGTAACTTTAAAACCCATTTCTGCTTCCCTGACTTTTCATGTCTCTTGATACACCCTACTCATCTGGCCCGATCAGCTGGTCCCAACCCACTTAAATACAGACACCGACCTGCAAACGTAGACACATTCTTCCACACGCTAGCACAAGCCTGCTGCGCTCCCCTAATATGCACCACACAGGTGGGAGTGAGCGCAGTAGAAGATGAGTGAAGTAAAGAAGCGATGATGGCCGTTGAGCTGAGAGATTACAGCGTTTACTGCTTATGGACATGTGCTTTGGGGGTCTCACTTCTTCACTAATTGTAGCTCATGACTAATTGGTGTATTAGCGAAACATGTAGCAAGGTGCTTCCGAAGGTTTCAGGGGACACCCCGAGCTCATTAGACCCTCATAATCCGGCCAGAAGAGGTTGTTTGAAAAAATAAAAGAAATCTTGCAATTGGTCAGGTGAGGATGGCAATTAAGAAAATGCATCATTTCTAAAATCAGAGGAAATCTCGTCTAGTGTTGGCGTAATTTACCTCGGTCTCCGATGCCTAACTTCCAATTATCACTGATCCACTGCAATTCGCCATAAATGCACTCGAACACACGGAAGAGATGGGGATTATGAGGATCTGTCAGTTCTCGTGCATCTAAGTGTTGGCTAATCTCAAGCTCAGCTGTCACAAGGTGAGTTATGAAGTCTGGATGTGTTGCTTGGGTACGGAGCAGATTGGAATCAGCTTTGTTGTACTTGACCCTGACAGCGGACAAATGTTTGAGAGACAGCGCTAAATCCGGCCTGTGATTATCCCCATCATGTTCCATCCATTCCACAGGTCGCTTCTCTAGCAGGCAGAGTTAATAGCTCGAGTGTTTGACATGATGAGCCGAAGTAGGCCATTGTTGGGCTGAATGGATATTAGAGTGGTGATGCATTTAAGGCCATCACTTAGGTCTGCTGTTTTTTTATACAGTCACTTAAAGCAATTCATTGATGCTATTCAACGGAACTAAAAACAGAGTTGTATCTGAAACTTGTCTCTTTTTAAAAGGGGGGTCTTACCGTTTGACCTCATTCAGTCGAAACAATTGTGCTATGGAAATGGCAAAGCGTTGCTGTCTTGACAACATGCATGGAAAGACAAATATGTGAAATATTAGTGAGCTGAATGGCTTGACATGAAAGAGGAAATTAAATGGAGCATTAATATATTCTCGGTAACACTTTGCTATAAGGTCTCATTTGTTAACATTAGATAACTAACATGAACAATGAGCAAAATATTTTTTGAAGCATTTGTTAATCTTTGTTAAGGTTAATATGGAAGCCCGTTTCCGCCACTGAAAAAATAAATAAAAAGAAGATTAGTACGACTTTTTATCTCAGAATTCTGACTTTTTGCCACAGAATTTTGAGATATAAACTTGCAACTGCGAGTTTGAAAGTCAGAATTGTGAGATATAAAGTCATAATTGCATCATATAAACTCACAATTGCGAGAAAAAAGTCAAAATTGGGAGATAAAAAGTCGCAATTGCAAATTCTGACTCTTTTAGATCTCGCAATTCTGACTTTATCTTAAGGTTTATTGTCCCCGAGGGAAATTTGTTCTGGGCTCAACAATACAGCCACTACATCACATAAAACATTTAGTAAACAATAACAAAATAGCACAACAACACATACATTAAAAGAGAGAGAAAAAACTTACTTTATGTTATCTAATAGCTTAATTGTTAATGTTAGTAAAAATCAAATAGTTCATTGTTTGTTCACATCAGTTCGTTAAATTCACTAATGAAATCAAAATGGACAATTATTATTTTTATTGGAATACTGTTGTATTTATTATAAATGATGTATCCGTAGTTGATTTGTGAGTAATCTTTATCAAAATAACTTCCCCTCCCTCTTGTCTGATGACATATTTTTTAGGGTGGGACAACCTGCCAAACAACATGCGATCGAGCAATAACAAACCACAACCATTCAATCAATTCCCCACAGACAAAATCAAGCCCCGCCCCACATTTTATCCTGTTCGAAAGTAAACACAACAGGAAAGAAAAAAAGTCAGCATTTTAACAAATAGAACTTAAGAGATTTTAAGAATATAAATTTATTGCTAGTTCACGTTAACTAATATAATTAACCAATGTTAACAAATGAAAGCTTATTGTAAAGTGTTTCCAGATATTCATATTCATCCAATGTAAAGGAGCAGCCTTGAATTGTGAGAGATTCCAGACTTATTCACACCGTCTTAATTTCTCATCCCACTATCCGGCCACAATGTCTGCTTCAATTCTTGTCTTTCAACAATATTTCCAGTAGGACCACATTGATCCCACTAAAACCGTCTCGGTTCTCCTCCCCGACCAATTTACCAGCAGTAAAACTAATATTGTCTTTAATCAGATGCAATTAGGGCTCCACGTTAAGATCTCCTCCCAATTAAAACTCATTAGGCCCTTAATGACATTAGAGGGGCTTTCTGTTGCCGCTGCTCATTTAGGCAGCTCAGTGGCAGGGTGTGGGTGTTGTCAGGCGAATCGGAGTGACCCTATGGACATATGATTGCATACAACACTGGCTCCTCACCAGCTCGTGGCAGCCAGTTAAGCTGCTGCTAGACTTTATAATTGGATGTGTGTTAGTGGAGACATGGAGCCAGCCGGACTGTGAGTTCTCTCTCCTCCATAGCTTTATATTATGTTTTAAACACTTTCCTGCTTCTTTACCCCGCCGAGACCACCCACATTGTTGTCTCCGTCGGCTCTTTGTTTGCTCAATATTCTTTGCCTGTCTAATCTTCTAATATTGGACACTTACAATCCAGCACTCACTTATGAGATCATGGTGTGCATGAGGAAAAGGGCAAACAGTTACAGGATGTACATTTTGGGGTGCTGTCCATGGTTCTGGATTGTAAATAAAATTTTGGGTTACACTTTATATTCGGTGGCCTTAGCCACCATCTGATACAATATACTTATAATGTACATGCACGTTGCTCGTAAACATTTGCAATAAATGTGGAAATTTGGCACACCTCTTGATGTAAATAAATGTTGCAATGTTATTTCCATCAAGAGGTGCATCAAAGACAATGCAAGAGGAGCGCACTCTGTAAAGTCTCTTCCAGTATATCCCAAAAGACTTTCAATGAATTTCAAGAGGTGCCAATTCATGTGTGAAAATGATTCTTCATGCTCCCTCCAAACATTCTTTCACAATTTCAGCCTGATAAATCTTGACAATGTCATCCTAGAATATGGCCATGATACGTCTACATGGTTGTTGCATTTTTTTAATGAAAAACTGCACACGCAACATTTTGTTGCCAAACATATAATAATAAAAACGATCCAATCATAGACTCTTAAGCATTTGGCTATTTAAATCCAAACAGCGACTTTTTTTTCTTTTGGCAGGAGTTGACAGTTTGTATATTCTTGTTTAATTTAATTTAAAGTTTGGAGATCTGAGGTGATTTTATGGCTATTAAAGGCACGCAGAGTGATATTCATACTGCTTTAAGATTTTAAAATGCTGATGATCGTTGTCATTGGACACACAGTTTGTATGACACGCTGTCATGGCTAATTACAGCAAAAATGTATTAACATGAATAAGGTTTTATCGCGTGTTTGGTTAGAGCACTGTGTTTAAGGGTTTAAATTAATTCGAAGCTGCTTTTGCATTGATACTAAATATATAAAAAGCTAAAATAATCAGATGAGATCAAAATTATGACATTTAAATAAGTGGAACTTACAACTTGAGTTGAATGTACTGTCAGAGACGCTGTCCGTGGTGCTGAAATAACTTACTATGATAGTTGAGCTACCCATGGTCCTGAAAATGAGTACATTGCAGAGTAGCTCAAAAACTTAAATACAACACTCTGTCTTTATAGAGATATAGGATATCCAAACGACCAAGGCATGGCTCTGGTTGCTGTTCTCTAGTAGGTGCAGCTGAGAAAGACGAGTAAGCATAGTGCATCACCTTTGAAATGAGGCACCCTGGATTAAATGTCTTTATGGAGCTCTTCTTTACTGCTCTTTATGTAATTCACAAAGACTCATAACAACCAAGGTCACCTAGGCACCAAAGACAGTTCAGTGTGAAATTACAGGGAAAACCCTTACCACGTCTACTATATCTTGCATTACGACGAAACTGTTGCAGTTAACGCACCATCCATGAGTTTTTCCTGTCTTGACATGACTACAGTATCGCCATCTGTGACATCCTCGGTCCCATCTGAGTGATTGCACTGACGCAGAAGGCTGTTGTCGGATGGAGAGGGAGTTGTGGAATATGTGTGCTTGACACCAATCTGTGATAATTACCAGAGGGGCCACCATCTCTCCCGCCTCCAATTGCCTTCTGCTGTCAATCAACAAGTCATTTCAGATCACAATTAAGTTACGGGAAAAGATACAAGGGAGGCCAATGGGTATAATTGAAAATAATTGAGCATGCGGCGGATTCGAGGAGTCGCCTTCGCGGCGCTCTCTGGAGGAGCCGTGAGGAGAGGTGACTGGAGAGAGTGTGTATAATGAACACAACAAAGCCTCTGATTTGATCCTTTCCACCCTGGAGGATATCAGCGGCTTATCGGAATAATCATACGCCACATGCCTCAATGTCGTGCGCAAGGGAAGAGAAACGGACCTTTGATCTGTAAACCTAAAGTGCTTGAAGCTGCATGCTAACTCGGCAGCCTGGGGGCTTTTGCACGAGGGGGATCCAGGAATATGAAGGAGATGCAGGGAAAAGTGTGGAGGAGCAAAAATGCCTGGGCATGTGTCGGAGTGCAACCACGTGCAAAGAAGCGAACATTTATATTTAAGCAACTTGGGAATACATGTGGAGGTGACGCACAGCATCCACATCTGTACTTCCAACCAACGCATTTGCTTCCTCTGTCTCCCCCCCGTCCTCGAGAGCTACTTACCTTCTACTCCTTTCGAAAAAAGGAAAACATTTCTCTGCTCAATTTGCATGTCCATATGCTGGCGCTGGCGCCACGGAAAGTGGATAATTGGGCTGATGGGCAATGTCGGTGAGAGAGGAATAGAGAAGGATAGAGAGAAGTCTGCCTGGGAAAAAAAAAACAGCCATTACTGGACTTTTTTTTTTCTGCTCCCCACCACCACCACTCGTCATTTCACCATCCACCTCTCAACCACTTGTGTTGCTGAAAAGATTTACCTTGGCCTCCCATTTTCACTCTTTCTGCACAACTCCCTCCCTCGGTATTTCTCTCGTGTGCACACGAAAGCTCTGACTCTCTCTCATCCATATTCATCCAGCGTCTCCCTTGCTCCCTCTGTCACCCACAGCATGGCGTTAATACACCAATTAGCCCTGAGAGCAGATAATGGACTATTTCATATTGCAAAAGAGAAAGAGAAACAGATCAAGAGAGAGAGAGAGAGAGAAAGAGAGAGAGCAAGAGCGAGTGAGCGGCTGCTAGGTTTTGAGGTGCTACTGTTTATGAAGATCCGCCAGTCAGATGAAGGGCATTGATGATCGCTGATGGAAGATGAGGTCTTAAAGTGGTGTGGTAGTGCTTAAAGAAGCCATTGTATGATTGTTTCTTTTCTTGGGTCTCCCTCTTCTCCAGCAGTCACGTTTCTCTCTGAAATGAGCTCTCATCGTGAGCAGGATGTAGCTTGTCTAAATCAATATACCGAATCTAATGAAATCTTTGCATTAAAGTGCAGAAAAACATGACATGTGGAGAGCTCTCCTCTTAGTTTGAAAGTTATCATAGTGTTCTTTTACTACGACACACATACACGCAAAAAGAAAGGTTGATGCTTGAAATCTTTTCAGGTTTTTTAGTGACCTTTTGAGATTTTGTGCTAGTTTGCAGAGTAATGTGCAAATTTGTAATTTGGTTTGGGGGATTTTAAAAAGCAAGCACCAGTTGTAAAGTATAAGATGAACTGAATTGATCTTGCTGTATGGGTTTGTATATATATATAATATATATATATATATATATATATATATATATATATATATATATATATATGTATATACTCCATGAACTGGGAACCACCCTGGTCCCCATTATTATACCACGCATATGTTTACTTTTTTTATTATTTAAGGAAGAATCCAAACCAATGTATAGTTGACATTTGAGGTTTAATACTATAGAAAAGCAATGAAAAAATTTCAGGAAGAGTATTTTCAGTTTGTGTATATGTATATATATATCACATGCAGTTGCTTCAAGCAATGGTATTTAAAACATCATTCAATGTAATTAATAATTGCAGTTACAGTGTCAATAGAATAATCAAAAATTGTGATTTTTATTATAATCATGCAGGCTTAATTCCAAAATCTTGAAGCAAATACTTCTTTTGATTTCTGATAACCGATACATGGCCAAAATTCTACTCTATTTTTTTTTAAATAAAAATTAAATACTCTAAAAATAAAAATCTACAAGTGAATTCAGGCATTGCGACAGTGAAAAAGATTGTTAATTTGCTAAAGATTGCATTTTACAGAATTATTAAATTATTAGTGTTTTTAAATAATACTATGTGAGTGTTAGATGATTGCAAAGCTAGGGGAAATGAGCATGTCTGATTAAATACTATCAGAGTAAACCCTCTGATACTCTCCACCTCCCTAGCTCCACCTGCCTAGATCTGTTATGGGATTTATGTATGTCCATTTACCTCTTTGCCAAGGTCACGCGCCTGGCTCGAAGTTAACTTCTGGTCTGTGTTTGTTGAAAGGATATATGTTGTTGCTGTTGAAACCATCAAAAGAATATAATTTATATTATTAATATCAGTCTATAACCAGTAGTGTATTGATATATCATCTAAATTGAACAGAGGTTTTCTATTACTTAAGCAATTAGACTAATTTCCTGGCAGTTGATAAACAAAAAAACAAAACAAAAACAATGCAATCACCTAACAAACTCCCCAAATACTTCAGCAATTACAATGCAACAACTTAGAATTGTGGAAGCAACTTTTGCACAGACAAGTGGCACACACTTTGAATAATACAGTATGTAAACATCTTTCATGTTGGGGATGTTATTTATGCGTTTGAGTGGAGAGAGAGAGAGCTTAGATGAGCACGAAACTGTGATCAGCCAGCATTTTACCCTCGGTGAGATTTATAGTTTTATTTTCCTCTAGTAAATGTAGCAATTTAGGTTGTGATGATCTAAAGTATCACTTTTCACAGCTGGGTTCTCAAGGCTGTGATTGGTTAAAATATGTCAAATGCTGTGATTTGTCCAATTACAATAAATTTACTTCATCCATTGGCTAGAAAACAGTTTTCCCACATATTTACGGAGCCCACTCTTTGGGAACATCTTGGTGTGAGGTCACAAACACATAAACATAACTGGAAGATGCAGCTAAGCGATAAAAACATAAAGGGTCAAGTCAGCATTTCACAGTGTTGGGTGGAAAAAAAAAAAATATATATATATATATATGTATATTTTTTTTCTTAACAAAATACAAAGTAAGCAACTATATATGGCTCTCATCTCAACAATAAGAGTAAATAGTTTGTAAATTGTGATGCATGGTGTCTTTATAACTGAAAAATGAATCATTCATCATTCACTCAGGATTCATTCAGGAATGCCACTACTGTGTGCTGCCTGGAGACATGACGGCTGATTCTGACTACTGACTACTGAATGTAAACTTCCTGTTAATTGAATTGACCCTACGCCGGCAGTTGGATTGACAAGCAATCTAACCAATCAGAACCCTGAATCCGCCATTTTGTCCGACAAAGCAGTCAGGGAGTTAGTAGATTAATGTTGGTGAACTTGAACTTGAAAAATTTTGTGTCTCTCTGCGCTTGAAACAACATTTCTTCTGCTGTTCAGTCATGTTTATTGATGCTATAAATGATCTAGTATGAAGAGATGGTTGATTCTCGAGCCGCTTGAAGGAGCTACAGCGATCTGTCACGACACATTAAAGAGCCACTATATGCTATTTATTGTTTAAAGTTATTTAAAAAATTACAATATTTTAAATATGAAACTGTTTCATATCTCTGTCGACGTGTTGTCAGTGACCTTTTTGCTCCATAATGTATTTTTCACTGTGTGAGAACATGATGTGTGGCGTGAGAGCACATGGCTTGTCGGACATAGCAACAGTAACTAAAGGGGGCGGGTCTTTGTGAAGGGTCAATTGCTTGTAAAAGCAAAATCAGCAATATTATCTACACAGCCGTGATTACTTGAATGCTGATTATCTGAACAACATCACTTTTGTTTGTGTGAAATCAACTTTATACATAGACTGAAAATACATGGAAGTTGGGGCAACAAGTGTCATAGGAAGCAGAGAGGACATTAAAAGAAAATATAAAATCTGAGCACATATTGCTGCACTCTTTTCAAGGAAATGGTCTGTTGGTCTGGCCAGAAGTATTGAAAAAAAAAAGTCATTTCGTAATGAGAGGGAAATGTAGGCTATCCTGTTGACTTTGAGCCAGTTTCCTCTGATTTGACAGTTAATGTGATCACGACTGCCCTTCAAATAGAGCACTAACCAAATCCCTTAAGGTCAAAACTGAAATGTGCCGTCACAGAGGACCCTGGCACAGGCCAACTTTAATTGGTATAGCCTATATATAACTCATATGTGTGAGTGAATTAATGATTAAAATAGATTTAATCATACGTCTCTATTGATCACATTACCGTACATCTTTCAATACTGATTAGACCAGTGACTCGTAATTAAAATTGATTTTATAAAGATAATGTAGCACTTAACAGTATCTGTTACAGTTATAATTACAGTACATCAATACCAAAGTGTAGAAGGCCTAATTATTGCACAGTGATTATAATATTGATAATAATGCATAATTACAATCCAGGCTGCAGATAAAGTGCATTTTCTTAATAATTTATTAGCCTACCTGCACTGTAACGTGATCCAAAAGAATTTTAGACGTCGACTAAAAATCACAAATGTTATTTGAAGGGGAAATATTGTCTATATCACTATTATCACCTGTCATAAACCACTCCCCCAATACAAGCACCGCCCTTTATTAAACGCGACCTCTGTCATAGCCCCGCCTCCCCCGTTTAAACCACGCCCCTTTAATACACTCCTAAGCAGTGAAAGCTCAACTGGCGATCAGCACCGAAAGCCATCTGAATAATTGCACAAGCATGCTGGACAGCAGACTGCAAGACTTTTTTTCGGCTACTTTCATATGCATAACAGCTAAAGTATTCGTTTAAATATAGCAGCCTTTAAAATAAGCTTAATTATTTACCAAATCAGAGGTTGAATCAGTGAATGAATCAATAATGCATTGTCATTTCGCGTACAGTCACGCTGGATGTGGTTTATTAATTTAGATGGGATTCAGATAAGAAGTCAGAGCGCTGTGAGAGAGATATATCGACGTTACGTTTCTTCAGACGGAGGGAGTCAGAGCGACTGCTGGTTTCGAGGCGGGAGGACACATGGGTCGACACCACAACCTTTCATTTTTGCTCTAATGTGTCTGTTAAATACGACAAGGAATCCTCCATCCCCTCCTGACATTTCTGCGCGTCCGTGTTTTCCTTCTTGGATTTGGGGAGACGTTCCATGTTGTGTTCCGTGCTGACAACGGGACTGCGGACGATATTTCACGCGCTCATGTGGACTTATTACTGTCAGTGAGTCGTGTATCAAACATCGCATGTTTTGTTTTGATTTGGACTTGAGTGCGGTCATTTGAGAATCGACTTAACATGTCGGATTGTTTTTCGTCGTTTTGTGACGAATTTTGTCCCTCCGTTAATTCTCTGGACTGCTCCATTCGGGCTTTTCGTTTTTAATCTGCATGCATGCGCACGAAGAAGGAGAGAACGACAGATAAACGACCGAAGGACTGAAGAATGAAGGAGATTCACTGAAGAACAGGAGGAAACGCAGAAAGGTATGAGGTTTATGATTTGGTTATGCTGCAGGAGGATCATCTCTGTCGCCTCTGGCGTTTAACGAGCTTTATTTATTGCTGTTTTATTGATATTTTATGCTCACGCGCGCTCGTGATGCGTCAGACACAAATAAACGCTCGCGCGTAATGATAGATCTGCGCGTGTCATTTATATCCCGCAAAAAAAATGCCGCTTTTGACACTTTGGTGCATCTATTGACCGTATTTACTATTTTACAGTTTATTCATAACATGTATGTTTGGAAAAAAGGCCGAACAAACACTTTGTAAAGTCGATTCTAATGTTCATTAGTGTAAATTAGCCTACTGTTTTTGTGTTGTTTTGAAATCTAATTCAAATATGTGAGCACGTTGGAGAGGCATATTAGAGTAATCCTGCACCATTCACCAACATAATAAACGTGGACGAAGTCAGTTAAACAAGCTGTGTTTGAGCGTTTTGAATGGATGCATTGAGATATCATACAGGGATTCAGAAAGAGCATGGCTTTTGATACCCAATATCACATTACTGTCTTAAAAATGTAATATCTATGTTGTATGCCTGCAAGAAAATAGAGCACTCCAATGTTACATAGAAAATCAACTTTGCATGTCTTAAATGTGCAGGCCATAATGTAAGCATTAATGTCACTACATTTACTCACATAAAGGTTAATCACAAGCATCGAAATATTAAAGAGTAATGCAGAAAAGCTCATTGCTTCCTGATGCCAGGTGACATTTAGGTATAAATAGACACGACTGGTCCAAAGTTGAGTCTCCTCAAAGCAGCAGGTTCCATTTTAAACGTCACGCCTCGGTGCGAGCAGAAGCCTCCTGATGTTGGTTTAGGTATAAAATGCCAGTGCTCTGCTTTAGGACTATAGTGTGCACTGCCAAACACTCTCTCAGAACAGAGCGAAGGATTTATGCGTCTCTGTCCGAGTGTCAGAACAATTATTCTAAGCTCTGAGCAGATGAATTATAGTCAAGCATTAGCACAATATTAATGATAGCTCCCATTTTTATATTGTGGCAGTAATCATCGGAGGAATTTATTTGAGTCGTTTCTCCTTTGCTTTTGCCAAAGTGGCCAGTGCTCAGCATTTCCTGTGTTTGATGAAAAGGATTTGATAGATTGGCCGCATCTGTGTCATCTTTATTTTGGCAGAGCTTTCACGGCAATGGTCTGGATTTGACATATGGATCCACATAGTGATTCAGTCATAGCAACATTATTGTCAGATGCATGATTTGTTTGCCCATTTTACCGTGCCTTGAAACAACGGCTGTGATGGTCAAGCTTCCAACAGTGATGTTTTTTTTTTTTTTTTCATCCCCACAATGTAAAAGATGTGAACAGGGAGGAAAGTAAATTGTTCACGGCACCCTCGCTCAGCCGGGAGGGACTTATTTAAATTTTTGTGCATTTTTTAGTTGTATATATTATTAATTAATTAATATATATTTAATTAATATCCAATGAATAGAAAAGTCATGGAAATGTATTTACCAAAAAGTTAGATCATATTTCTAATTAATTAATTAAATAATTAAATAATTAGTCTCTTATGTGAAGATTTCAACTCTGGATTTTGGAGTTTTAAATCAAGTAAAGCTTGTTAGAGTACATTTACAAGAGAGAGAAAGAGAAAAAAACTACAATTCACAGATTTAAATCAGTGTTACTAAATTATTTGTGAAATTTACTAGCAATTTCTGAGTGAAAATGGTTTTGAAGTATTATTTTTGTTCAGTGAGGTTCGCATGACTATTTTAAAATGTTTAAAATGCTTGGATGATGTTTCTTCAGCAGTGAAGCTTGTTCTGGGTGCTTTCCACTAAAAACAGTTTGACCCCCCCCCCCCCCCCCCAAACACTGTCTTGTTTTATGTATAAACCAACAAATATGAGGGGTACCCGAGACGTGCACGTTGTCCTGGTTTGACATTCTGGCTTGAAAGTTGTTTAGAGGGCTTGTTCGCGGCATTTAACGCTCCTTTGAATCATACCGTCTTTCAGTTTTCTATCCTCCTCAAGTGCACTTAGCCGCACTAAGCAAAGGTGTGTGCAGATGGTCCAGGCCAGCTGCTGAGAGGACATATAATTTTCATTTTCTCTTGTTTAGTGCAACGACGTCTCACAAGGCCTTTGCTTTTTCTGGTACTCTGGTAACAGATTCAGATCCTTGTCTCCTTCTGTTCTCCTCTATTCTCTCTGTCTGTTTCTCTGTATCTCTTGCTCTCTGGGACCCCACAGGGTTAGGCTATTGTTATGCTGTCAATCATCCAGTACTGTAAGAGTTTTGCTGCTTGTAGCTTCCTTTAGGTCCATTCAGAGGGAGTGTCCTCGGAGATCCATATTGACACCGCAGCATTCTGGGTTTTGTTTTGAAAGTAGCCAATGCAAACATGAATAAATCATGAATATATGTATTTTCATGGAATATATATATATATATATATATATATATATATATATATATATACATACACACACAGGCATAATTCATGTTTCTAACCCTATACCAAGTAGGTTACATGTAGTTTAATATTGCTCAGTGTAACAATGTCATGTACACATGAATGCGCGTGTGTGTATGTGTGACATTGTTATTAACAGAAACTGTTTTACTCAAAAAAAAAAAATTTGGTAACACTTTGTTTTACAGTGTCATTGTTACATCTAGTTACTATAGTAATAACTATAAATTATGCATAATTACATGCAAATAACCCTAAACCAAAATAAACTGTAATCCTAACCCTATAGTTTCCTTGTTACACATATACTTACTATAGTAATAACAGTAAATTATGCATATAACAGTAAATTATGTATAATTCATCATTTCTAAACCAAACCCTAATCGTAGCCCTAGTATGTTGATAATTATTACGTAATACCTATTTGTGTAATTACAATGTAATAATGTAATAATGTCATATGTGCACTCGCGCACACACACACACACGTGTGAGTATGCGTGCATGTGACATTGTTACATTGTTGTTATGCAAATAAGTCATATAGCAGAAACTATTTTAATCTAAGTTTTTGGTAACACTTTATCAATTTACAGTTTAATTGTTACATTTAGTTACTATTGTAATAACAATAAATTATGCACAATTACATGAAACTAAGCCTAAACCAAACCAAATCCTATAGTAAGTACATGTAGTTAAATGTATAATTTCAGTGTAACAAAGACACCTTAAAACAAAGTGTAACCCACTTTGTTTTGTTGTTACACATGTACTTACTATAATAATAACAACTGTAAATTATGCATAATTCATAATTCCTAAACCAAACCCTAATCCTAACCCTATAAACTGATAATTATTATTCATACTTATTTGTGTAATCAAAATACAACAATGTCACATATAATTACACTGTAACAAGGACACCTTAAAATAAAAGGTTACACTTTATTTTAAGGTGTCAGTATTACAGTGTAATTATACATTTAAGTACTGGGTAATAATAATTAACTGCATGTATTTACTATAGGTTTAGGGTTAGGGTGAGGGTTTGGTTTAGGGTTATTTGTATGTAATTATGCATAATTTATAGTTATTACTACAGTAACTACATGTAACATATGTAACATTGACACTGTAAAATAAAGTGTTACCAAAAAAAACATTTTTTTAAGAATCGGTTCAAACCTGTTAAAGATGAACGTTTTAAGTGAAACTTCTGTGAACTATATCTCATTGCAGTAATCCATTTGTCTGTTTCTTTTCTTTTTTTTTTTTCCTGTTGGGTGATTTGGTTTGAATTCAAATAAAAAAGTCATTTAAGGTAGTTAAAATTTTTCATAGTGGTAAATCTGGCGTCAAAATCAGCGCGAATAGTTTTGGTGCAAAAAATTCGTTTGCAAATATTTTATATGTCTGATTAGTCTCAACGGAGTTGGTCTTCAGTTAGTTCATTATGTGTTGACAGTCATTGCATTATAAGAACACTCATTACGGTATGAATGGGTTTTTTGCCTCCCACTGGGGGAAACAGAGCGAAATATAGAAAGGAGTTTATATGGATGCTGTCGCAACTGTCCTAGTTGTTGTGAAAAGGCACAAAAGCTGCAGGAACTGGGCGTCCCTTTCGAGACTGTGTCTGAGTCGCGGCCTTTGTGTCGTGAAGTGCTGTTCTGAATGTGTGGATGAATGCAGTAGCCTGTAACTGCAGGCGCCAGGCATCAAAGCTTTTGTGCAAGTCTCGGAGAGCACAGTCAAAAAAAAAAAAAAATCCCAGCTACATCTGGAACCGGGAAAGGAGGAGTGCGCACGCTCCCCTGTCGCACCTCCATACGGCGCTGATCGGGAACCGTCGGAGTGATCATGGAGCACAATGGAATGTCTTGATCAACAAGTGAATATGAATGGAAAAATCAATGAACACTCTTTTTCATAAATTGAGTGCATGTTAAATTAGCCGAATGGGTCCGTCTGGACAGATAGCGGATTGTTTGGCTGCTGCCTTTGGATCATGTCTATCGACTCGGCGAGGGGGGTGGGTTGCGTTGGTTTACAGCTGTGAAAGGCTAAAATAGAGCGCAATCAATGGAGCGCTGAGACACGGGGGCAATTTACTTGGGGTATTGCTGTCAAAAGAGGCTCTGCCAGCTAAAGCTTTTCAAAATGGCTTCACACCCACTTCTGTGGCCAACACAATACCACTGTGTGATTGCTTAATATCACAATCCATCCAGGCCAAGACATTCCCCAATTAAAAGCACCTTTTTGCCGCTTCTGAGGCGCTCTGGTTATCCAACATATTTAACAAGACACGAGGCTGCTCCTGCTGTGGTATTTTCTCCCAACTAGGATGCCGTTTGATGCCGATTTAACAGCTAAAGGGAAAGCCAGAATCGTTTCACTGATCATCACATAAAAGGGTGTTGCCATCTGCCGCCGGCTGAATAATCAACTATAGCTCATAATTTTGCGTTTTGTGTGGGAAGTTATGAAATGGGACTGTGTATAATGTGTATGCGAGCAGTACAGAAGCTGAACTGTGAGCTGAACCGCTTCTGTTCCGTTCTAATACAAATTTGTATTTGAAATTCCACAGTGATTTGGTTTGAGTGAAATTCCTTGAAAACGTTCATTTGAAAACGAAATGGAAGAACTCGCTCGACGGGATACGACATGTCAGTCATGCATCATTCCGTTCACATCCTGTCAGTCAGCTCCCCGCGTGAGCACCGGGCTGGAGGAGGGAAGTCAAGCTGAACAGAGTTGTGCAGGTGATGGAGAGAACGAGAGAGAATGTTGAATATAATAGCTCACAGACGTTAATAATAATAATAATAATAATAATAATAATAATAACTCCCAGACGTTCAACACAACTCCCAGACAGACTGAATAGCCATCTTCCTACAGAACATTTATGCTGTGTGTGTTTCTAACCTGCTAAATTTGGGGAAAAACCGCTGAAACATGTCTGCAGATGTCAGCCAAATCTTGGATAATGTGGCTGAGGTGTTATTTAAAAAGTCCTGAGACTGTGGAGTTGTTTTTTCAGCCGGTGGCTCACAGGTATGTTCTAATAGGCTACTTAAAGGAAATAAGTAAAAAAAAAAAAAAATGAAATAAAAATAATTAAAAATAATGAATAATAATGATAATGACAACAATAATTTAGCATTATACATAATATAATTTAATATATTATATGTTTTTAAACATTCATTATTACTTTAATTGAATTTAATTAATTAAAAAGACAATCAAATTTCATAATAATTTTGGCACACTTAGCAAAATGAAGTACATTACTGGTGAAATTTATTGATATTTAAGGTGATGTTTTCCTTCTGTCTATTTGAAAAATGTTGAAATAATAATGTTAAATATTTGTATTATAATAATAATTTATTAGTAGTAATGCTATATTTATTATTATTATTATTGCAATTTAATTACATTAAAATACAATAAAACAGAATAATAATTTTGGCACTTAGAACAACTAAGCTACATCCACAAATAAATGCGAGAAAAACTTACTGGTGGTGGTTGTTGGTTTCAAAGTTATTTTCTTTACGCCTGATTAAAAAACCTTGAAAATATTTCGGTCACATTCGAGCGTAAATTGCATATGTCATTAATCAAGTCCGTGCAGTAATAGACCTGGTCTGATCGATGCGGATCAATGCAGATCAATATGCATGATAAGTGTGCTGTTATGTCATGCCTGGTCATTAGTTAGCATGTTCTCCCAGCAGAATTCAGATGGGGGGCACGTGTATTTGTGTGTGTTTGTCAGGGAGTATTCTGAGCTGAGGGAGGAGGCACCACAGCTAACCAGCCAGGGACTAAAGGCAGCTGTTTGTTTGCCTGTTTGCAGAGAGAGGGAAGGAGGGGGGCAGGAGGGAGCCCTTGGAAAGAGAAGTGGAAGGGCAGTGTGGAAAAAAAAAAGAAAACAGGAGGCACTGTCAAAACACAGCAGGAAGAAAAAAGAGAGCAGGGGAAGAATAATTCACACCCAAAAGAGGGAGAGAAAGAGCAAAAAGTGTTTGTTGTCTTTCACCGACACACACTCTTAAGATGGACTCATTAGGGTAGGTTTGGCTCGATGCCAACATTTGGCTTCGGTATGATACCAGCTCGGTTCCTCTGTACTGATTCTACATCAGTATCTAATTGGCCGACAATTGACGTTTTAACTTGATTAGATATAGCTGTGTATTTGTTACCTGTGTAATCTAGAGTTTATAAATGTATGTAGACAACCAGTCAACACTCTTGACTTCTCATAATTATAAACATTTGTTATACATTATAAACCTTTAGGCTTGAAATTAGTTTTGTAAATTGAATTTCAAAATGACATTAAATTTCAATTCAATATATGTTCCATTATTATTTTTTAAATTGATTTTTAATGGATGATTTAAAAAAAAAAACATTGCCCAGCATACATGTGAACTCCGATACATCCCAGAATGCACCTCATGAAGATTAAAACTTCAGAAAATACATCCCTGAATAATTCCCATTCTCAGTTTATTTATTTTGTTTTGATGATTTCACTATTATTACAAAAAGGTGGTAGAAATAATCAATGTAGTTTTGCATTCAAAGCTTCATTTTTTTAATGTAGCTTAAGAAATTAATATGGTAAAGAAACGCATTGGAATTGAATGCAAAGCCTAAACACCGATCCTAATGTACACTCTCCCCGCCTCCAGATTCATCTGATTAGTTCATTGTTTTATAGCTGACAACTTGACATAGTGTCTTAAAAACAACATTAATGTTCCAAGATGTTGAAACTACAGTGAGAGATCCATCTGGTGCTTGTTTACAACCAGAAACAATTAAAAAATAGCACATATGGAACGTAAGAACGTGTCCTGAGTGAAAGCCCCCCTTGGGCCATCAGTCACAACTCACAGTCTGACGGCACAAAGACGGTTCAAAGTCTTTATTGAACATTTTTAATTCAAACAGTGTAGACTGAATCAGACTTCAATAGTCTTGAGCATACTAGAGTCACGGAGACGCATCAAGGGAAAACAAGGAGGTTTGGCTTATGAGTGAAGCTGCAGATGTAAACAGAATAACTGAACAACTGAAAATATCCCAGAATATAAATATAATATGGGCAAGAAAATCAATTAACTTGCTTTGTTCAAATGGACGCACACAAAAAGTTCTTCATTTAAAGTATCAGTTGTAGATACTTAACGTTTGCTAATTATTATTGCAATAAATAAATAATTATTAAATTTATGCAGTTCATGCATTCACACATCGCTAAATGTTAACTTCACTTCAGCGTGTCTTGTAAAACACTATCACTTTTTGGTACTCTAAAAATCCTGTAATCCCTAATTTCTTTTCAACTGAAGAAAGAAAGACATAAAAATCTTATATGACGTGGGGATGAGTAAATTATCAGGAAATTGTATTTCTGAAATGAACTAATCCTTTAACTATGGTTTCAATGTCATATTTGTTAGAAAATAGTTGCCTAGAAACAAAGCTATAACTACAGCTGCAATTGTTGGATTACAAATGAGGCAGATTTCCACTCCTCTAATAGATTATACAGTATGTGACATTTCCATCAGTTACAGTAGCATACAATAGTATTTCAGTGCCGGTAAGAGCACCTAAGCTGAAAAGCACAACACTGAATCGAACATGATTGAAAACTGTGTAACATCCCCACTAGCGCACATCACTTTACAGCAAAACAAACGTGCCTGCACTTCTGTCGCATCTGTCTAGTACTGTATATTCATCATAAATAGAGCAAGAAATGTTCAGCACGCAGCCGAGCGACAGTGGAAATGCACATGCAATGGTTGAAACAGCTGGGCAGCTAATGGCAGCAGATTATGTAGTTCACTGTGAGTTGCAATCTATGGCATTACTTTTAACACAGGCAGATTTGGAACAAACAAGGTGGCGTATTAATATACACACTGTTTTTGTTGTTATTCTTGTTGTTCTTTATGTAACAGACGTAGGCTGGTAAGGGCCGGAGACCCCAGTTCGAATCCCGCTTGGAAAAGGTCGAGTAGGACCGGTTACGTTTTGTGCCATGACCCGGATTGGAGTGAGGTTTATGAGTGTCTGCAGTCTTTAGCCTCCTTGTTAGAGCACCTGATTCCCATGCCGGAGGACCTGGGTTTGAGTCCCGCTTTGAGTGGGCGGTTCAAATCGAGGAGTTACATTGGTGCCGTGACCCGGATGGGATTGAGTTTTAGTGCTGTGAGTGTAACAGACGTAGGCTAGTTAGAGTTGTGCATGTAAACCTCACTCCCCTGATCTCAAGAGGTGTTCGAGAGACCGCGGTCTTTAGTTTTCTTGTAAGAGCACCTGACTCCCATGCTGGTGGGCCTGGGTTCGAGTCCCGCTGAGAGTGGGCAGTTCGAAATGTAGGGGTTACATTGGTGCCATGACCCGATTGGGAGTGGACTCCTGAACTCAAGAGTTGCTCTGGCGACCGACAATAGAGACTGTGGTCTTTAGCCTCCTTGTTAGAGCGCCCAGCTCCCATGTGGATGGAGCTAGGTACGAGTCCCACTTAGATCAGGCAGTTCAAACAGGAGGAGTTAAATTTACTCTAAACCAGATCATTCCATTTCTCCAGCAATGTGTACCCATTTTCAGTCCTGTATAGAGGGAAAGTTCCTTTGCAATGCAACAGAAGGATACCAGTGTGGACCATGCCATCATTTCAGCTTCCCAAGCAATGCTCTTCCTGGGTCCTCATACAATAGCACAAAACATTCCGAACTTACAATAGCAAACAAACCAAGCTAGGATGTCTTGACGGCAGCACATCCCATAATGAGTGTGCTGTCCAATCAATGCATGGCGCTGCCCCTCAGCAATGTACCTGCTGACCTATGCAGAATCCACACAACCTTAACACTGCCCGCCAGTCCATGCACCGGTCTAATATCAATGCAGTTTGCATGCTGTCGCAATCTAATGTCAACACTGTATCAGGGCTCTTACTCTTGGCTGATATTCGATCAGACATTATAGACGCTGTTGACCTCATTATAACCAGTGCAAACCACTGTATTTAACGGCCTGGCAGAGATGAGACTTGTATGCGGCCCAATACGTAAGCCACAGGTAGAGTTTTTTATTGTGTGTGTGTATGACTGTTGTCTTCTAGTTAATGGATGTGTGTATATACAGTATGTTGTCATTTTAATACTTTTTCAATTGCAATTTTATAAGTGCTTATTATACTACTTAAAATTACAAATAAATGTAAAGTAATTAATTATTTTACTCAGCAAGGGCATATTAAATTAAAGTGACAGTAAAGACATGTATACTGTTACAAAAGGTTTCTGTTTCAAACAAATGCTGTTCTTTTGAACTTATAATCCTGAAATAAAATGTATCACAATTTCTAAGAATAATATTAGCCATCAAAATAGTTTACAACATTGATAATAATAATAATAATAATAATAATAATAATAATAATAAATGTTTCTTGAGCAGCAAACCAGCATACTGGAATGATTTGTGAAGTAATGGCTGTAATAATAATAGCTAATATTTGTAATAGCTTTTCCATCACAATAATTAAAGACGTATTATAATATATATAAATAAATAAAAAATAAAAAAGAGATCAAGTTTATAACATTTCACAGTATTACTGTATTTTCTTTATCAATAAATGCAGCCTTAAAGCATACATTGTACATAATTTACATATGTTTAAATATTAAAATATATTTACAATATATAATAGGTATTAAAACATATTTAGTTATGTTTAGTAAAATAATTTATGTTAATTAATTTTTTTTTTTCATCAAACTGGTGGCGATGTGTTGATAGGGGACTGAAAAAAAAATGCGGCCAAGTATGGTGTCCCAGCCATTTTTTCTGCTGCACCCAGGGAGTGAATGGGGGTTAGGTGCCTTGCTCAAAGAAGAGAAGAGAGTACTTCCTGCCAATCAAACCGGTCTCAATTCGGACTCTCTAACCATTAGACCTCAACTGACCCCAGTAAAACGCTGGCACATGACGCAACAAATAACAGTTGTTAGAGGACCTTTATAAAGCAGAAGCTACATTCTGATTGGATGTGAATGAATTAATGTTTCCTCTTGCCAAATTTCACTGGCCTTACAACGTCTTAACCATTCTTTCTGCCCGGTCATGGTCTCAGTTGATATCCTTGTGCAAATAAAAACACTTGGCATTTAAATACCTCTGATTTTTTTTTTTTTTTTTTTTCGTTAAAATGAGTCATCCTTCTTTTCCCATGGATTCTTGCTTTCACAGTGGCTTGATTTCTCCCAAAGATTGCTTATATTGATCGTCTGAATTAATGTAGTTTCAGCTTAAACAGAGGGTCGCGCGGCTATGCAGAGCTCGACATGGTGATGAACTCTAATGCTTTGAAGGTACAATATCGATCGGGGTACCCGCACTCTTTATTCTGTTATTTGTCTGAGAAGGGATTGATTCTTCTAGCGTGATGTTGCGCGCTCGTGTGTAGGTGGGTGTGCGCATGTAAATGAGTGTGTAGGTGTGTGTTTGTGCCAGCCTTGATTGGTGATTGCATCTGTTAAACACTGCAATCTTTTCTATTTTAGAGGCAACCAATTTAGAATGAGGCACCTTCACACTTGTATAATCACCCTCCACTAAATTGCAAACACACACACACACTCGGGCACAAGTGAAAAGGCACGATTTCTCACACACAGTCGCTCACGTGCACAAATTTTGCCGTAAAACGGGCTGACACATGAGTCACTGATCCCACGTCCCGTATAGGGAGCTCTGTCAGACTGCCGCGTCTCTGAGTGGGACTGGAAACCCAGTTGTGGAACTAATTAGCTTTGCTTAACTGAGGATGGATATGGATTGCTCCTGACAGCTGTCTGCTCTCATTCATTTGTGGAAGAGACACATTTGTTTGGAGATGCTTGTTTTTTCTTTCGCCGCTTAGAATACAATGAGAGTCGTTTTACAGAGCCGGGGCCGCTTCGTCCACGGTTAAAGGTGCTGTCAGGTCCCTGGAGACGTCCGGCAAGGTCGGTCGCTTCACTCCGGTTCATTCTCACACAGTCACCTTTCCTTTCGGGCATGCGCACACCTGCGCATGAGCATGCCAGTGCCCGTCTTTGCACCTGTGCATCAATGCGGTGGTGCAAAGACCCACCCAGCATGTGTTCTTAGATTCCTCTTCCTCTGCACTTAAACGTCCTTGTGTATAAATAGCAATCAACCTGACCCTCGCGCACCCAGATATCGAGCCTTTTTCAGGGTAGTAAGCTTTTGAGCTGATTCCCTCGCTGGCGGGGAAGGGGGGGTGGAGGAGGGGAAGTGGAAGCAGATTCCAGCTGCACCAGGGCTTGATGGGATTTATGACCCATCCTGAGCTTTTCCCTCCGTTGGCGCCTTTCCCATTGGCTAGAATTAACAAGCAAGGGAAAGGAAAAACAAACAAACAAACAAACAAATTACAGGGGAACAAACCAAGGAGGTAATAAGCATGTCGGGACATGCAAAGCTCGGCGTACGTGCTCGGGAGGTTGGGGGGATGGTGGAAGATGGCCTGCTGGCATAGCAGAACCCATCTTTTGCATCCTCTGCTCTCCTCTGTTTCATCTCCGTCCCGCACTATCTCTTCATCCGGCGGTTCACGTGGGCAGCGGGAGACAGATGGGCGGATGATGGATCTGACGTGATAGACAGCAGGCTGATGGATGGGCGCCGGGCTGATACGGGATTAATGCGTAGCGGAGGCCGTGGCCGCCCAGCGGAGGGCTTGCTGATAGATAGATAAAACAGACGAGCAGATAAACAAGAGAGCTCTAATCCACGCCCCCTTGATGGACAGAAAATCAAAGGCAAAGGAAGGAGTGGCGAGGGAAAGGTGGGCCTTTGTAGTCAAACGCGGCCCGGAGAGATAACAGACAGCGGAAAGAGGGGAGAAGTGGATATGAGAGGGAGAGGAAGAGTGGGAGACTCGGAGGTGGATGTTTTGGACGGGTTGGATGGACCTTGACTTGATGTCTTTGGGTGGGGGGAAAAATGTAGAGCATTGGGTGGGGAATTCTGCCAGTTTATAATCCTCAATCAGGCACTTACCGGCCTTAAATGTGGACTGCGCTTTGGAGGGACCAAGGGCTCAAGATTAGGATAGTTAGCATGATTCAGTTAGCCGCTGCTGGTACAACAAATGTAGGTGAAACTCATCTTCTGATTAAATAACTATTTTTTGTACGAAGTAGATATTTTGTTTTATTTTTAATTTTTTGAACTTTTTTTCTCCACCCTCTAACTAAGGTGTGGTTACCATATTGTTCTAAATATAAGACGGCCCTGATTATAAGACGAACCTCATCCCCCTTTTTTTATATTTCAAGATGTATCTTTTGAAAAAAAAAAATGCTTTCTGAAGACCAAATCTTTTTAAATTTTAAATTTTATAACGAAAACTTGGATTTGATTTTTAATGAAAATGTTCATATTTTTCATATTGTAATTTTTGTACTGATTGCTGGTACCAGCAATCACATTTAAAATTAAACACTTTTTGGCATACCATAAACCTGTAGCCCATCTGAATTATATATCATCTCATAGTGAAAACCATGTAGCCTACCAAAATTTCATTAACAGTAGAATTGAAATCTCATTGTAGATTTGAAATCTGGGTACTGTCTTAAATTTTAAAATCAAGTTGCGAGGCACGCAAACATGACAGTCAAGCGGCTCTTGGTATGGTATGCTTTTCTTTGACTGTCTTTTTGCACTCGTAATCAACTAACGTTACACTCTGACACACCATATTTCTCTGCACACTCGTTTTACTCGTATTTAGCGCCACCTATTGTTGTGGGTGTATTATTAACATGTAAAAGTCTAGACCCTGAATATAAGACGAACCCATTTTTTTCAGATGTATTTCTAAGAAAAAAAAACATTGTCTTATATTCATAACAGTATGGTATATTTTCCACTGTTTTTCCATTGTTAGGAATACACCTGATCAAGATTTTTGCATACGGGCGAAAGATTTCATATCAGGTTCAATTTGGTCACATGAAAATGGTCCATTACATTTTTGACAATTGACAATGCACTTTTTTCCCCTACTAAACATGTGACTGCTCCTTTATAGCTCTTCTGGGGGTCCCTGGATCCCGGTTTGAAAATCCCTGAGCTGAGCTATTGCCTTTGAGATGAATGAGACTGCTAACAGATATATTTCGCCAGGCATTATAGAGCGGATGGATTTTTAGAGGAGGTCAGTAGTTGGAGCGCAGGTGAGGCCACAGGGAATGATGAGCCAGTCGGTATTGGACATGCATGTCGGATGTAGGAAGCGTAGAGGCGGTGGACAGGAAAGAGCTGTGCGAGGGTTAAAGGCAAGAGGAAGCTGTCTCCAGAATGATATTGAGCGATAAGCTTTCTCTCACTTCCAAGGTGCAGGGGACCCCGGAGGTGCTGCAATCGATCTCTGTTTGCTTAGAACCCACTACTGTGTCACCCAATGAACACGCACACCAAACCAGCCAACAAGCTTTTAGCCTTTATTTATCTGGCCTCTGATTTTGGCTGAATGAATGACAACCTGATTAACACGTAAAGGTCCTCGTAAATCTTTCATTGGACCGGAGCGAGTCGCACACATTCAGAGTGCCGGTGTGGAGTTACGGAGGCAGTAAGGTGAATGATTGTGTCGATTAACGAGATGGCGGGACAGAGAATGCCCATTTTAAAGAGTACAAGCGAACGAGGGAAGGACAGAGGGAGAGAAATGAGCGAGCGTGCGGGGAAGCAAAGGGAGAGCAAGTGGGCGAGTAATGGAGGTTAGTGATGGGAGTGTTGACAGGGAGTGTCAGCCCTAACCACAATGACCCGTCGACGGCCGCCGCATGCAAAATTGGGTGAATTTGAGTGTGAGGCCGAACGTGAAGCGCATGTGAAATGAGACATGAATTCGAAGTAAGATGTGAAGGGAATGGAAATCAGGAGACCAAAAGAGCGGGATGTTTTTCAGAATGTCTTTTTGTCCTTTTCAAGCCCTTCTGCAACCCCTGAGGATGCTTTATGAAATCATGGGCGATGATGTACACTTCCAAAGCATGGCTTAATTAAATTATACTTGAAATGTAATGCGTACAGAAAATAAGGGCTATTTTTATGACCACATTTTTTTGTGCCTATTTTTATGATTATTAAAGGGTTCGTTCACTTAAAAATGAAAATTCTGTCATCATTTACACACCCTCAAATTGTTCTAGACCTATATGAGTTTCTTTGTTCTGATGAACACAAAGAAAGATATTTTGAAGAATGTTGGTATCCAAACAGTTGTTGGACCCCATTGACTTCCATTGTATTTTTTTTCCTACTGTGAAAGTCAGTGGGGTCTAAAAACTGTTTGGATACCAACGCTCTTCAAAATATCTTCCTCTGTGTTTAATTCATACAGGTTTGGAACAACAAGTGTGTGAATGATGATGTAATTTTAATGTTTTGGTGAACTAACCCTTTTCAGCACATTTTCTCCTGCATTTCTCAAGTCTGGATATTTTACATTATTCTGGATAGCGATCTACTTTAGATTCTTTTGAAAAATGACTGCAATGCAGTGTTTTTTTTTTTTTTTTTATTTAAGGTGATATAAACTTAGATAAATTACACAAATTAAAGACAGTACAACACATTCTACCATAGTGTATAAATAATTTATGCATAACATTTACATGTTTTTTTATTACAGTACTTGTGAATCTTAAGTTTGACAGTGAGTTAAACTGATTCAAGATTCATTGGGGTTTGATTTGATTGAAAAGGAGTTGTTGCTAATTCAGATCGATTCAGTTTGATCTCATTTGATTAAAAAAAGTTAATTATAGGATTCTTTATGTACTTCTCCTTAATGTATCTTAAGCAATAACATGAGGACAATTTATTTCAGACTGTTTATTAATTCATATATCATAAAAAGTATCACGATCAAGGCCACATATGCAAATAAATAGAGAAAACGGTTTCCAGATTATTTAAATGCTTTCTGCGCGTCAACTAAGCAGTGATACCAATAACAATTTTATGTTAATACAGGTTTCCATGCAATGAAAGTATTATATGTCAGTTGTGACCATGTAATAAGTTGGCAGATCATTTGAGCATGTTTGACTGGAGACCTACGGCTGTCCTGCGGACATCTCCGACAAGAGGGGCTTGGATGCCTTGGGAGGCTTTTTAAGGAATTGAGAGTGGCCACAGTCCTGTGAAGTGTGATAAGATGGAAAATATAGTAGAAATTCGCCTTTCAACTGTATAGTAGGGCTGCAGGATAAGGAAGAAAAATGCGATAACTTAAATAATGCGATTCAATAATGCTTTAAGTGTATAAAATAATTACCTATATACCCAACATACGGTATATGTTCACATTATTTTTGTTTGAAGAAAGCATCCCTACAATTTCTGAAACAGCAGTGTTTTACTGTAGCATTACGTAAAGTAAGTGTCATTTTAACATCAGTGTGGACATGGGGGTTTAGAGGTTTAACAACAGAAATTGAATAATCAAATGTAAAAATAAAAACACTGCTTAGTCTTCACTGTTTGAATAAAATATATACAGATTCTTATTAAAGCTACAAAAGTTATTTAGTCAAGAGCAGCGAGGGATTTTGTTTGATTAACATTAACACAGGCGGATGCAGGTTTTTTAGGCCACTGTCTCTATACGAGCTGCACAGATCCAATATAATACTACACACTCTACATACTTTTTCAACGGTTTACTCCACTTAAGACATAACTGACTGTGCTCACCAAGACATGCATTTTGACATAATTTTGTGTGTTGGCCATACAAACTGTGGAAGAGAAGTGAATTCTGGATCACAC
Organism: Opsariichthys bidens; assembly: GCA_037194245.1. Classification (NCBI taxonomy): domain Eukaryota; kingdom Metazoa; phylum Chordata; class Actinopteri; order Cypriniformes; family Xenocyprididae; genus Opsariichthys; species Opsariichthys bidens. Next base: position 27,837,734 of record CM074277.1, read on the forward strand.
GCTGTCTGAGAGGCAGCTTTCTGTGCGTGTGTGTGTTTCTAATAACAATAATCATGGCACACATATGTAACATTCATGTATCCAATCTAAAACTTGGACTTTTTTAATCTTTTGGAGTATTAATGTCCCCCGGCTTTTAGCATGAATACGTTAGCCTTGCTAAATTCGCATTTATGAGATATAAGCGTTCAAAACTTACAGTCTCTCACCTCCGCCAATATGGATCAATGGTTTTGATGACACTCATAAGATTTAAGCGTCCTACATTACAAATAGATGCTGAAGTTGCGCATCTAAAATCGGTCACTTATTCACACATTTTCTACATGGTGAATGGCACATAGTTCACTATATAGGGGATACGGAATGATTCAGACAGTGTAAATATGCTTTCCATTGTGGCGAAAATGTATCACACACATTTGAATTCTGCACAATTATATTGTAAAGCGATATATGGAGGAGAAATGGTTAGACATTAGGAGGAAACTGCGACTTTACCAAACTCTGGCAGCTCTGGCGATGTAAATATATTGGCTATTTTTAAAAAAAGTGGAGGAGCTGTTCGAAATGTCTTCCTGTTTCAATGACAATAATTAATGCTGCACGTATCAAGGCACTTCAGTGGGCCATTGCGATATGCATATCACGACATATATGAAGCTTCGATATGGACTACTGTATAGGCAGCCAAGTTTTATTGAAAGCCAATTTTGCCCAGTTGTCTTTAACACAATGTATCAATGCTAAACATCTTAGTGGCCTTAAAATAAGCTTCACTTTAATCTTTTGTAATATGACGTGTTCAGAAAAAAGGTTTTTTGTGAGTCACCGCTTGTGAAACAGCCAAGAACATGTGCCTTAAGATTAAACAGGGGAAAAAATGTAAAAGTAAAATAGAAAGTTTTGTTTGAAATTAAGGTCGAAATGAAACTCCATTAAATGATAATCCTAATGATAATATTTTGAGGAGAATACTTGGCGCGCCGTAAGTGGGAACCATTTTGTAACAGATGAGAGTATTTATTCTCACTGGGGAAAAGCTCAGTCTCTGCCAGTCCTCTATTAGAGAGGAGCTGTTACTATGGAGGGGAAGACAATTTATTCTGTTCCCCACAGCCCAGCCCCCATGGGGCAATGAACGCCTGCCTCGCCTCCCGACGCCCACTGAGCACGGATGACTTGGACAACCTTCCGCAGCCTGTCCCGGCGCTTGCGCCACACTGTAAAACTACCTCCATCATCACTTCACCTCTGTTTTGACACGACGGTCAGGTATTAACGGTGGTTCTCACATGATTAGGAGAGATTTCTGGCTTTCCCCTGACATCCTTTTCTCTAGGGTTGGGAATCATAAGGAATTTTTAGACCTACTTAACAATTGTAGTTCCTTAACCATTCCGTGCATTCATTTTCCAAACTGCTTGTCCTACGTAGGGTCTATTATTTAGATTATTTTACAGGAAAATACAATTTCAGTCATTCTACACCAATGCCATTTCTTTGTAATTATTAGTTTTCTGAGAGAAAATTGTTTCAAAATCACTATTTTTATGTATTAAAATAATATTAAAAAGTAAAAAAGATATGGCATTTAATACAACACAATTATGCTTTTGTATCTTTAATTGTTCTTTAAATTGTTTCCATTGAGTTCGAGACTCATTTGTGCGTCGTTTTTTTTTTTTTTTTTTTTTTTTTTTAATAAAGAGCCGCCTCATAAGAGTCGTTAGTTTCTTCATAATATACTGGTTAATTTTTTCACCCAATCATTTATTTTCATAGAAGAATACAGGCGCTCAAGAACCATTAACAGAATCGAACGTCATAAATAATCTGGTTCCCGTATTTTTATTAAAATGAAACAGATTCCCAACCCTTCTAGTCTCTGTCTGGTCTCATTTATCCTCTCCACCGCTCTTGCTAAAACATTCTCGTCTGACCCTACGGCTCCTTCTGCCCTCCCAGGCTCCGTGCTCCATTATTTACATGCTATCCAGTTTCTCCATTGATTCCCGCAATGTAACAATTGAGACAGATTTGCCCGACTGTCACAATAGCAGTGGGATTCGGCAGAGTTTGTAAATGGGATTAGGCTTAAATGGAATTTAATTTTCACCGTTGCTGTCTCCAAAGCCTGTCTGCCACCCAGACACCATGACGCTTTACACGCCGCAGCTCGCGCATGTGTGTCTGCGTTTACATGTGTATGTGTGCACGCAGCAGCACCGGTGTGTCTGATTAGTAATTTCTACAGGGACCCTAATTCTGATTGTTTTTGTTTCCCATTGTTCTTTGCACACGGAGGTTTATTTGGCAGGGCTCCTGTAATGTGATGCAGGTGTGTAGCTCCTTCATTTGTCCCCTGCTCTATTTGCCCAGCTCGCATTGTGTCGACGTGCATTCGCCGCAATCTGATTGGTCATTTTTTGTGATATTTTTTTCAGGTAATTCTATTAAGCAGCAGCCTGCCAAACTCAGAGCTCCACAACAATGGATCACGTATTGCATTTTAAAGCAGCTAGATGGAGCGCAACCGAATGGAACTGAACGCGGGGCTCTTGAGACGCTTTTTCAAAGTTAAACTACTTTTAAACTTCTTATTGCATCTTAGAACTTGGTTGTCATTGCATGGAACAGAAAATCTGTCACTCAATGGTAAAAGGCTTTGACCGAACTCAAATGCGCAGTAGTTTTTTATTGATGGCAGGCCAGTGTAGGAGTGGGCGATGTAAGGAAAATGGTAGCACTTAATTTTACAGTCCCGTTCCCCATATACATACCTTGTACTTATTATAGTAATTGTAATAACTGAGTAATAACTCAGTACTAACCCTGAACCTAACCTTATCCCATGTACTATCTTAAGTGCAACCGGAAATAAAATAAATTATTACAAAATAAAAAAACTAAATAAAATCATGACCTTTTTTGATAATGCATATAACTAAATATTATTACAATTTAAAATGACTTTTTTTTCTATGTGAATATATTTTAAAATGTAATTTATGATGGTAAAGATGTGTTTTCAGCATCATTACTACAGTCTTCAGTGTCACATGATCCTCCAGAAATCATTAATATGATGATTTGCTGCTCAAGAAACATTTCTTACTATTATCGATGTTGAAAAAACTGTTTACATTTTTGTGATACACGGAAAGTTAGAAAGAAAAGAATTCATTTGAAATGTAAAAATGAGTAAATTACAAATGTCTGTTTATATATATAAGTGACAAAAGTATTGATTAAAAAAAGACTCCAAACATTTGAGTGGTTGCGTAAATTGCAACTGCAACTTCATTAATAAAAAGAGAAATAATGTAATAGTTTTAATAATTTTAATTGCTGTTTAACTTTTTTCTCGTTTTCTGTCATTCTGAAGCTTCTTCTTCACACATAGCCTTCAATGGCATGATGAAAACCTTTTTTTTGACAATTTATTACACAGTCAATTGACTCAGTGTGATAGTTTTTCAGCCCTAAAAACAAAAAAAAAACAATGAATCTATAAAAAAAAGTATACCGCTTGACAAATTTAATTTTAAACGGAATATCGCGCACCCCTATGCTGGTGCTGGGCTTGCGTTCAATGAAATGGAAATAAAACAGACAGCCCTTACAGTGGAGAACTTTGTCCGCAGCCACTTGTATCAAGGATGTGCAAAGCAGCCATCTAGAAGGGATCGATGGGTAAACTTTGAGCTGGACTGCTGGCCTGGCAGTCAGATGAAATGGATAAGTGAATGAATGAGTAAACAGATAAGTGAATAACTGCTGTCGAAGTGTGAATCGATGCATATGGATCCAGTTCCTGGGTCCTGCTGAGCTGCGGATGAAATGAATGTGAAGCGGGGCTGCTTTTCAGAGATGGCTTGAGCTGTATGGATTCTCTCTCTGCACATATGTGCGTGTCAGCGCGGATCCAGATGAACCGGACACGCTCAGAGTTGCTTGAACGGCCGTTGTTCACGTCAAGCTGTCGTGGTCACAATCCATCTGCATTCTGACTGCGGTGGGCCCCATTTACCCTGCTCTTTTTCTTCACTTTCTTCCCCAAATGTGATCAATAAGTGAATTAATGTGCAAGGGATGAGGCGGTGCATGTGGTACTGGCCTTGGCAGCCAGCGAAGCCCCCTTCCCTCCCTTCCTCCGCAGCCAGACCAAGTGCAACCGAGTACACAGAGACCAGGAAATAAGAGCGTTCATTAATAATGAATACATTACAGTGCCAAATTGGAATGCATTCAGCTTTTAAAATTCCCCTTTCTCTCTCTCTCTTGCGCTCTTGCTCTTGCTTTTTTTGTTTTATAACCAGCCAAATTAATTATGGTAATTATTAGTCAATAGGTAGTGGTGACTGTGCAGAGGGAGGGAGGACTCTTAGTCCTCGAACAGGGTCTGAAGGCTGGGTTTGATGCTGGCTGGGGTGTCTGAGTAGTTCAGGACAGGACACAGATTCGGGGAGATGGGGATTGTTTGCATATTGCACACTGACATGGTAACACATGCAAGAAATCAGCAGCTTTGGTTCTAACTGACTGGTGCTATTCAGCTTTCATGAGTCCGTCTGGAAATGAAGTTGTGTTTACAATGTTCCAGGCTTGATACTGTGGCCTTCATTCATGAAACATTAGCTGAATGAATATATGTATGAATATTTTGTAAAATCCATTCTCACCCATTTGTTTTACAATTGATTTACACAGACATTAAAATCTGCTGTGTTCCATAAATGAAGCCAAATGAGGGCTGTTGAGGAAGACATCGATACTTTTACATCGTTAAGTTTGTCAGGTTAGTGGCATCAATTTTCCATCAATCGCTCATTCGTTTTGGGAGTTTGAAACAGCTTGCCAAAGCTGGCTGGTGAACACCTTACAACTACCTTTGGTCCGTGTAGTAGTGAGCATGAAGTGAAGCAGAATTGGTTAGTACAGTTTACTGCAGAACAATTCATTATGTCAGTGAGAAAACAGTGATGGAAATGTAAAAAATAAAGTTAAAGCTCCAATCTGCTCCTGAAAATCGCCCAAAAAGTCTCAGTAGCCGCGTTTCCATTACAGATTTGAGCATAACTTTTGCGATATTTTCTAAATGTCGATAAAAAATTATTGCGAAATGACAGTGTTTCCATTAACTGATGTTATGAGACTAAAACATATTTTTTTTGTGAAAAGTCATTACAAAAATCATTATGCCGTATGCCTTGCATTTTATGCTAGACTGGCAAGAGAAAATGTTAAAACACTCCTCAAAGATATATCAAAGATAAATCAAAATACTTTATCCCGATAGGTAGCTGCATGTAGGATATGAGCGCTCATACTGTATGTTTTCAGTGCAGCTAATTTTTGACAGCTTTGCGTCATCTTTGCACTTATTAAACTTTGTTAAGTGAGGCGCTGACAAAAGACAGTCATTGCTACTCTGTAAAGTGATGGCACTGTGGAGCTATGTGCTTTTAAAGCCATTTTCATTTGTTTAACAATACATTATCAGCTCAGAAAATACGCTAATTTGACTAGACTAACCGGAGACCGGAAATGTAAAGCATCATCCCAGAGTCGGGCGAGACTTCCGCGTTCAGAAAAAGGTGGAAATGGGAGTTTTTGCAAAAATGACATGTTTCTATTGAGTCTATTTGCAATTCGCAATTTCAATTTGCGCAATCTAAAAGGTAATGAACTTGAAAAATTGTGTGTACTCACGTCTTTCCGCGCTTGAAACAACATTCCTTCTGATGTTCATTCATGTTTATGAAAAGATGGTTGATTCACGAGCCGCTTGAAGGAGCTACAGCGATCTGTCATGGCACATTAAAGAGACACTATATGCCATTTATTGTTTAAATAAATGCGTGAGAGCACATGGCTTGTGTCACATGGATGTTTGCTTGTCGGACATAGCAACAGTAACTAAAGGGGGCGGGTCTTTGCGAAGGGTCAGTTGAAGAGCTGGTGTGAACATATCCACATCGCTATGTTCAGATGCTTTCTTAACTGCTGTTTTCTTACCATTGTCATGACTATTGTGTGTTTATTTTGTTGAGGAAAACATGCATATTTACATATTCATCTAACTGACACTCAGGCAGCGTTGGGATGTTCGCTAACAGTATATTGTTGCTCACTGCTTTTTACCCCTAAGTGAACTTTGCCGTGCATATATCGTGGTCCTTAGTAGCAGGGGAAACTATATGTCTATTAGCAGAGATGTAAATTCAGCTTCTGTTTTCTGAGGTTGTCTGTATTTATTACTTCTGATCACAGAGGTAGAAAGTTCATGGGGGTCTTCAATAGGCAATAATTCAAGTAAAATTTTAATTTTAATCCATTAAGTGACATCAAAATGTATAAAGTACATGCCTTATGTATTATACTTATGTATAAGGATAAATGTGTCTAGATCTCAACAATAAGGATCAACTGGTCAGTCGGGCCAGTGTATTATTATTATTATTATGCATTTCCTACAAATATTTTATCTAAATGTACAATTTTATATATAGTATTTATTTAAAATATATTATAGAATATTTAATATTTCAGTAAATGTCAAGTTTTCTTTAACATATATAAATAAACATTCTCATGAATTCACAAACACCCATTTAATGGAAACCGTGGCATATGATTCAAAACATTACTGATTGGTTTGTAGTTTTCTCACACATTTTTACTGATGTGACTAATTCAACAAAACCTTGTCAGAGCGAGCCAGCTGGATAACATTATCTTGGTGAAAAATCAGCAGAATTTGCAACAACAATTTAGCATGCGTCACAGAAAACCAAACTTTTATGTATGCGTGGCATAAAATAGATGTGCAAAAAATAGTGAATGTTCAGTGAATTTTCAGTGGTGGAAAAGACCTGAAAGGGCAAATGACCATTCAGTCAACTAGCCTGAGACGTGCAATGCATCAACATGCAATATGAGCATCACAACACAGTATGTTAGCAAGTGAGCGGATCTTAGCCAGAATAAGTTGAAAAGTGGACCAGACTTCATGCAGAAGTCTGGTTACATGAGCCCAGGAGAGAGAGAAAGTAGACACTAAAGTCCCTCAGTGTCCCGGCGGGGCTGATAACGGCAGGGTGTCCCACACGTGAGGCTGAGAGAGAGACAGCTGTAAGACGAAGAGGCGGAGAGGTGATTTGTGTGAGTATTGTATTTCTGTAATCTCTTCTGATCACATCAGCCACAGCCAATAATGCAACACTGAGCCAAATGTCACGCTGCTCTTTCTTCATCTCGCACGTCTCGCTCTCGCTCTTTTTCTCTCACTTTCTCACATGACTTTTTTTTCCTTTTTGCTGCAGTGGGGAGTGAGCCCTGCTGCAGAGGTTTCAGAAAAAGCTAAAAGGGTGAAAGAAAGCAAAGCAGCAGAGGAGGCTGGGTGGGACTCATCAGGAAAGTGTGACAGCACATCTTGTCTGATGGAGGTTGACGGGTTGTGATGTTCACAGGCTCGCGCACGCTCACGCGCTCGAGGTTGGCATGCTCTGTGGTGTTTGGCGGTGGGAAATGAAGTCTAACCAGCATGGCATCTGTCTCCGCTGCAGGAGAGTCCCGCCTCCCCACCCACACGTGACCCCGCCCACCCTTCATCCATTCGCACGGCTGCCTCGGGATGAACCGCCGCAACCCTCTCCTACCCCTCCATCTCACTCGCTTGCGTTTCATCACATCCTGCCACCGCCCACCACACGCCACTCTCAAATATTCATACCCACAAACACATGGGCCCTTTTTTCTCTGCCATTCCTCCATTTTGTTCAGGGCAGCAACATTTTTTTCATTACACCATTCATTACACTCATGTAATGTACATAAGATTTAGAGGGAGTTAGTGAAGAACTACTTTCAATTCAAAATGGTGTCATAAAAATATGTTACCCATTGCATGTGAAACTGAAAAACACCAACAAATATGTTCGTGTCACAGATTACACAGTATGTGTTCAACTGACCGAATGTAACATTGTCCCAGTGTTTAAATATGCCTATAGTAGTATGTGAAATGAGTCCGAATTCGCAGTATTTGGCGAAAAGCACCCGGATAACCTACTGCTTCTGCTGAAATATTCAAGTGCGCTTTTGATGGACACTTTACTATCCCATCAGGCCACGGGAGAGGAGTTGTGAATGGCATTTAAGTGACACAACTGATGCTTTAGGTCACATATCAAAAGCAACTTGACACTTCTATCTGTAGTATGTCTGGATTTCATTCATACTACACACGTTCATATTATATAGCAGTGTCTAAACCGAGACAGAGTCAAGAAGACCAATACAAGAGTGTGTTGAGACCAAGACTCCAGCGCTCCTTAAATTCATCTAAAAGATCCACATTTACTGCCTCAAAATGTATTTTATCAATACATACAATTGGAATGATAAGACACTATTAAGAGCTGTTACCAATTGAATAAAATCACTAACAACAAAATCCATCTTTGCATTGCAGCGGTGGCACAGAAGTTGCATCTGAATTAGTTCAAAAACAACTGCATAAATAATGTTGATTAATGTTTTTAAAATAGAATTTTGTTTATTCATCGTTTTCAATGTCATGTTTGCAATTGCGTTAATATGTGTGAAAACGGCTCTCTTGCTGTTGTGATATATATATATATATATATATATATATATATATATATATATATATATATATATATACACACACACACAAGATCTCATGCAAGTACTATTTTGCAATCTTAAATTTTGTGACCATTATTAATTTTGGGTTTACACAATCCCCCATTAATTTCTGAGTTATTGATTGCATTTGAAGCTGGATATTTTATATCTAATCACATTAATTGTGACCCTAGACCACAAAACCAGTCATAAGTTGCACAGATATATTTGTAGCAACAGCTAACACTACATTGTATAGGTCAAAATTATTGATTTTTCTTCTATGCCAAAAATCATTAAGATTTTTACTGTGTTAAGTAAAGATAATGTTCTTTGTGTTTATGTTTCATTGCTAAGGAATTAATCTTGACAACTTTAAAGTCAATTTTCTCAATATTTAGATTTTTTTTTGCACCCTCAGATTCCATATTATCAAATAGAATAATATTAAGCTTTCAGATGATTTATAAATCTCAAATATTTACCATTATGACTGATTTTGTGGTCTAGTGTCACAATTATATTAACAAATAAATCAAACAATGCATCAGCAATTTAGTGATATTCCCACAGTTGTGGTCTTGACTTGTCTTGAAGTAAAACCCAGAGTCCTCTTAGTCTGAGATCGAGAAAAGACCAAGAACAAATGAGGTCGAGAATGAGACAAGACCAAGACCTTCAAAAAATGCTCTCGACAGTTCTCGAGTACTACAGCACTTCAACATTATATTTTTAAGGTTGCAAAGTTCATTCCTCATCACATGATAAGATCCACAGCCAATCAGAAGAGCGTGCGGGAGAGCTGTTTCTGTTTCCGTCTCGCAATGAAAACGACACATGCATAAATGAATATTAAAAAAAATAAACGTTTGAATACTATTCAAAATACATACTCAGTGACTGATGGTCTTGTTTCTGTTTTTGCCACCAATCTGAGGGAAATTATCCATTGTCACTTTCATTTTGGCTATTAAAAAACACAATAAGTACCACTACGTATCGCTGTTGCAGTTAGTTAGGACAAATAATTATTTTTATTACGTTGCGACATCGTGTCTGGTACCGAACCTGATTTCAACAAGTTACTAGATCAACATCTTTGTTGATCCTGGAACAACATTCCAATCAACCAATCAGATTTAAGGGACATGTTTACAGTTTATGTCAAATTTAGGCTTACAAAAACAGGGTTAGGTTATTCACCAATCATTTCACTCTGATTTTAGAGATAACTTATGGATACGATTAGGTTTAGGGGTAGGGATATGGCTAGGAATAAATTTCCAGACAGGGATGTTGTTCAACAAAAATATGTTGATCCAGGAACATGTACTTGTTTTATGTAATTCATACGAACCAGTGGTAAAAACCTGCACATGAACATGGTATATGGAGTGTAACCATGTTAAAAACAATTTAAAATGAGCAGCAGGTTAATCTATCTACCTATCTATGCCCACAATGCACCCTGTCTGAACATGTGAGTTGCTCAATTCCTCACTGAAGCTGAAAAAAGCCTCCAGACGGTCCCTCACGCGGCTAAATATAAACTCTCGCTCTCAGTCCCCTCTCTCTGTTGTCTCATTGAGTCGTGTTCTTTCGTTACTCTTATAGGGACACGCTGATGCACACGCTGAAATCAGAGACAGGAAAGGAGAGTGTGCTAGCTTGTACACATGCTAACGTGCTTGCCGTTGTGGTGCTCACGCTCACAAAACCTCTGGCAGGCAAATACCCCCTTTCATGTGAGTGTAAATACACACACACACAGTGCACCAAAGCCCCGAGTGGGAAATAAGAATTGGCTTGCAGGCAGAGCAGCTCTAATATGCATCTCTGTGTCTGTATGCCACCGGCTATATTCACAATCATAACGGAAAGAGAGCAGATGCCAGGGTCTCTCTCCAATACCCTCTCCTCCTCTGTTTTACCCCCACTTCCACCCCCCCCTCCCCCCCCAAATACTATTTTCTCTCTTCCTCTCCCTTGGTTCCTTTTTTGTCACTCCTTTCTCCACATGTAGGCCGTACATTAGCCCAGGGCCTCAATTTCTCTCCCACGTTCCTCTCCCCACCCTTCCCTCTTCAGTGCGTTATCTCAGAGGGCCAGGCTTACCGTTAGCATGCAGGCCCAAGCAGGAGTTAGCAGCGAGAGGAAGTCAGGTGCTACAGTGGTGCGCGAGTCTCGTCAAAATAAACAGCTAGAGTAAATGACTTTGTCTTCAAACAGCGTTTCGCCCACTGCTCCGACAGCATGCTAGCTATTCATTGCTTTGTTTGAAGGTGATTTGTATTTTTTTTTTTTACAAATAACTACCTTATTTTTAATGTAACGGAGGCTGCGGCCATTTGTAACCTGAATGTCCGAGGCTTCCTGTGTTAGCCACTTGATGGTATGCCCGGGACGTCACCGTCGGCCGGAGTGACTGCGGTTATGCCCACTGAGTGGCAAAAAGACTGAGTGGTTTTCAGCGTGAATGCCGTGAAAAACACACAAAATGGGAAAGAGCTTTGCGATTGACTGTACAAATAGATTTGACAAGAAATCTCAGGTATATTTTTTCAGACTGCCGAAAGCTACAGAAAAGCAAAGCAAATGCATTGCTGCAATTCACTGAAACATCTGAACTCCAGGCAGAGAAATGTGGATTTGCAGTTATTTTGTGTCAGAATGTTGGATTTCGGGGTAAAATTATACCCTATATGAGGTATTGTTATTTCAACTCTTAAATTAAATATATACCATATTATATTCTGCATAATTTGGCCTTCTTAATAAATACTGACAAATACTATACAAGTTTTAGGGCTGGCCGATGTGACGATAAATATGACAATGAGATAAGCGATCACTCAGATTTAGACCTACCTATATTGTAGTTGTATAAAGGCAGATTTGCTTTATGTATTTCCCAGCGTCAAAAGGCACATCTAAATGTCAGGAAAGACAATTTTCTGGCCGCATGTCACTATCCATCAATTAAGTTTCTTTGAAAAGTTGTAAGGAACACTGTCGAGTCCAACCTTTAGTGTAATTGTTCGTCTTACTCACTCTTTCACAGTTTCCCCTATTAAATCCAGTTACACAACTGGCTATTGCCGCTCAGTCCAGCTGAGGGAGCGTTTTCTGGCGAGAAAGTGACGTCAATACATACTCTATAGCTATTTTAGCGTTACAAAACAATCCATTAGTGACCAAAATTCCAGAATTCTAGAAAGCGTGGGTAATGTGCACATTGGTGTCAATGTATAGGACACAACATTTAATTCAAACTCCATTGGACTAAAGTGTTCTCATAGAAATAGGCAAGAATGAATCTGTTGTCCTGTTTTTCTGGATTAATGGAAGACTGGAAGAGAGAAAACTGTTTGAAAGTGTATTTTTACACAATTGCGTTAAGTGACTCTAGTGGCACAGAAATTCCCCACTTATTTTGAGTCTTTTAATGGCTTTGTTTTAAAGGATAGTGAGAAAAGATTCAAACCCACGTCCTCACAGGACCACCACAACACTGTGTGTCATGAATGCTACTACTCCTGCAATTGCTTGTTTCTTATTGTCTTGTGTAATCTCTGTTGGAAGATCTAGCTAAATCCAGATTCTTATGGGATCTGGTTTTACATGGTTTCTAGGTGGTCATTAGCTGGTCTATATTTGGCACATTACTTGATCTGCAGGGCTACCATCTGGTGAAGCCCAGGGTTGACCTGTTAGTGTGTAAGTCAACTAGTAGAGCATGGTGTTAACAACACCTAGGTCATAGGTAAAATGTCTTGAATGCACTGTAAGATGATTTTAATAATACCGTCTGCCAAATGAGTAACACCAAGTCTATACTGGAAGTGTCCAATGATGCCCCTCAACTCAATGTTTAGAGATTGTCTACAATCAAGCTTTACCTACAGTATCATTGAGTTGGAAATGGACCGTTTACTTAAGTCAAATCTGGGGACAACTTTTTATCCTACTTTATTTTCAATAATAATCCATATTTGCATGAGCTATTTTAGACCAGGAAAAAAATTTCACACATAATGTTGATTTGCAATAGTAGGTCAAACACATCAGAGTCTTGCTTTGATGTAACAAGAAATCTATTTAAATACAACAGAATAGCAATTGACTCATACATTTAAGATTTGACTATATTAGTCAGATATATGGGTGACTTACATTGCTGAAGTAGCTGTGCAGCATGTCAAAAATCAAAACCTGAGACCATCAGCTGAATGCTGTGGTTTTACTCATTATAACCGGAGTGATTTAGCTTAGACATGGTGTGAATGTTATAAAAATGACCGTCTTTGACAACAACATGTTACAAAAAATATTCCAGACACATTGCATTTTAAGCTCTGGTGACAATGCATATGGCATAATGTTTATTGCCACAAATGTTTGTTTTTAACTCGTTGTTCTTTTTTTTTTTTTTAGATAAAGCAAAGGTATAGGTTACAGTGAAGCACTTGTGGAAGTGAATATATTAAAATGCTCACTGTTTCAAAGGTAGCATTTAGCCACAAGTTTTAAAAAGCCTAAATGCTTACTAGCCATTTCTGTCTGAAGTTATATTCAGTTTTACAGCTTCATTCCCATGACAAAGCAACACCTAAAACACAGTAAAATGTAGAACTCAAATAATGTTTTAAAGTTTTAACAGAAAATGTATTCACATTTATTCTTTTGCTGTAAAGCCTTAAATGTATCTTTTTTATTTGCATTCTAATCAAAATTTGTGGTAATGAACCTAATTTTTTGCAGTGATCAAAATTTTAAATGTACCCATTTGACCAACTTACATCGCATTCAAGGTACATAATTTCATTTATTTAGCACTTTATTGTAAGGTTTCATTCGTTAACATTGTTAATATATTAACTAACATGAACTATTTTTTTTTTTTTTTTTTTTACAGAATTTAATAATCTTTGTCAATTGTTTGTTCTTGTTAGTTCACAGTGCATTACTTCTTTTCCCGCCAGCATTGTTTTTAAAAAAAAGTTGTCAGTCACCGCCATCATTTTTTGATCATTTTCATACAACTTTCATGGCCTCCAGAATATTTTTTATGAATATATATGCATACAATATATCAAAAGAAAGAGCAGAGCCACTGCTTTTAAACAAACAAACGAACAAAATAATATTCTACTGTAGCTTCATATATTCTTTTTGATCAACACTTGAATGTGGGTAAATGTCATTAAAAAAAGCTAAATTTTGAACAAAAAGCTGAGAAAATCATGTTGTTGTCAAAGACTACGTCTGGATCAGATTCAGAATGATGATCAAAACATGGAGTAGATCGAATACATCCAAAAGCTTCACAGTCCTATACCTCTGACATGCATTCAGTAACATTTGGCAGTTTTGATTTGTTTGCTGTTTAATGTTTGATGATCTTGGTATTTTACATGTGCATAAGAAATGCTTCTTTTGCTTGTTTCTGCTTCTTCTTTGCTTGTTTTTAGTTTAGAGATTCTGTACAATAGATGCAAAATAGCGCTCCCTACCAGATAACAGTGAAAACTAGGATTGCCGGGAAATTCTGTCAATGGCAGGGAAAGAGTTAAAAATGTAATGGTACATATCGGAATAACATTATCTAAGATTAATAAATGCATAATAGCGTTCCTTACAATATAACAGTGAAAACATGCTTTGCCGGAAAAATCTGACAATGGCAGGGAAAGAGTTAAAAATGTAATGTTAAATATTGAAATAACATTATCTAAGTTTAATAAATGCTCAATAGCGCTCCCTACCACATAATAGTGAAAACATGGATTGCTGGAAAATTCTGTCAATGGCAAGGAAAGAGTTAAAAATGTAATCGTAAATATTTAAATAACATAAACTACGTTTAATCAATGCATAATAGCGCTCTCTATCATATAACAATGAAAATAAGGATTGCTGGAAAATTCTGTCAACGACAGGGAAAGAGTTAAAAAATGTAATGGTAAATATTGAAATGGCATTAACTAAGACTAATAAATGCATAATAGCGCTCCCTACCATTTAATAAAAATCTTTATATATTTTTTTATTTATATAATTAAGATGCATAATAGCGCTCCCATACCATGTAACAGTGAAAACATGGATTGCCGGAAAATTATGTCAGTGGCAGGGAAAGAGTTAAAAATGTAATCGTATATACTGAAATAACATTAAGACCAATAAATGCTGTAGAAATATTGTTAGCTTCTGAAACCTTATAGTAAAGTTGGTTCTTGCATTACCCGGCCATTGACCTATCTACAGGGACACAATGTTTTTATCACAAATACTATCAACTGAGCTAGTGTGACATCTATGCGAGACCTCTGTCATTGACAAACTTGTCTGTTTGTCCATGTGTTCGGTGTATTGGAAAGCTGCTATAATCGGGTTGCTCAAGAGCACAGGTGTGTCAGTCCGACGGGAGTTCATCTGCACTCTGGGGTGGGCGGTGACTGGCGGCTCGTCCCCCAGCGCTGCTCCATGGGGCTTATTAAAGCTATCCTCTCCGTCTGCCCTCACATTCGCTCACCCTGCAAATCTCATCTTTAATTAGAGAGGGCACGACCAGCCAGGCACGATGCCGTCCACGGCAACATGCTCCACACGGAATGGATGGAAACACGGAGCAATTGTGGAACGTGTGGGTGGGGAGAGTCAAAAACCGTTACAGTCAAGGGCGGCGGACGGCTGAGATGGGAAGATAAATGATGCTGTTTCAGACGTATTTACAGACGGGATGGTGAATAAATGATCATATAGAGTATTAATGGAAGACTAGAGTTCACTTGTTGTAAAGCGACAGCATAAAAAGAGCGGGGGAGGAGAATCTAGGGGGAAAAAAAGAAAAGGTTTCAAATGGTTGCACTAAAAGGAAGGTTATTGGGGGGCTGATTTCAATGTTGTTGCAGTGTCCTTACTTAATGGGGTTGCCATGACAACAGTGTATCAGTCAGGCACCAACGGATTGTATGTGCTATCCGGTAAGTGTGTGTACATGTTAGAGTGTGATTTCCTGTGTCGCTGCCATGTAAATAAGTGCGCATGTTCTCCTACAAGAGACAGTGGACGGTCACCATCGATGTGAAATTATTAAAATCAACTTTATAATTGTCTCTCATTTTAATGCCTGTAAAAAATGTAGGGTTTGTTTGTTTCGTGTCAATCAGTTCAAACTGTTGTTTCAAAACTCATTCATCAGTTCTTTTGGTTCAGAACTCAAAGCAGTGATATTTTAATGATTTATAAACTATTATAGTATTGATTAATAGTTTTAATTAGATTTTCATTTTTAGCTTTATTTTACGTGTTAGTATTTTTGTTACGAGCTTCTGTCCTTTTATTAGTGTATATATATATACATATATATATATATATAATATTTCTATTTCTTTTCATCATTTTTTTCTGTTTTAGTTTTAGTAATTTTAGTACCTCACTTAAACTTAATTTTTTTGGTCAATATTTTTCATTTTTGTTTTTATGTAATATTTATATTTCATTTAATTACAGCTCATTTCAATTAATAAAGACTATTTTTAATAGTTTTTAGTTTATAATAGCTCTCACTCAAAGATAGTTACAGCCGAATTGTGAATTTTTTCATGTATTATGTTATAGTTCAAATACTGTATATGTTGAATATAATGTTTGCTGTTCGTTGCATCTTTAGCTTTTCGCTTCGGAGCCGAACCTGTATGGTGTCTACGAGCGAGTGTGACGAAAGACGAAGAATCTTTTGGTGGATTGCTCTTCGTGAGAGTGCAGGCGGACAGCGCAGCAGCGGGGCCGTTCTCTTGTTTGTCTTCTCTGTTTGTTCTGTTTTATGTGAGCAAATGAAGCTGTTCTCAGCTGTAAAAGCCGTTCTTATGGCTGGTAACGGTGCGCTATTATAGAGCGCTTAAAAGCTGTTATCACAGCTGGTAAGAGCGGTTTCAAGAGTGAGTGCACACGACAGGCTGCACTTTTTCCCTGTCTGTGTTGCCGCGGTTATCCCCTGCGTGCTTCGGCACTCGAAAGAGTTAATTCCTAAAAGAGCTCGCGCGAGTAGTTTCGCGTCTTTTCGAAGATGTGTACTACTTGCGTGTTTCTGGATGCGGTCGTTACCTGGCGCCTCGGGATGGTCACGAGCGCTGTATCGCGTGCTTGGGCTTAAGGCGCGCTGAGGCAGCGTTTGTGGATGAGTCATGCACCCATTGCGGGAAGATGACCATCGCGGAGTTGCGATCTAGACTCCGCCTCCTGCAAGGGGGGCGGGGTTGCGATCTAGACTCTGCCTCCTGCAAGGGGGCGGAGTCCCAGTGCCGCTGCTTCGTTCCAGTCCTCCTGAAAATGGAGGGCTGTTTCGGGCGGTGGCACTGGTGATTTGAGGATTACAGTGAGCGCGCTTCCCTCGGGGAACCAACCCCCTGGGAACCCTCACTCCTCCCGCACTCTGCAGCCAGTAGAGCTGCTGGGGGAGCGTGATGGACCGCCCCAGAGGTGTGTACCATCCGTATCCTTCAGGGCTCCCCAGGATGACCGGATGTCGATCGCTGCATCGGAGGGTGAGCCTGACGCTTTCGCGGATGATGATTCGGAGCGGTTGCCTCCTTCGCGAGTGACAGCTGTGCCCGTATCAGACCCGGAAATGATGGCTATGCTTTCCCGGGCCGCCAACAGGGTCGGGCTCGTGTGGAATGCTCCAACGTGTGGAGTGCTCCACCGTGTCCCGAGCCCTCGAGGTTGGATGATTGGTTCCTCGGAGTGGCAAGGGATGGTTCTCAGCCCCCCACCCCGGTTCCCTTCTTCCCGGAAGTGCATGTAGAGAACACTGGTGCGTGGAGGGCACCTTTTACTGCCCGAAACCGTGCCAGTGGGACCTCCTCCCTCACTACCCTTGATGGCGGTGCGGCAAAGGGATGTTCACGCATACCCCTTCCTGAAGAGAGGGGGGAGCGTCTCTCCCTTCCCGGGCCTGTGAGCGCTGGTCGGACCTACCGGCAGTGCTTACTGGGCCTGCGTGGAAGCCGCTGCCGCCTTACACGCTATGGCGTTGTTGCAGGTCCATCAGGCCAAGGCACTGAGGGGCCTGCACGAGGGTAGTCATGATCCACAGGTTCTCCAAGAACTTCGTACCGCTACGGACCTCGCGCTTCGAGCGACGAAGGTCACTGCGCGGTCAGTGGGTCGTGCGATGTCCACGCTGGTGGTCCAGGAACGTCATCTCTGGCTGTGTCTGGTCGACATGAGGGATACCGACAAAGTCAGGTTCCTTGATGCCCCCATGTCCCAGACCGGCCTCTTGGCGACGCGGTCGAGAACTTTGCCCAACAGTTCTCGGCTGTACAGAAGCAGTCTGAGGGCCACATCCTGCTGAGGCGGTCAGCTGCTGCACCTCCACCGCCCGCATCGCCTCAGGCTGCTCGTCGCCAGGGGTGCCCCCCCCCCCCGTGGCCGCCCCCGCTCCCCAGCAGCAGCAGCCGTCATCAAGCGGCGCCATGGAGCCGGTCATGGTCGGGGTGCCCAGCCCGTCCAGGCCCCCGCCAAGAAGGGCGGCAAAGCCAAGAGCAAGAGGCCCTAGGACGGGTGGCTT
Organism: Opsariichthys bidens; assembly: GCA_037194245.1. NCBI lineage: Eukaryota > Metazoa > Chordata > Actinopteri > Cypriniformes > Xenocyprididae > Opsariichthys > Opsariichthys bidens. The sequence continues at coordinate 27,855,966 of CM074277.1, forward strand.
GGAGAGGGAGGGAACTGCTCTTCAGGAGATGGAGACCTCTCCACTCTTTCCCCGGAGGAGGGCCGGGTAGTAAATCCTTTGTTGATTGGTTTTTCTGTTCCGCCGCTGGCTCAACAGCCAGCGGTACCCAAATTTTCAGAAAAAAAAAAAGAGCGGTTCCCTCCAGCTCTGGGTCCGAAGAGGACGTGGAGAGCAGTGGGAGGGCTAGAACCTCACCACTCTCTTCCCCCTCTTCTGTCGCCAGCGGACAGCAGCGCGCAGCAGGCAGCCAAGACTTCGCCTGCTCCCACTGTCCATCTGTGGAACCAGGTAAGTGTTGCACAGCACACTCTGACCCCGCTTCGGGCCGCCTCACAAAGAGAGTCTCCCGAGCCGCGTCCCTGCGTTCCACCTCGCTGCCCCACGGCGGGTACGCCTGCGGTCCCTTTGGTCCCGCTTGTACGGTCTCGGCGAGCCTGGTTAGCGCTCCCCAGTCCGTCTCGCTGGCTCATCCGGACCATCAGGCTCGGCTATGCGATTCAGTTCGCCCGGCGTCCCCCGAGGTTCAGGGGCATCCACTTCACTTCAGTGAAAGCTGCCGACGCTCCTGTCTTGTGTGCGGAGATCGCGGTCCTACTGGCGAAGGACGCGATAGAGCCGGTCCCTCCAGCCGATATGAAGTCGGGGTTCTACAGCCCCTACTTCATTGTACCCAAGAAAAGCGGTGGGTTACGACCGATCTTGGACCTGCGAGTTTTGAATAGGAGCCTTTACAAGCTACCGTTCAAAATGCTCACGCAGAAACGCATTTTCAAGTGCATCCGTCCCCGAGATTGGTTTGCAGCGATCGACCTGAAGGACGCGTACTGTCATATCTCGATCCTTCCGCGACACAGGCCATTCCTGCGATTTGCGTTTGAAGGTCGAGCATATCAGTACAGAGTCTTGCCCTTCGGGCTGGCCCTGTCTCCCCGCATCTTTACGAAGGTCGTGGAGGGAGCCCTTGTTCCCATGAGAGAACAGGGCGTTCGCATCCTCAACTATCTAGACGACTGGCTCGTTTTGGCTCAGTCGCAGGATCAGTTGTGCGAACACAGGGATTTGGTGCTCAGACACCTCAACCAGCTGGGTCTTCAGGTCAACTGGGAGAAGAGCAAACTCGCCCCCGTGCAGAGGATCTCTTTTCTCGGTATGGAGTTGGACTCGGTCGAACAGACAGCACGCCTCACACAGGAACGTGCTCAGTCGGTGTTGAACTGCCTGAATACGTTCAGCGGCAGGACGGCGGTCCCACTGAAATTCTTTCAGAGGCTCCTGGGGCATATGGCGGCCGCAGCGGCAGTAACTCCGCTCGGTCTGCTTCATATGAGACCGCTTCAGCACTGGCTCCACGGCCGAGTCCCGAGATGGGCGTGGCAACACGGCACTTTCCGGGTGGCAATCACTCCAGAGTGCCGCCATACCTTCAGCCCGTGGTCGGACTCCTTGTTTCTTCGGGCCGGAGTGCCCCTAGAGCAGGTGTCCCGGCATGCTGTGGTTTCACGGATGCCTCGACCACCGGCTGGGGCGCCACGTACAACGGGCATGCAGTGTCAGGGGTGTGGACGGGCCCCCAACTGCAGTGGCACATCAATTGCCTCGAGTTGTTGGCAGTACGGCTCGCCCTGAGCCGCCTCAAGGGGCCGCTTCAGGGCAGGCATGTGCTGGTCCGTACGGACAACACTGCGACGGTAGCATACATCAACCGTCAAGGTGGTCTACGCTCCCGTCGCATGTCACAACTCGCCCCCCATCTCCTCCTCTGGAGTCAGAAGCATCTGAGGTCGCTTCATGCCATTCGCATCCCCGGTGTGCTCAACCGTGCGGCTGGCGCACAGCTGGCCCCGGGGCCTCCGCAAATATGCGTTTCCCCCAGTGAGCCTACTTGCACAGACACTGTGCAAAGTCAGGGAGGACGAGGAGCAGGTCGTGTTAGTTGCGCCCTATTGGCCCAACCGGACCTGGTTCCCGGAACTCTCACTCCTCGCGACAGCCCCTCCCTGGCCCATTCCTCTGAGGAAGGACCTTCTTTCTTAGAGACGGGGCACCCTCTGGCACCCGCGTTCAGACCTCTGGAAACTCCATGTCTGGTCCCTGGACGGGACGCGGAGGTTCTGGTGACTTACCCTCCGAGGTACTTAACACCATCGCTTCGGCACGTGCACCGTCTACAAGACGTGCTTACGCCCTGAAGTGGAACCTGTTCGTCGAGTGGTGTTCTTCTCACCGAGAAGACCCCCGAAGATGCTCGATCAGAGTCGTGCTTTCCTTCTTGCAGCTAAGGTTGGAGCGTAGGCTGTCCCCCTCCACCCTCAAAGTCCATGCTGCTGCTATTTCTGCATACCACGACCACATAGATGGCAAATCTGTTGGTAAGCACGACCTGGTCGTCAGGTTCCTTAGGGGGGCGAGACGGTTAAATCCTCCTCGTCCCCCCTCCATACCCTCTTGGGACTTGGCTCTGGTGCTGAGAGCACTCCAGAATGCTCCCTTTGAGCCTTTGCAGTCAGCAGACTTAAAGATTCTGTCTAGGAAGACTTTGCTGCTGGCTGCATTGGCCTCCATCAAGAGGGTAGGGGACCTGCAGTCTTTTTCGGTCGACGAATCGTGCCTAGAGTTCGGGCCGGGTGACAGCCACGTGGTAATGAGACCCCGGCCTGGCTATGTGCCCAAGGTTCCTACCTCTCCCTTCGGGGACCAGGTAGTGAGCCTGCAAGCGCTGCCCTCGGAGGAGGCAGACCCAGCCCTGGCTTTGCTCTGTCCAGTTTGCGCTTTGCGACTGTATGTGGACAGAACTCGAAGCTTCAGGACCTCAGACCAGCTCTTTGTCTGTTATGGAGGCCAGCAGAAGGGAAAGGCTGTCTCCAAGCAGAGGATGGCCCACTGGATAGTGGATGCCATTGCCCTGGCTTACCAAGCTCAGGGTGTGCCCTGCCTGCTCAGGTTGCATGCACACTCCACGATCGCTAACAGACATCTGTAGAGCTGCGGGCTGGGCGACACCTAACACGCTCGCTAGGTTTTATAGCCTTCGTGTTGAGTCGGTCTCCTCCCGTGTTCTCGCCTCAGGTCAGAGGCACGGAGAGGCCCCGGCTTAGTGTCGGCTTGCTGCACTTACATGTGCTTATTCTCCAGAGAGTCCCTACAAGGCAGACCCTGTTGAGTCCTCCGATCTCCCTTCGGCAGCCGACGTGGCGGAGCGTCTGGCGCCAGGCCTTTACTCCGCTGCATCCTTGAGAACCGGATTTAGGCTGGGTTCCATATGAGTGACCCTACGGGGATCCCATATGTCTGGTTCGGTTGCTCCTAATCGAAGCCCGTGTCTTTCCCTCTGGGAGAACCCACCTCTCGTTGAGTGGAGTCACCCCAGTTCTTCCATATGACAACCCCACGGTTAGTCCATTATTCTTCCACATAACTCCTTCGGGGAAGGATGTGGCTTCCGCAGCGTCCCTTTTACACGAAGGGTACGCTTCCCAGTGTTATCCAATAGTCTCACTGAATGGGTTTGGGAACAGCAGTGATTGACACTCTCTGTGTTAGCCCTGGCCCACCGTCCTCAGGCAAGGGGGTTCAGGTGGCTTACAACAGAGCGCTGGAAGAGGGCAGCTCCTGTGGCGCTTTGGTAGGGATTCCTATTGTACGTCGAAGTGACCGACTGAATGGGAACGTCTCGGTTACATAGGTAACCCTCGTTCCCTGAAGGAGGGAACGGAGACGTACGTCCCGTCGCCACAGTTGCTGTACCCCGCTGATGCTGCCGCCTATCTGGTTCGGCTCCTCAGCGAAAACCTAAAGATGCAACGCACCTGCTGCTCATTATATACCCGCGCTGCGAGGAGTGAGCAGCTGATGCATATGATTGCATGCCAATATGCATTGGCTCGTTTTAGTTACACTCGAAGTAGATTGGCCTCTCTAGCGAGATTCCTATTCGTCGGTCATCCGACGTACGTCTCCGTTCCCTCCTTCAGGGAACGAGGGTTACCTATGTAACCGAGACGTTTTATATATATATTCTTTGTTTGGTGACTTTAGTGAATCACATGCCTTGATTATTATCTTTTAGTTTTTACATTCCATGAATCTATTTGAATCTATCTGGCAACATAAGCTGTTTGGTGGACTGATTTTAGGTCATTTCCAAGCTTTAGAAAATCAGAATTTCAAAAGGCTGAAACATATCCAGACGTGCAGTAATTTTTGCAGCCATGTGGGCCAGCTCTACATGTATCAGATGTGTGTGGTGTGTAAGGTCAGGTGATGTCGCCTCTTTGTGATAGTCCCATAGGACCGGCAATCTGTCATCATTGTTTTAATGACTGTGTAAACAGTGTCATCTCTTTGGTGTGCCAAAACGAACGAGCAGTCCTTAATTGTAAAATTAATTGAAAAACATTTGAATTAAAGAGCAACCTGTGCTCTCCCCTCCCTAAATATAACCTCTCCTTTTCATATTCTTTCTGTCCCATCCTTCCTCTTTCCACATTCATGTTCCTGTTACAGTTTATCAGTCCCATAGATATGAAAAATAAGAATTGTGATCATTTCAAAATTTCAGTTGTTTCTTGTAGACATCAATGAGATTAGAGCAAATGGAAACTTTTAGATCTTCTGTTCCTCACATTTTTGTACTTGGAGAAAGACCCCAATGTTCCAGATGAAATCTCAAAATCTCAAGCTGTGGTCAGATTTTTCCAAGATAACAAATGGAGATCTCAGAACTCAAACAACTCTAAACAAGTTATTTTAAAATGTATTAAGCAAAAGGCAATTGTTTGTCTCATTTGAGTCTATTTTTATTTGGCCAGTGGTATTTGTGAAGAAGCATGTGAGACAATGTTGATAGTAAAATGAAATGTAATTGAGATTTCTATTAAGTCTTTTAACAGTGAAAAAGCAACTTGTTTCATTGACATGTCTCAATTGTGTCTGTTTTGTTTCTCCCAAGGATCATAAAGAGAAATATTACAGACACAGTTGATCCTTTTATCAATCATTACTAAGTCATCTCTGAGCCTCTTGAAGAATGAGTTTCAACTCAATCATCTGCAATTAAATCAGTCTGATTTTTGTCTGTTAAGGACAAGCTAAGGAATATGTGGAGAAACATCGGAAACAAAGGTGATGCTTAAACATAATTGAGATCTCCAAAAAAAAAGAAAAAAGAAAAAGAAAAAAAGCATTCTCTGAGCATCTTATCTGTCGCATTTTTATCCATCTTTCAAATAATTTGAGGCGAAACATCTGAGACAAAGAGGATCCTTAAATGAGATCTCCTGAAGAGTGAGCAACTTGTTCAAATTTGTCTCCTAAGGAATTTAAACTGAGACAAAACTGATACTTTTATACAGCATCATTTACTCACCCTCAAGTTGTTCCAAGAGTTTGGCTTACCAAACAGTTGATGGGACCCACTGACTTCCATATTATGGGGAAAAAATACAATAGAAGTCAATGGAGTGCATCAACTGACATTCTTTAAAAAGTCTTCTTTTGTGTTCAACACAAGAAATAAACTCATACAGATTTGGAACAACATGAGGGTAAGTAAATGATGACATTTTTGGCTGAAATATCCCTTTAAACGAGACATAACCAAATCTCTTTAGCAATGAAAGAGCAGCATCTGAGCCGTTTGACTGTTTTTCTCCTCTCCAATAGTTGGCACCCGTCTCATCTGTTCTCACCCGCTTCTTCAACTGTCTCATTTCCCTGCCAACCCCGCTACCCCTCCCTCTCCCTCTCCCTCTCCCTCTCCCTCAGTCTCACCCTCACCCCCACCCCCACCTTTCCCATCCCTTCCAAAGTTCAGTTTTCCTCATGGCTCCATTAAAGCGGTTCCCTCTTCTTCCTCCCCCGTCACCCGTTTCTTTTCCACTGCGGGAGGGCTGCCCCACACAGGGCCGGCGCCCCAGGATTCTGACCAGCCCTGGCCCTGCGAGCATCCCTCTGAGCGTCGGGGCTTTGTAGAGCTGCCTCCTCAAAGCCAGAGTGGACGGCCTGCCTCTCCAGCGGTGGAGAAGCGCCTCAGGGAGCTGAGCTCATCTCGCTGCCCTCCCTCTATCTCTCATCTCAGTGTGGATCCCTCACCCACATACACCCCATGCGGCGAGCGAGATTTCTCTCCACAAACTCAAAACCGGCCTATTGTGTGTGTTTATCTGGCTAGTACGCCGGTACTTAAACGCCTAGAATGTTCTTTTTGTTATTTGTTAGCCTCGGGTCATGTGTTCTTAAAATGATTAACTTCACTCTCCCATTGCAGTGGCGATATGGGCTGGGGTGATTAATTGATTCATCTGTTCTCGATCAAGACCCTGCTTTATTGATTAACAGGCTAGTCCGTCACCAAGGAGTCGCCTCAGCGGGACACGCTGCTCCCCCGGGAGACATGTATGTCTGAGATTTCTGTTATTTGCCTCCCTGCGGGATAAAGTGCTCCGACAAACAAAGGAGACTCTGATAGATGTGTCTTTTGTGCATAATTAGCCAAACCCACCCCACAGTCAATGAGAGGATGGATTAATGAATTAAATCCGCATTGATGTATAACAAGCTCGAAATGCGAGTATCGAGCGCCGCTTCTTCTGGCCCACATTTGAAACATTATGTCATTGCAAACAATACCATGGCAGATAAGCCTATGCGCAGATCCGGAATATTCCAGACAGGGCTCTTGGAAGGCTGTAACCTCCATCTGTCTGGAGTGCCTTCTGAATAGCTTTGCCTTGATTGAACATCAAGTGCCGGTCTCTTTGCTCTCTTATCGAAAATTGCGAAGATCTGTCGGGATGTTTGAGCCACGTTTGGAGCTTCCTTTTTTTTTTTTTTCCAGGAGAACCATCGGGAAGAGCGGAGTGCCGTCGCCATGGAGATGTGGCGTCACAGGCGCCGAGCAGATTGTGCCGATTGTGCGGCTGGTTGTCATGGTGGCAGAAGATGCTGGGGAGGAGCAGGTGCTGAGAAATGACCGCTCCGTCAGAGGCCGGGCTGGAGAGAGAGACCGTGTGTCTGTCTGCCCAGCTTTGATCCCATCTACGGCACTTTAGACAGGGATGCGAGTGAGAGGGCCCTTCGCATTAGACATCTAAAATCAGTGCCAGCGAGAGGACACGAGCATCGTTCGACCTCCAACGCTGGCACATGGAACAGAGGAACAGATTCCAAAACCTGCACTCCCAAAATGCTGTCCATCCCTCCCTCTTCACCTGCAGGGCTTTATTCTGGCCCTGTTAAATAGTGATCCGGTCAGAGGCGCACAGGTGCGCGGGGTCTGCATGTTGCCAATTTTGTCTGTCTGCTTGTTGCCGACAACAGAATCTGAGTCACTCCTCCAAAGGCTCATCATGACATCATACGGACCCAGCTTTAATTTGCGAACACCACAGATTAGATACAATAGAAAACGAATGTGCATAATGACAAAGCCTCGTCTGAAAGTTATTATGGAAAAAAAAAAAAAAGTTGAATAGTTAATAGGTTATGTACAGTGTTGGGGAAAGTTACAATATACTCCCTAGAAAGTAACTTTAGTTAAGCATTACTTAGTTACTTTTTATGAAAAGTAACGCGTCACATTAGTTTTTCTCACCTGGGCTGGGCTTGCTTGATTGTTTTTTAATAACAACAAAAATATTATTTTTGGCAAATGTTAAGGCCCTTTCACACCAAAAGTGAAATGAATAAGCCTCAGGCTGAAGGAAATGCATATTTATACGTGCACAGTAGAGGGCGCAGCTCAAATGAAAACTTTCAGCTGTGCTGCCAAAGGTTTGTATTTTATTTTGTTTTAAAGAAGCACACAAAACACCTCTGCACTTACCCTATTTCAACATGGGGACAGGAGAGATATCAGTTAAGAATTGTGAAAAAATAATTTGCGTTACTTATTTGATTGATAATATAAAGATATTTTGTTGTAATTTGAAAAAGTAATGTGTTACGAGTTACTTGAAAAAAGTAATCCGATTACTTAACTCAAGTTACTTGTAATGCATTACTCCCAACACCGGTTAGGTAGAACTTAGAGAGATGCAGTTAGACTAAGCTTAAAGATAAACTTCATCGAAAGTACATTTGAAGGGCATATCAGCTTTGATTAGATTCAATACATTTATACAGCTTTAAGTCAAATAATGCACATGTCTAGGCAGTTCTGAATGGTTCCTAGGACAGTGCCAGGCAATTGTGTTCTGAGTCAATAGAGAGTGAATCTAGGCAGTTATTAGGTTGCTCTGAGATGTTGCTATGGTGTTCTTAAGGTTAACCTTGCAAGGTAAACCTTGCATGTGTTTAGATCTGTTTGAAGTCAGAATTCATCAATACAAACTGAAAACATTCAGCCAATGTAAGTTTGGGAGTATATGATTTTGGGGAGTGTCTACTACAGTAAAAAGTATAGGTCAGACTGTTTAAAGTAAGAATACTCAGTCAATGTCTTAAAGGGATAGTTCACCCAAAAATTAAAATGCTGTCATTGTTTACTGACAGAAGGATTATGCAAAATGTTTAGACAGAAATGTGTGTTGACACAACCACCCTACAATTATAAACAACCACCCACCTTTTTTCTAATCCCTATTAAACAAAAAAAAGCAGTCTCATTAGACAAGCCGTTTTGAGGCCCCGCCCACTATCGCTGACTGACAGTCCTGTATTACCATAGTTTCCGCCCTCAGCAAGTTGTAAGGATGTAATAGTGAACATAACACTCTTCATTTACTCCTGATACCTGAGTCACTGAATGCAGTGGATTAGTTTTAGTTTTGAAGGGAATGCGCCACAGACCTAATATACACATGCGATTTATGTAATGTTAACTTGGTGATTACGTTCATAGACATAACTGACTGTGTTTATGTGAACTGTGTGTGCTTTTGACTGAACCTTGTGTGTATTTGACAACAACAAAAAATGTGGAAGAGAAGTTACTCTCGAGACGTCTGATGCATGCGTCTGCTTCAAACGATCCATTAGAAGTTTAAATTGATAAAACTTTAAATAATGGAAATAATAAACTTTAATTAATGATGAACGAAGAACATGAGAGTCAAAAGCAAGCGGATGTCTTTGGCAGAGAATCCGATCGAGGCAAGAGCCGTGAATGTGGAGAGGGGGCGGGGCACAGCAGCTCATTTGCATTTAAAGGCACATGTGTGAAAACAACCTGTTCTTGACTGTAGTCAGAAATTGGTACAACATGGATTTATAAATGATCTATGAGGTATTTTAAGCTTAAACTTACCTGGACACATTCTGGGGACACCTTAGTCTTAAATTACTTCTTGTAGAAAGGGGCATTATAGGTGTTGTTCCAAACCTTGTTTAATTTATTTGTTCTGTTGAAGATACAAGATAATATTTTGAAGAATGTCGGTAACCAAACAGTTGATTGACCCCATCGACTTCTGTGTTCAGCAGCAGAAAGAAATCAGAAAACAGGTTTGGAACTACTCAAGGGTGAGTAAATTTTCATTTTTGGTTGAACTAGGGACAGTTTAGTGGGTGAAGTGTGAAATATCAAGGAGGCATTACAATAAAGGAGAATTTGGAAGCATATATAATTTTTTATTGCCTGCTATGGGAAGAGTGGAGGTCAGATCAGATAGGACACAGCCTGAAGGTGAGGGTTTTCAAAAGAAAACATATTGAGAATGGTATAAACGAAAGAGTTGGGAAGGGAGATGAAGTATGGATGCAGTGGAAATTCAGACTTTCTGTACTGTCTGGCAACCATAGTGGAACGAAAACCATGCGTTCTACTGTCGGCCCTCGGGGAACAAGGCAGATAGGTTTAGAACATTGGGCAGAAAGAGAAAGGAAGTGCGGTAAGCTGTAGAGGTGTGCTCTCATTTCATGTCCCTCTCAGGAATAAGAGGGAAAGTGCCTCTTCAGGTTCAAGTACGGCCAAATCTCCATTTGGGGTTTATTTAAAAAGAATGCAGGCACTTAAGAGCTCCTCATTGGCTCCTGCGCTATGACAACAGCAAAAACACATCATAAGTGAAACGAGATACACAACTGAAACACATGCAATCATTTAGACAGTCTGAAGAGCCCTCCTGCTCCCTCTGGCTACTTACCTTCCCCTCTCTCCCCCTTTTCCAGCCTGGGCTTGGCGTCTCACCCAGGCTGCTAAGCCGCTCTTGGCTGCCTTACAGGAAGACTGCAGCATTTAGACTGATTATGGAGGGAGAAGACACCTAACAGAGCTTAGCATGGAGCTGCTGAAAGCTGGACAGGAAAAGATGAAGCCTCCGGTTAGGGATTAATGTTATATTTGCAGGTCCAAGAGTCTTCTGTGGGTGTAGTGCAGTTTATTTACATAAAAATATGTATATATAACTAATGTTAACAAATACCCAATACCTAAACTCGACAACTACCTTACTAACTATTGATAAGCAGTAATTAGGAGATTATTGAGGCATAGTTAGTAGTTAGTTAATAGGGAGAATTGGAGTCTTAACTAAAGTGTGACCCAATTTTTATTAAAAAAAATAAAAATAAAATTATTAGTAAACTAAACTAAACTAAAGTCCTGTAGAATTATTGTTCATTGTTAGCTCTCACATGATTTAAACCTTATTGAAACCAAAATCTGGTCATGAATTTTCTTAATTTTCTTCACGTATGGTATAATTTCTTAAATTTTTAGGGTGAAATGTAACCTCGATATGTTGTGCTTTAAATACAACTAACGTAGCAGTCGGTGCAGCTGTGTGTGATACACACAAATGTGTATTTGTGTTTAAAAGTGACGGGGTGGTGAGATTGGATCCATATTCGGAATGTCAGTGACACAGTGATTCACCATCAGTGTCTGGGATGGACTCCAATCGGGACAGCCATCTGGTGACCAATCATAGCCCTTACTGTGATGTCAGAGCATCCGAGGGTTCTTTGGGCAGAGGCTGCTGGGAAGGGCCAAATGTTCTGACTCGTGTAGACCTTGCAATGGCAACGATCTGAATGCCAATTTTGTATGCCAATCCGCCTGCAAAATTTGCCATAGGTTGTTAGTGGGTCAGTAAAATCGGGTGTTTTGAATCAAATTTCTGCAAAGACCACAGTGACGGCTGTATAATTCAATCTTGGCATCCCTCCATGCACACACAGACAGCGTCGTTAACTTGCAACACATGCAAAACGCAACAAAGGTCAACAAAAACCAGTAATAGAATTAAAATTCAGTGCAGGGTAGAGATTGACAGCTCTGTTAACTCTGACCTGATTAATATTTCAGCGAGTTCTCTCCAGCAAATGCCACTGTAATCTAAAACAGTCTTAGGCAGACTCTCAGAGTCTCCAAACTGCTGCCCCGTAACCCTTCTGATCTGGCTGAGTCACAGTGCTCAGGCCTGCTGGGAGGCAGGCGGTAATGAAAATCCACCAAACTCCTACACCACCTGCGGTTTTGTGGGCCGTTCAGATATAGCACTGGAGGCTGGCTCATTTTTGTCTGGAGAATGAAAAAGAATAGGAAAGTTTTAAGCCAGTCGTCACCACCATGGAAATAGACTGGATTTTCATCGCCTGGCTGAGTCATCTAGTGCGGTGGCAGACGGTCGAACGTGTGCGGCGGAGAGGAGCGAGCCTGACTAGGCCGGAGGAGAAAAACGCACAACCTGCATGTTCGACGGCAAAGATATTCTGCAGCTGTGTTCACCGCGCTACCCTCCAGCTGTACTTTTATGCATGCGTGCATGCACAATGCGAAACTCAGAGCAGACTGTGATAAGTCAGCCAGGTTAGATTTCCTAAAGGCCTGTTTTCCGCTCACATGAACATTTGATTGCTGTTTCATTTAAGTATCAACTTGGTCTCAGAGTTTCTCTTAAAAAAAGAGTTAAAAATAATTCTGTTCCAAATGTTCTAAAACTGTAAGGTTACTCTACAAAACGCAACAATTAAGATATTTTAATATCTTAATAATGAAACCTGAGAGGTTTCGGCCTCTCCATTGAAAGACCAGATAACCAAAACTGATCATTTTTTATATGCGAAGAAAAGCCTGATTAAAGCTGTTCGTTGTATAAAGCATAGGTTTTTTTTTTTTGACAAGACCTGGAATGAACAGCTTGATTCATGTGGATTACATTTACGATGACATTATTTCCTTTTGGGATCTTCTAAATTTTGGTTTCATGAAAAGAAATCTGTATAAATGAATTACAAATATCTTAATTTGTGTTTTTTGAAGATTACACTCTAAAAAACAACCCAATTTGGGTTCTTTTAACCCAAGGGCTGAGTAAATATAGGCCAGAAAACATGCTGTGTTAATTTTACCCAACAAATTGGATTGTTTATTTAACCCAACATAATGGGTTGATTATTTTTTTACTATAATAGTAGGTTTTTTTGTTTTTTTTTACTTCATACATGAATTAATGTTTACAGACTTTTTTTAAATACTCCACGCTACCACTGGTTTGCATGATAATTCCTTTATTTTCCTTAATTTCCTTTATTTTTATACATTTAAGCTTATTTAACAAATATTAGAAGTAATTCAACTTTAATCGACCAGTCTCTGTTGTCCTGTTTCCATCGTAACGGCGCTGGATCTTGTGCCGGAGATGGCTCGCGTTCGGCAGGGGAACTGCTAACTTCAGACCGCCGTCCTGCGTTTCACTCATCCCCAAAAAAGGCTGTGACCATAACCTGTCCATAAATATTCAGTATACAATTCTGAGAAAATATTTTAACATCCAAAGTATTAATATTCTGTATTATATAATAAAATTTAAAACAAAGCACCATTCGTTTCCATCATGCGTAAAGACCGACGCGACACTAGTTTAGATGACTCGCATCGTGCTCCTTTTAGGTAAAATAAAATGTACACATATGTATTTTACCAAAGAAATGCACCAGTTTGACACAGCTGCTCTCTCCTGAAGATTTCGCAAAAAGCCTATGAAAAAACTCAACCCAAGGGTTGTTATGTCTGACCCAGGATCTGGGTAAATTAAAAACACTGGAAAATAGGCCAAAATATTGACCCAAAAGGCTCAACCCAGAACTCATTATTTCAACCTATTATTTCAAAAGGCTCAACCCAGTGTAGAAATAATAACCCAATATTTTTAGAGTGTAGCCTTATGGGTTTGGAACGACAAGAGGATATGACAGAAATAAATGTTGTGATGTCATTACCATCAATTTTTGGTCAAGATCTTGTATTGACAATGCAAGAGGTGAGCACTCTGTAAAGTCTCCTCCAGCACATCCCAAGGACTTCCAATGAATTTCAAGGATTTAGAGGTGCCAATTTATGTGTGAAAATGATTCTTCATATTCCCATTCTTTCACAAATTGAGCCTGATGAATCTTGGAATATGACGTTGATGTCTTCCTACATGGTTGTTTAAAAAACTGAAAATCTACACACTTCCACTTCATCAATTGAGGGTTTGAAGAACTTTTGCCAAACATATAACATGCTAGAAACATAATCACTGCAATTTTTTTTTTTTGCCTGACAGTGTAAAATAGATCATATTATCCTCACTATCTTTAAAATATAATAAAATGAATGATTATATTCTTAATAGATTGCAAACTTCAGTATTTTGGCAAATCCAGGCACATGTTGAGATGATGTTTAAAGCTCAGGTATGTGGAGGAGAAAACAAACCAGGACAAGTGTGAAAATTCGCACCGGTGTTCAGTGTGATTAGTTTTGCTTGTCATTTTTTTGTTCCCACTATTTTAGCTCAGTGAAGCAATTGATAAATTGAAGAACTCATCAGTGATTAGTCTAGCCTGTGACTGGTGCTGCTCGTGATCGGTATTCTGCCCACAGCGCGAGAGAAACAGCCTTGCGCCGTGACCTTGCCTCCCTGGCGCCTCTCACGTGTGTTTGTGCCTCTGTGCACTCAGTGGGTGTTTGTGTTTGTGAGCATGTGTCTGTGATCCTGCGGTTCATCTTCTGTGCATGACATAGCAGTAATAAAGGAAGTTAACTCATTGGTGTGTGCCACTAAGTCCCTGAAGAGCTTCAGTGGCAGTCGGAGAGCAGTGGGACTCTTGTTGAACAAACTAAACGCGCAGCACAACAGTATGAATAAGACACAATTCCAACACAAAAGGTCAAGGCCTGCTCGCTGCAGTGAAGACTGATTCAAATGTGTCCCTCCCAGCGTTCTGCAAAAGGCATTGTTCAAATCCACCCACCATTTTACCCACCCATCTGTTCATTAGTCTAATTTATTCTTCATTCAATCCTGAAAACAATGCGTATTGTAAAAGCTGGAATTGTGTAGAGCTGTAAATGTGTGTACGAGAGTCACTGTTCATGCACCAATCAAAATATGATCCCAATTGTGGCATTTCAAGATTGAATATTCATGGGGTTTTCTGAAGGAGAACATGAGGGGTTTTTTTTTTTCGTTTTTTTTTTTCATTGTTAGTGTTTTAAACCTTTACTACATAGGACTGCGGTGCCGTTCTTTAAGATGGGTGTCTTTTCCAAATTTTTATTATACACGTTTCAGTTTTCTGCCGTTAACCATGGAAGCTTGTTTCCCCCACTAAAAAAAAAGGTACGGTAATTGCTATAAGAATTGCCTGATAAAGTCAGAATTGAGTCAGAATTGTGAGATATAAACTCCTAATTGCATATTATAATGTCCAATTGTGAGGGAAAATAGACTGACGTTTTCTCAGAATTTTGAGTTTATACACACAATTCTGACTTTTTTTTCTTACAATTGCAAGTTATAATGACTTTATAGAGCATAATTCTGACATTATAACTTGTATTTCTGACTTTATAATTTGTAATTCTGACTTTATCAGGCAATGCTGACTTTATATAGCATAATTTTGACTTTATAACTTGCAATTCTTACTTTATATCTCACAGTATTGACTTTATAAGATTTTCATAGATGAAAATTGATAAAAATGAGATTTTAACGTGTCCTTGTTCTCTTACTTGAGCAAAAATAGGCCTACAGTAAAAACAGTAATATTGTGAAATAATATCTTAACTGAATAAAAAGTTCAAAATAAAATTGATTTGAAATAGAGTTTTTTTTTTTGGATTGATGTGTTCTTTCTGAATAAAAGTATTACTTTATTTAACAGTAGTATATATGTAAATGCATATATTTTCGTTTAAGTGTGCATTCAGCAAGGAGAAGAAAAAAATAGAAACATATGCTTTTTGTTGTAAAGCCATTTTTTTACACATATGTATATGAAGGACACAAATGGCACCTGTTTTGTAGAGTGACCTGAATATGTTAAGGCTTTGCTGCATTTTTATGACTGACAAAACGGCAAGAACCCGACCATTGCCAGATGGTGACATATTGAATGTGAATGTTTTTGCTTGTTGAATTCCAGGCTGAGGAAAGTACCACGTCTCAGATCTGAGCTCAAATAGAGTGTGTCAGAGACCTGACAGAGGGACAGGAACCTTGTTTGTGTCTCGCCGGCTGATCAGCATGTGTTTTTACACAGCTGTGGGTCCCCAAGGTGGAAGAGTAGAGATGTGTGCCCTTCATGCATCGCGGCGCACGCCTTTCTGGAGAACCTGCCTTGAGTCCTGTATTGGTCTTTCCGTAAATCGCCTAAAAACAAAATGGGTGTTAAGAGGAAACGAAAGCCTGTCGATTTGGGATTTGTGAGTTGTATTTGTTATACTGTTGTATACTAGTGTAGTTTTATAGATGTGCTTACGGCGGTTATGTCTGGGATTTCAGACGTCTCGATTTCAGTCGTCATAGCTTATGCGCTGATGTCTGGAGAGAAGAAAGCAAATCTCATTTGAGCTTTGAGTGGAGTGGAATCGGATTGGTTGCAGTGGTCTACACATCGGCAGTATGTCTGAGAGAGGGCACCAAATCCTTATGATTAATGTCACACCATAATATTTATCCCTCAGGTACGCGCCTCTGACTGCCGCAGCTGAAAAGCGTGTTTGGTGTGACCGGGTAATGTAGATAAGCTACAGTTGGGGAAAAACTCAATGTGGAAGTAGGTGCTATTGAATCTTTCCCCAAAGAATATAGCTTTTATTTGTTTTTATGGATTCTGGCCCTTCTTTAATAGAATTCTTATCGCTTTAGTAGTGCATTGAGTCCCAGCGATTGTATGGTTGATCTTTAGAAAAGATCTAACCCAACATTGCTTTAAAGGGCAGGTAAAAAGTGCCCCACTGTCGATCGTTTATTGACCTGCTTTAACCTTAGTATAGTTTGGATATGCATTTAATGACGGCCAGACTGAGGTGCTGCTGTTAGCTGACAAACCGAGGTCTGCCTCAGCCTGCATGCTATCTGTAATACTGAAGTAGATGTGCTTGATTTTATCCTGAAAGCACTGAAGTTGCTTCCCCCCACTGATCGTCCATCTATCCACTCACTTATCCATCCATCCATCCATCCATACATCCAACCGTCATTCATCCATAAATACATTCATCCATCCACCCACTTGTCATCCATCCATACATACATCCCTCCACATATCCATCAATCTATCTATCCATCTGTCTGTCCATCCATCCACCCACCCACTTATCCTTCAATCCATCCATCCATCCACCCACTTATCCATCCATCCATCCATCCATCCATCCATCCATCCACCCACTTATTATCCATCCATCCATCAATCCATCCATCCATCCATCCACCCATCCACCCACTTATCATCCATCCATCCATGCATCCATCCATCCACCGACTTATGATCCATCCATCCATCCATTCATCCACCCACTTATCCATCCATCCATCCGTCCATCCACCCACTCTTCCACCAATACATCCATCTGTCCATCCATCCATGTATCCACCCACCCTCTTATCCATCCATCCATCCATCCATCCATCCACCCACTTATTATCCATCCATCCATCCAACCATCCACCCACTTATCATCCATCCACCCACTTATCCATCCATCCATCCATCCATCCATCCACCCACTTATTATCCATCCATCCACCCACTTATCCATCAATCCATCCATCCATCCACCCATCCACCCACTTATCATCCATCATCCACCCACTTATCCATCAATCCATCCATCCATCCATCCACCAACTTATTATCCATCCATCCATTCATCCACCCACTTATCCATCCATCCGTCCATCCACCCACTCTTCCACCAATACATCCATCTGTCCATCCATCCATGTATCCACCCAACCTCTTATCCATCCATCATCCATTCATCCACCCACTTATCCATCCATCCGTCCAGCCACCCACTCATCCACCTATACATCCATCTGTCCATCCATCCATGCATCCACCCTCTTATTCATCTGTCCATCCATACATCCAACCGTCATTCATCCATAAATACATTCATCCATCCACCCACTTGTCATCCATCAATACATACATCCCTCCACATATCCATCAATCTATCCATCCATCTGTCTGTCCATCCATCCACCCACCCACTTATCCTTCAATCCATCCATCCATCCATCCATCCATCCACCCATCCACCCACTTATCATCCATCCACCCACTTATCCATCCATCCATCCATCCATCCATCCACCCACTTATCATCCATCCATCCACCCACTTATCCATCAATCCATCCATCCATCCACCGACTTATTATCCATCCATCCATTCATCCACCCACTTATCCATCCATCCATCCGTGCATCCACCCACTCTTCCACCAATACATCCATCTGTCCATCCATCCATGTATCCATCCACCCTCTTATCCATCCATCCATCCATCCACACAATTATTATCCATCCATCAATTCATCCATCCATCCAACCATCCACCCACTTATCATCCATCCACCCACTTATCCATCCATCCATCCATCCATCCACCCACTTATTATCCATCCATCCACCCACTTATCCATCCATCCATCCATCCATCCACCCACTTATCATCCATCATCCACCCACTTATCCATCAATCCATCCATCCATCCATCCACCAACTTATTATCCATCCATCCATTCATCCACCCACTTATCCATCCGTCCAGCCACCCACTCATCCACCTATACATCCATCTGTCCATCCATCCATGCATCCACCCTCTTATCCATCTGTCCATCCATCCATCCACCCTCTTATCCACCCATCCATCCATCTGTCCATCCAATGGTTTGTCCTTTGAAGGGGTCGTGGGTTTACTGGAGCCTATCCCATCATCGTGGGCTGACAGGTGCGTGACATCCTGGACAGTTGGGCAGTTTAATTCTGCTTCCTTCCAATCAATTTTTAATTGCCCTTCTGTACTGTTCTTTCTCTGCTCTTTCTTCAATTCATGAATTTAAAGACATTCTCAATTCACCTCTGAATTGTGCACAACCCTACCTGATCTTTGTAGGGATTTATTCAGAGTTTGCTTTAAAGACAATGTTTACACAGTTGAATCTGCACCATCCTTGAATGTCCATTGACCTATATTGCCTCAATAGTGGAGTGATGCACGTTTAATGACTCTGAGATGAAGTGTACTGTTTGCAGACGAACCGAGTTGTCTGGAATCTCTTAAAGACGACAGAAGAGGGCTAGTTAGATCAGGAACGCTAGAAGAATTCATCGAGATAGGTAAAGAGCGCAGGTCAAAGGAAAAGATGTGTCTGAAGGCGTCTACACCGTGTTTCTAATTGAGCGGCTTGTAGTTAATTGTTTGTACGTGGGAGGGGAGAAATCAATCTGTTTTCTCACTGCTGTGACTCCTGGGCCCTGAGGTGATAGACTAGAGCTGGCAGACACTAGGACGGAGCGCTGCCAAATACAGCCCCGAAAGCAAAGACTTCCCCTTTCTGCACACACTCGAGGCTGACGCATATGCTTGCACGTTCTTCACCTGCATGTGCGCACACATGCATGCAGAACAGGTTTCATGGGATAGCTTCAATGTCAGGGTGAAGGCGGATCAATCGATCCATCCTCGGTTTGTGAAAGAGCAAGGAATACCAGGTCAGAGAGGGGAGTGCTAAAGAGAGCGGGAAACAGCGAGAGCATCTTCAGACGGCCGAAAAGAAAGTTTAGAGAGATGCAATAGAAATGTATTCTAGGTTAAACCCCTCCAGCTTTTGACAGAGTCTGGCTGCTGTGTATGAGGCAACAATATTAAATAAAGGAGAATATCGCATTAGTCCCAGCTCTCGGCGTCAGTCGAATCCTCTCCCACACAACTAGCTGCAACTTTCTGCAGTTGCAAATTTTTAACGCAGCATCTACCCTGGAGCAAATCCCTTTAAACTTTAATACAGTCGATGAATCGCATACATTAGCATGAAATGAATGACCGTAGTCTTAATTAGTACATAAACACAAGCCATAAATAATTTGCAGTCAAATTCGTTCATTTAACGAATTGATTTGCATTTGTTTACTCACAAAAGACGTTACACAGCTGCATCTTAGCTACGCTGCACTCGTTTTTACTCATTTGACTTCCTCAGTTCCCGGGCCTCGACGCGCAGCCAAAAGGAGGCGTGTCCAGGGCGCATTTTTGCTTTCAAAGCATGTCGTCTAAATTATTCATCCCACTTTTAACAGAGATCAGAGCGGGCCGGTCTTTTGATCATCACAGTTGTCCCTTGCTCCGCCCTGATTGGCTTTGCCGCACTCACTCCCACATGTGAGCTCCACTCGTGTTTGCTGGCGATATATTCCTTCCAGCTTTGTCCGCACAGCCTTCATTATTCATATAAACGAAGGAGTGAAGAGGTTGAGCGAGGACAAGAGGAGGAAGGATTAGATGAAACTGTCAGGATGCAGTAGGTGTGGGCGTTATAGCCAAACTCTTGTATCACAATATGAATCATTTGATCTCATGCTAAAGTTTACTGTACGTACACTATCATTCAAAAGTTTAGCGTCAGTGAGTTTTTTTTTCTTTAAGACAGTTGTGCTTTTATTCAACAAGGACTCAATTAAATTGATTAAAAGTGACAGTGAACCAATTTATTATGTTACAAAATATTGCTTTTTCAAATAAATGATGTTCTTTTGAACATTCTATTCATCAAAGAAAAAGGGGGGAAAAAAAGTATAACGATTGACTGAAAGATATGAAGCAACTGTTTTCAACATTGATAATAGCCAGAAATGTTTATTGAGCGGTAAATCGGCATATTAGAATGATTTCTGAAGGATCATGTGACACTGAAGACTGTGTGAGTAATGATGCTGAAAATTCAGTTTTAATTACAGGAATAAAATAAAACTGGAAACACTTATTTTAAATTGTAATAATATTTCACAATATTACTGTTTTGTCTATATTTTAAACACAAAAATGCAGCCTTGGTGAGCATAAGAGGTTCCTTTAAAAAACAAGTATATATATATATATATATATATATATATATATATATATATATATATATATATATATATATATATATATATATCAATGTGAACATGTCAATCAAATGTTCAGTTCATGAGTATTGTGTGATAATGTGTTGTGCTGTCTAGCAGGGACTGTTCGAGGAGCTCTTCAAAGACGCCATTTCCTTGAGTCCGTTGATGGAAGTGGCTAAGGAGTATTGATAAGAATTTTAAAAGTAAGATATTAAATAAATCAAGGTCGACCTGCATGATTTTTGTCTTGCCTTTTAAAAGCTGTATTTGAAGAGACGTACTGAACACACTGCCTGACTGACGCTTACAAAGATGCCGGTGAACTACAAAACGAATGATATGAAACAAGGACAGTGTGTAAAAAAAATAAATAAAATCTATAGCTATATTTGATTATTGAATGGATGCTGAGAAATGTCAACTTATAAAACTGTCCATAGCATTTCATTAATTAGGCTGATTAATTAAATAAAATGAAGTGTTTGTTTAATAAAATGTCAAGCATTTACAGTAAACCAATAGTGTATGGTACATACCTGTACATATTAAGCTTTTCACTTGTGCAATTAATTTTCATATAATTTAATTAAGCAAGTTTATGATAAAACATAACAAAGAATGTTTAGATGAGAGTTGAATAATCACCCACTTTATTGGAAACGTATACTTACAATAAAGAATTAAATACTTTATGACTGAAAAGAAATTCATTTAATTTGTTTTGACTTTTTATAACAAATGAATTACTATGACTTCGGAACAAATTCAGTTGCTTCACAATATATTTTTAATACTTAAAAACAAAACAAGCCTCAAAACCATAATACATTACACTACAGTTCAAAGGTTTGGGATTTTTGAAAATTGAAATAAGTTTCTTCTGCTCATCAAGCCTGCATTTGATCAAAAATACAGGGAGTGCAGAATTATTAGGCAAATGAGTATTTTGACCACATCATCCTCGTTATGCATGTTGTCTTACTCCAAGCTGTATAGGCTGGAAAGCCTACTACCAATTAAGCATATTAGGTGATGTGCATCTCTGTAATGAGAAGGGGTGTGGTCTAATGACATCAACACCCTATATCAGGTGTGCATAATTATTGGGCAACTTCCTTTCCTTTGGCAAAATGGGTCAAAAGAAGGACTTGACAGGCTCAGAAAAGTCAAAAATAGTGAGATATATTGCAGAGGAATGCAGAAGTCTTAAAATAGCCAAGCTTCTGAAGCGTGATCATCGAACAATCAAGCGTTTCATTCAAAATAGTCAACAGGGTTGCAAGAAGCGTGTGGAAAAACCAAGGTGCAAAATAACTGCCCGTCAACTGAGAAAAGTCAAGCGTGCAGCTGCCAAGATGCCACTTGCCACCAGTTTGGCCATATTTCAGAGCTGCAACATCACTGGAGTGCCCAAAAGCACAAGGTGTGCACTACTCAGAGACATGGCCAAGGTAAGAAAGGCAGAAAGTCGACCACCACTGAACAAGACACACAAGCTGAAACGTCAAGACTGGGCCAAGAAATATCTCAAGACTGATTTTTCTAAGGTTTTATGGACTGATGAAATGGGAGTGAGTCTTGATGGGCCAGATGGATGGGCCCGTGGCTGGATTGGTAAAGGGCAGAGAGCTCCAGTCCGACTCAGACGCCAGCAAGGTGGAGGTGGAGTACTGGTTTGGGCTGGTATCATCAAAGATGAGCTTGTGGGGCCTTTTTGGGTTGAGGATGGAGTCAAGCTCAACTCCCAGTCCTACTGCCAGTTTCTGGAAGACACCTTCTTCAAGCAGTGGTACAGGAAGAAGTCTACATCCTTCAAGAAAAACATGATTTTCATGCAGGACAATGCTCCATCACACGTGTCCAAGTACTCCACAGCATGGCTGGCAAGAAAGGGTATAAAAGAAGAAAATCTAATGATATGGCCTCCTTGTTCACCTGATCTGAACCCCATTGAGAACCTGCGGTCCATCATCAAATGTGCGATTTACAAGGAGGGAAAACAGTACACCTCTCTGAACAGTGTCTGGGAGGCTGTGGTTGCTGCTGCACGCAATGTTGATGGTGAACAGATCAAAACACTGACAGAATCCATGGATGGCAGGCTTTTGAGTGTCCTTGCAAAGAAAGGTGGCTATATTGGTCACTGATTTGTTTTTGTTTGGTTTTTCAATGTCAGAAATGTATATTTGTGAATGTTGAGATGTTATATTGGTTTCACTGGTAAAAATAAATAATTGAAATGGGTATAAATTTGTTTTTTGTTAAGGTGCCTAATAATTATGCACAGTAATAGTCACCTGCACACACAGATATCCCCCTAAAATAGCTAAAACTAAAAACTAAAAACTAAAACTTCCAAAAATATTCCGCTTTGATATTAATGAGTTTTTTGTGTTCATTGAGAACATGGTTGTTGTTCAATAATAAAATTAATCTTTTAAAATTAATAATTAATTAACATGAATGTTTTCTATATGAATATATTTTAAAAGGTAATGTGTGATCAAAGCTGTATTTTCATCATCATGAGTCTTCAGTGTCACATGATCCATCAAAAATCATTTTAATATGATGCTTGCGTCATGTTTTACTATCACGATTTATTTGAAATAGAAATCATTTACATTATGAATGACCATTTTGATCAATTTAATGTTTCCTTGCTGATTAATGCAAGTATTAAAAAAAATAAAACATTTTGTATACAATATATGTACAGCGTTTAGTTGCAGTCCTCAAATCTGATTGGTCGAGCAGTCTCCCGGGAATGCTGCTAGTCTTTTTGAGGGAGTGTTTATACATTCATTCAGCCGAATTGTTCGAAACACAGATTGATTCAGGAACAAATCTGTGTGTCGCTCAGAGATAAAAGGTTTCATTCTCCTTGGCCTTGTTTGAATCTGTTTTTGTTGACAGAGCGAAAAACAGACAAAGTGACATTTGGACATTTTTGACGTCTTGTTGTAAAAAAGCAATATCACACAAGCTGTACCCATGTCCCACTGGACATATATATATATCCAATATATGTTCTATCCTCTATCTGTCAATGCATTTCTAGTCACTAACAGTGCTAATATACCATTATAACAGCAGCTGAAGGAAGCAGGCACAGGGTAGGCCGGACACAATGTTCACCCACAGGCCCTCAGGAGGAATAAGCACAAATTCTTTCTCTATCTGCTACCATCCTTTTCCTGTTCTTTCACTTATATGGTGACAAAGGCGACAGAGCAGTCTCGTCAGCCTGCCCGCTCTGAAAGACCACAAGAAAAAGGTCAACTGAAACACGAAGACTGCTGGCCAAAAAGATCGCGTGGATGAAGCAATGCGCTCATTCCCCCGGGAGGGACGGGGGAAGATAGAAAGAAAATGAGAAATAGACAGAGCGAGCGGAGTGTAACTGTGTGTGCGTGTGTGTTTTCCTATTGTAAGTAGCCTAACAGACCCTCTGGATTCACTCTATGCTCTAATGACCAGTCACAAGGCAGCGGCCACGCTAAGCCCGAGTCTTCCTGTAGCAGACTGTTCCTAATTAACAGATGCAGCAAGTGGAAAGCAGCACCTGCTAAGGTATGACTGCAGGTTTGAGCCAGGGGCTTTTTCACACGCTTGTGCACACACACATATGCGCGGCTACTTTATAAGGACCCGGATCGTTATGACATCCTCCTCCGGGGAGCGGGTGTTTGTGGGAGAGTGTGTTAGCTCAGAAAGAGTAATGTGTGGTGTGGAAAATATCCTGTCTGTTCTCTGGGGCGGTATGGTTGTAAAGTAATTGCGTGTGTACGTGCGTTGTGCGCTGCTGTAGTAGTTTTATGAGGCGGCTAATGTTCAATCTTCATGTTCGAGCTTAAAGGGATAGTTCACTCTAAAATGAAAAGTGTGTCATTATTTAGTCATCCTCGTGTGTTCCATATGACTTTGGTTCTCATAGATACATTTTTAATGAAAGCTGAGAGGTTTCTCTCCCTCCAGAGGGATCAAAACTCCCTAGACTTTCTTAGAAAATCCCCCCAAAAAAGTCTGAAAGGCATCGTAAAATGGATCCAGTGACTTAATCCAAGTCTTATGAAGAGATACCATTGATTCATTTGAATTCAAGCTTTCATTCAGATGGAAACACAGAGCACAAACAAATCTCATTGGTTCACATGTGTTTATCAGATATGATGTGCTCTATGCATGTGTGTTAAATATTGTTTATATGTAAATAAAAGCCTGAATTAACATGCAGGTTGTGTTAAGGTTATTTTGGTCTGGAAAGGATTTTCTTTTAGACCCAAAGTGAAAAAAAAGTATATATATATATATATATATATAGTTTGTGTGTATAAACAAGTTACTAAGCAACTACTGACATGAATAACAACACAAATAACACATTTTAAAACTTAGAAATTGTCTTGAACTCAGATCTCTGGGGTGAAGGCTGAGAGATCTACCACAGAGCCATGAGAGTGTTAAGGTTGGACCCAAATAATAACACTCAAGGCAGTCTTTCAGGGAATGTAGATTTATAAAAAAAAAAAAAAAAAAAAGTCTTTGCAAGAATAATCCAACAAAAGTTCTCAGATTGATGTATAAATAACAAGAACACAAGTGAGAAAATAAAAACTCCACGAGGGCAGAAAACAATTACAAACAAAGCAAGGAACTCGAGATACCTTAGCTAGAGTGCCTTCAGCCATACCAGGCAGGAAACACAGGGCAACGACTCAAAAATCGAGTGAGGGACCAAGGGAAAAATACACAACTTAAATACACTTGGAGGAAAATGGGGCACAGGTGAGCTGAATAACACTAACAAGGTTACATGAGGAAGAACTAAGGCAGAGGAGAACACAGGGGACCTCTAGAGGCACGGAGACACACAACAGGAGATAGGATGCTGACAGAAACTCAGCTTTTTATTGCATTTAAACATTTTCTAAGCTTTTAACGGGTGCTGAGTAGTCCATATGAATTGGAGTGTAATGCCCTTTGGCCCCATCTTCCCACGAAAAAATAATAATAATCATATTTTTCAAAACTACTGCCTTGATCAACACAAAAAAGGTGTAATTTGAAAGATTAGAGTCTGAACTTTACAATAAATGCCATTTTGATTGACTCCTAAGTAGTGCTGAGTTATTTGTTGAATAATTTTTGTTTCGTTTTTTCATAATTTATGAAATACTTTTTTGTCGAATGTACTGCTATATGTCAAAAACATCATACAGCTCAGATAGTCGTGTTATATGTCATTTGAAAGCTCTCACAGAGTAGAATACAACAAGTATAATTGTTTTGGACTTTTTGACTACACCTGAGCGAGTTTTTGTATGTGAAGCTCCTCAAGACCCATTTATAAATAACATACAGATGCGGCATTTATGTCACATTTTTACTCGTAACTTAATGAAACATGCTCTGATTGAAGAAAATGGCACATCACGATTAAAATTAGTCCAATTACACCGATCACGAGATACTTCTCACTGAGTTAGGATACATAAAACCCAACAGTTGCTAACTAAAATCAAATTTATCTTTCAAATGGCATTTTCGCTTATAATTTCATGAAACTATAGAACTTCACAGCATAGCTCGTAGAAGATGTCACTTCATTACTTAGTGTCCAAAATCAACATAATCCAATGCGTCGAGCACAAGATATTCCTCCATTCTTGTGCGACTTATGACTTCATTTGGACAACTTTAAAGTTTAGTGTTTTTTTTTTTCCAGATTTTCAAATAGTTGAATCTCGACTAAATATTGTCCCATCCAAACAAACCACACATCAATGGAAAGCTTATTTATTCAGCTTTCAGGGGATGTATACATATTACTGGTTTTGTGGTCCGGGGTCACACACACACACACACACACACACACACACACATATATACATGTATATGTAAAATAGTTATGGAGTTATGAGTTTTTACTTTTGTGTATGTCACTCAGAAAAAAAAAAAAAAAACTAAAAATGCCTTCAGGGCTTAAAGGGTTAATGTTATCGCATAAGACTAAAATGTACTGACTTTGTTCACACACGGTATAGCTAACTCTTACAACACTTAACCAAAGTCTCATGGGTTTGAAACAACATGAGGGTGAGTAAACAATGACAGAATTTTTATTTTTTGGGTGAACCGTCCCTTTAAAACCTCAGGTCAGATGCACATAAAAAGATTTCACGTTGTCCATTCCCGACCAGCTTTGTTTTAATCCATCTTTTGTGCCTTGGATCAGGGATATGGATTTGCATCTCTGTAACAATATGGTGCATATTGTTATTGACATAATGATACTCCGCGCTGTAATATTCTAATCTTTTATCTAGGTGAACATGCGAAACTGTGCGCTTGCAGTCGGTAGAGAGATGCTGAATAGAGATTTTGCCTGACGTGACATAACTGTCCTTCTTCTTTCTTATAAGCTCAACTGATCATTGGCCGATGCGCTTGGGGATGTTTTCCGTTTGTGTGTGAGAGGCTGGGTGAGTAGCAGTCGTGTGGGAGTTCAAGCATGGAGATTCGGAGACCCTTCGAGACTTGGCCCATCTCGTCGCTGGGTAACCGCAGACGGCAGAATGGGGTCACGCCATCAAACTCGATACATCACATTCGAGCACGTGCTCGTTGGTTTACGTGTGCACGTAGGTCTATAATGTTGTGTTCGGTCGTCTTGGCTTTCGCTTTGTGGAACAAATCAGATTCGGGTCGCAGCCTGGCAGGCCAATTTAGTGGAGAAGTCATGCATCCATTTGTTTTTAAAGGGGCACCAGCTACTGGTGCCTTCGGTGATATAAGTAATGACCCAAGCATAAGATGTGTTAGTTTGGTGCTATAGAGCGTATTGTGCATTTATAAATCAACAGAAAAAGACTTTCTCAAACTGTGTTTTGAAAGTTTTAAATTGATCGCACCAATGACACAATTGAATTGCTTTATGACAGTTGATATCTGTTACTATGTCATCATACTCATTCAAACCGCCAGATTCAGATTGAGTTTCACATTGAAACGAAGAGATGGCTGTCATTCATATTCAAGCTATGATTTATTTCGTGTCAGACGTTCAGATGATGACAGAATTACCATACCATTCAAATGTTTGAGGTTGGTAAGATTTAAAAGAAGAAAAGACTGCATTTATTTGACAAAAAGTACAATAATACCCAATATTGTATTATATCAATTTTTCAATTTTAAAATATAATTTTGTGATCAAGGCTAAATTTTCAGCATCATTACTCCAGTCTTCAGTGTCACATGATCCTTCAGAAATCATGCTGAAAAAAAAAATTAAGCTCAAGAAACATTTATTATTATGATTAATGTTGAAAACAGTTGTGCTGCTTCATATTTTTGTGTAAACCATGCATGATACAAACATGATTCTTGAAGAATATATGTCTTTACTGTCACTTTTGATCAATTTAATATTCATTTCAAGCGAATCTTACTGACCCGAAACCTGTGAATGGTAATGAGTACACAAACTAAAATGAATTCAAGCATCACAATAAATTACCATATCAAAATGGATATTAATTTTTGGGCTGACAATTCAGTTTAACAGTGTTCTTAATATAACAGATTATGCATTCTTTAAAACGATTTGTATTACGCGCTATAAAAACATTCAGTGTGATTAAAATGTGATAAGTTGAAAAGAATAAACTTGAAACCGAAAACAACATGGAATGTGAAGCCAAGGTAAAAATATAAGGCCAGGACTTTATGTTTTAGGATTTTATCACTTGGGATTTTTGGGAATGCTATGATATTTTTTCCCTTGCTCACACATGATTATGAAAAGTCATTCAATGAACTCTTTGTCCCTTGGAATATCGTGCGTAGTTACACGAGGGACGTTTTTTTTAAGAAATCAAATTGGGATCATTTTGATTTTATGTTTTCTTTGAGGTACCTGAATGTGATTTATGTTTATGTGGCATCAATAACCTACATATCAAAGCGCCCGTTAGTCTCACACGCATTACATCTTCACTACACGCACAAACAAGCACATACATTTACCATCAGGTAATTGTACACAAGCAAACGCAGTCTTGATGTGCTCGTAATGAAGATGAATCTGTCAAGGTCTGGCTCGGTCAGGTCGCGCGACGTGGCAGTCTGCCAGTCTGATCCATCACGGGTCTCCCGTTAAAGTGCAGGTACCACACAAACTGAGACCCCGCGATTCATTTCATTATTATGTCTTCACAATCCATTGTTGCTGGCACATAAGATTAATGTCAGGGTTACTATTGCGCAGCTTACTTATACGTGGTAAATTAAGATGCTGCCGCGATGTGCTCTGGCATAGATGTTTACAAACACATCTCTAATTTGAATTAAGTGAGTGTCAAGCAAAGGAAGTGAGACAGAGAGAGAATGACAGTGACAAAGCGGGAGAGAGAGACAGTTTACCGACTCAATGAGCAGTAAATTTACTCACGGGCCTCCAGTGGAGATACCAGCAGGGCCCGTCACTACAATTCATGGGGGCTGAGATAAAAAGTTTATAGGTGGGCCTCTTTTTTTCCATGCCAATTAGTAGTCTTTATCCCGTAGAGGACCATAGTGGGTCCCTCATCACAGGGCTCAGGACAACAGTCCTGGATTGGGGAAAGTAAAATCACTAAAGGCAGAAGAGCGATGAGAGATGAAATGAAGAGTTTTCTTTAATGTTTCATTCTTCTCAGATGTGTCTCTTGAACAACAAAGTTGCTGAATGTGTCACATTTTAACTTGTAGTATACTTTTAAAAGTAATGTATTACAATATTGCGTTACTCCCTAATTGCGTTAGTTACTTTTTATGGAAAGTAATGTGTTACGTTACTTTTTTCATCTGGGCTGTGCTGTTTGTTTCTATAGCAACAAAAAAATTCTATTTTTGGCAAATATAAAGGCCATTTCACATCAAAGGGAAATGAATAAACCTCAGGCTGAAGGAAATGCAAATTCACGCCCGTACAGTAGAGGCCGCAGCTCAAACAAACCTTTTAGCTGTGCTGCCTCTCTGAAATACAGAAGAATATGACGCAGGAGAAGAAGTAAATGTATGTTCATGTTTAGTCTAGAAATAGTAAATAGTAAATATAAATAATAACTGATATCATGATTATACAGCGCACACAATGTTACTGAAAAAAGTAATGCGTTACCCCCAACAGTGGTGCCATTTATATACTAGTATTTATTAATAATTTGAATTAGCTTATATTTTTATATTTTCTTTGTCAAGTGCTTTTGTCAAATTTCTATAAAGCTGTATTTTATTTCAGTTTTACTAATTTTAGTACATCAACATACTTTTTTCAGTTTTTTTTATTTTTTATTTATTTTTATTCCTCTAATATTTACATTTTATTTTAATATTTATTTCAATTAATGATTCTTTTAATTATTTTTATAGGGATAGTTGATGAACTAAGTTCCAAACTTGACTTTCTTTCTTCTGTTGAACAAAAATATTTTGAAGAATGTTGGTAATTTATCAGTTTTGGTTCACTTTGACTTCCATTATATGGACCAAAATACTAATACATACAAAATAATATATATATATATATTAAATATAATTATTTAATATTATTATTATTATTATTAATTAATTATTAATTATATAATTATTATTATATATTAAAGATAATAATGCTTACGTAATGGATAGTCATTGCATTTATCAGAAGTACCTATTTGTAGTAATGACAAATGAAATCGGCTGATTATTTGACCAATCATGGCAATAAACGTAGGAAATGTAGTACAGTAATGTAGACTATATTCCAACTTAGCATTCTGCCATGGCCTGGCTTTTCAAGGGAATGGGGGATGATGCTTTGATTGATTTATTGCAAGTTGCGCCCAAAACACAGCCATGACTCATTTAGAGACTAGGTACAACCTTTTGGACCATGCGCCGACCTTTTTTAAACTAGCAAAAGTGGATTCGGACATGCACAAGTAATTTTATTTCTCATGTCATGACCCCTTTAAATGAAAGAGTTTGATCTTTAGCGATAAAAAAAACCCTCCATGTTTCTGTACAACATTGACATACAAAATTACATATACAATTTTAACTGCTAAAAAAAAAAAAAAAAAAAACTGCAGACAAATCCTTAAAATCATCTCATCATTCAATGGTGCGGAGAATACAAGGCACAGAATTAAATCATAAAAAAAAAAAAAAACACCATTGCACTGAAAGTTTCTGTGTGGAGCTCTGAGCTAATAACAAAACTGAAATGCAAATGAATAAGAGTCTAAAGAGAAAAGAACTAGAGCTACTAGACAACTCGGGTTGTCAGAGCTGCACAGTAGAGACAGATCCGAGTGCAGGGTCAGTGACCACAGGCTAGCCATTGAAAAGGGCAGACACAAACAGACCAGGTTATCAGGATAAAAAAGTTTGTGGTCGCTTTGTGACAGGTAAGGTTGAGACGGTGACAGTTGAGAGGTGAACTTTCTTCTCAACTGTGAAAAA
Organism: Opsariichthys bidens; assembly: GCA_037194245.1. Taxonomy (NCBI): domain Eukaryota; kingdom Metazoa; phylum Chordata; class Actinopteri; order Cypriniformes; family Xenocyprididae; genus Opsariichthys; species Opsariichthys bidens. The sequence continues at coordinate 27,886,819 of CM074277.1, forward strand.
TTTCTTTGCCACTGGAAATGTTTTCTGAGGCTAACTCAAGGAAGTCCAGTTTAACCAGATGACAGATTAGATATTCACAAAGAAACATTACAAGAACAGGATGTAGCTCAGGAAAAAGAAATAGTTAAAAGCTGTTGTATAAGCACGATTCTACAGTAGGGGTTACACGCTTTAGCACTCAAGTTATATATTCAGAGGAAAATGTTATTACTCAGAAGATGCTCTTTCATAGCTCAGGAGAATTAAAGTGATAGTTCACCCAACAATGAAAATTATCCCATGATTTACTCAGACTCAAGCCATCCTAGGTGTATATGACTCCCTTCTTTCAGATGCACACAATCAGAGATATATTTAAAAATATCCTTGCTCTCCAAAAATGTATCATGGTACCAAAAATAAATGCACCCATCAATTATAAAAGTACTCCATATGGCTCCAGGGGGTTATTAAAAGCCTTCTAAAGTGATGGGTTCTTGTGAGATAAATATCCTTATTTAAAACTTTATTAACTAAAATAACTAGCTTCCGCCAGACTGCAAGTCGACTTGGGCCACAGTGAAGCGATGTATGACGCAGGCTGTAGGAGTGTTGTAAGCTTAGACGCCTCTCACTGTTCAAACAAGTAAGACTGTGCAACAAACTCAAGCTCCTCTTCCCTTATATTGAAATCCTCCAACATATAATTTTAAAATTTCTCATTTTAAACCTCTAATTCATGACCAGTGTTTTATTTTGCTCTATCCTCTGCACATCATTGATTGCGTAATAGATCAGGTCAGAGTTCACTCTTCGATACGTATGCCGGAAGCTAGTTATTTTACTTTAAAAAGTTTTAAATACGGATATTTTTCTTACAAAATAAAAAGCAATAAAATGAGCCATGTATTGACAAGGTATCGGTATTAAACTAAAAGGAGAAATGTTTGAGTTCATATTGTGATCTCTGACTTTGGATTGCAGGCTATCTTGTCAAATCTAAGCACAGTTTTGAGACATTGTTGAGATCTCTCTGAAGTAGAGATATGAGGTATAACTACACTCTTACAAGGTTCTATATAGAACTTAAACAGGTCCTGCAAGGCGTTTCATTTAAGTGGCTTTCGCACCGGGTAGTTATAAGGCTGTCCCCCAAGAACTAAATTTCCCCTTGGGCCATTTTCCTGGTTGCATTCTCACCACCAGTAGGAACTCTGAAGTAACGTACTGTAAGCGTCACTTACGTCGACTTTATCATTTTGTAGTCCTGATTCAGTTTCTTAATTTTTTTGCACTGCTTCACCTGGTTGATGGCCAATGCTGCTAGCTGAGCAGAAATACAAGAAAAAATTTCGATTTTTTTTTTTTATCTATTATGTTTATAATTATATCTATGTTTTTTTTAATTTTTTCTATTTTCTGTCTATTTCTATGTCCCTTCAAAGCAGTGTTGGATTTCCTCCATGCCTTAAAGTGTCTGGACTTCAGTGTCGGATCATCTACTACTGTTTTCCTTGTTCATGGATTTAGTTAGTGGAGTAAGTATATGTAAACTGTGTGTTTACGTGGCTTTTTTGTGGGTGCCAGTGTTTTGTATGGCATACCTTCAGCCAATCAACGTACATTTATATCACTGGTAGTTCCTTTTGTGTTGGGTTATGGTGCATTCAAGTCCTCCTGGGAAGTTCAGAAGTTGTACCAGATGGGAAGTTGTGTTTAGGACATCAGGTGCGTTCAAGTCACTTTTGTCGGAGCAAGATTATGGTGTGCATTCTCTTCATTACAAGACTATCTCAAATTAAAATTTCCTTGTAATTTACTCACCCCCATGTCAGATATTCATGTCTTTCTTTCTTCAGTCGAAAAGAAATTAAGGTTTTAGAGGAAAACATTCCAGGAGTTTACTCCATATAGTGGACTTCGTTGGCTACCGACAGGTCGAAATTGCAGTTTCACTGCATCTTCAAAGGACTCTACGTGATCCCAGCCGAGGAGTAAGGGTCTTATCTAGCGAAACAATCGGTCATTTTCTAAAAAATATATACTTTTAAACCACAAATGCTCGTCTTGAACTGCTCTACAATGCGCCATACATTACGCAATCACGCTGGAAATGTCACACGTGATGTAGGGAAACCGAGCAAGTGTTTACAAAGCGAAAGTGCAAAGACCAAGTCAAACACCCTTTACAGAAAAAAATAATAAGATCCCACTGTGTGTTTTATTCAGTAGAGAGAAAAAATAATGCTCTCACTGTTTTCTCATTGCTGTCTTGGAGACGAATTTGAGATTTTAAAGAGATCTATACTGTGATTTTTCTTTCCTACAAGTATGATTGCTCATATTTATGTGCTCTCGTTGCTGTCTAGAAGAAGTAATTGAGATATTGTACGTGAATGATTGCTCGCCTCCATTTGCTTGCCATGCTGTCATGACTTTTCTTCCCTGTATTACTATTTCTTCTTAAAGCTTTAAAGGAGAAACAACTGAGACATTTTTTTTTTTCTTTCCTGTGGGTGTAATTGCTCTTTTTGTTCCTCATAGAGTTACAGTACCTTTGTTCTGTCATATGGTTTCACACACGTATTAGTTAATAACTGCCATCACACTGTATTTTCATATCTGTCACTGTAGTAATTAGTGTTACTTTAATCTCATTTTAATATGCTCATAACCTTTTCCAAGAATGTGTTCTCAGATTACCGAGGTATGTGCCGTGGTAATATTGTGCTATGCATACTGTGCAGTTATGTTCTAATAAAGCAGAACCTAAGATGAATTTCGAGAGGGAGGGAGGTGACAGAACGCAAACAGAGCCACATGTTAGCGAGACGAGACAGCAGGGTGAGGTAAGGTGACTGGTGCTCTTGCACTTTGGGCCGTACAGGGCCGGCAGTGACGGCTGGTGCCGTGGCCTCCTGTTGCATCAGTGAAATAAACAATGACAAGCTCGCTTCCCTCATACGATGAATTACCACACACATAAATTTGGCTCACTTCAAATCACATGTAATTTCCTGCTAGCATGTAGACTCCCTGTGTGACTTCTTATTTGCTTGAGCCTGGTGAGAAAATTGAGATGCAGTAGTGAGTGAAGGACACGAGGGAACGTGCTCATTGGAAAGACTTCATAATTAACTCAGTGATGCCGGATGACAGACCTCCTCCCTCATCGCGAGCACAGGTGAAGCAGTGTGTTTATGACTATGTGAGTTTCTCAAGAGATCCACCCAATGGTGACGGCAGAGGATATCCACTCCGTCGAGACTGACCTTCATAAACAAGTGAAAACATGTCCATATGTGTGTGTGTATATACATATATTAGGGATGCACAATATGAACCATTTTAACCAATACCGACAACTGATAATTAAGTCCTTCTCATATTTTATTTTTTCATATTTTATATTATAATTTTCTTATAATATGCAGTTTGTGCACCCAGGAGAAATGAAAATCTAAGATGCACTGATGAAACTGGTATTTTAGTAGCCCTGGCCTAACTATAATAGCAAACGTCAGCCCTGATTCTTCAAATGTTTTTTATTTTTTGTGTAAGGCACCACGATACTTAGTAACAGAACAGATTTAACAGAACTATGTTTATGTGCACTTAACAACAAATTTATATTCAAGCATTTCATGCATAACAAAGAAATGCATCTATTCAACATTTAGTGCATGAGGATGAGGAGGGTATATAGACTAAGTCACATGTTTTTCAAATAGATAAATAAAATGCATGAACATTTGTCAACCTCGAAAAAAATTACAACAAAAGAGCATAGGGCATAGTTGAGATTTCTCTGAAATTACATAGTTTTTCTATAGTTCTCTTCACTGTCTGTTCTCTTCTCTGTCTCTGGAAAATGTTTTACAATTTTCAAATGCCTTCTGAATGGGGACATCGATGCTCTGTGTTTTAGGCTTAGTGCTGGTAACTGCTGCCATATTCTCTTAAGGGCCGTTCACATGTCGCGTCTAAAAAAACATGCAAAGCACGGCCGCTCCGCTTTCTGTGCATTGCATTTTCTGCTACATTACAGAAATAATACCTTTTTTTGTTGATATATTTGATATTATTGATATGATGAATGATATTGTGTTAAAGGGATAGTTCACCCAAAAATGAAAATTATCCCATGATTTATTCACCCTCAAGCAATCCTAGGTGTATATGACTTTCTTCTTTCAGATGAACACAATCTGAGATATATTTGAAAATATTCTAAGTCCTGAAAGGTTTATAAGGGTTGTGAATGGACAAAACGACAAAAAAAAAAGAATCCATACGATTCCAGAGAGGTTAATAAAGGCCTTCTGAAGCGAATCGTTGCATTTGTGTAAGACAAGTATCCTTATTTGAAACTTTGTAAAGTAAAATAACAAGTTTCCGGCGCAGCAGCCATATTCATTCGACGTATGTCCAAAAAGTGTTAACTTCCGCGACGTAGTGCACAATGCCATGGTGTTCTAGCGTAGTACGTCATGGCGTAGTGTAGAACGTCATAGCATGTGTGTTCTTCTTCTGAAAGACGATAGTCATATACACCTAGGATGGCTTGAGCGTGACTAATTCATGGGATCATTTTGAAATGCAACAAATGCAACCACATTGTGAAAAATACAACTTGTTTTTGTGAGATTCACCCATTCATATAAATTATCTTTAAGTGCTCTGAGTAACACTTTAGCTTTGCTATTCACTATTAACTAGTTGCTTATTAGCATATTCCTATATATCCTACCTGGCTGTTTATTAGTACTTATAAAGCATATATTAATGCCTTATCCTGCATGGCCATATTCTAGACCCCTTAACCCTACCCCATACCTACCCGTATAACCACTACAACAATTACCTTCCTTACTAAGCTCTGTAGAAAATCTTCTAGTTAATAGTGAATATATGTACCCTAATCTAAAGTGTGACCACACTCTGTTCTTTTTTTTTCTCTTCTCCCTGCTCTTTCTAATGTCTTTCTGCTTCTTTCTTTTCTGCACGGTTTGAGATGAGCTTGCATTCGCTCTCGGCTGCACCTCTCTCTCAGAGCCAGTAATCAAACACATTCTGTCTGATACATGGCCCATTACAACCACTCTCATGTTCCATTTGCCCACCGCTCGCACAATGGTGTCATTATGATGGCAAAAAACTAGCGCCGCTACTGTAGCCGCACACAGTGCTTAACACAGTCAGCACCCCCGAAATGAAGGATGCGGTAGAATTATTGGTGCTGAGAATAAAGCAGTGCTCATCTTAGCTGGCCAGCATACGCTTGTGTCAGTACGAGCTACACAGTTAGCGTAGTTTGCATAGCATATGAAAACGCATTAATGTTTGTGTAAGGCAGAAATGATTCGTAATTTTTTGTGTGTGAAGATTCCGATTTGATAACTGTGCGAAGAATGTGTGATGTGCGGTTTGCTTGAGCTCGATGTGTGATGTTTTATTAGTGTTGTGGATTAAAGTTTTCTGTCATCTGAGATGATACGAGAATCAAAGAAAAAGAAAACAAGGGCTGAATGTAAAATGAGGCATTCTGAAAATAACTATTGTTGTCTCCAGATTGAGTGCAGATTTCTTTACTGTCTTGGTGTATTTCCTATTGAAATAGGAAGTGGAGATGGTGCATATTGAAGGCCTCTGCTATAGCTACATGCTAATGCTAGCTAGAGGCAGTATTTATTACAATGTGAGTCAGTAGTAGTTCAGTTTACATTTCAAATGAAAATTTTGTTTGATTTTTAGAACTACACCAGAATATATATGAACGCAAAACTAAAGGTCGCCAACATCTAATTTTGAGACCATGGGGTAAATATTTTAGAGATGTTAAAGTTACCTTAAAGCTAGCACTTATCTGTAGCTGTTAGGCTAGGTAACTGTCAGATTCACTTGCTAAATGGTGGCACAGAGTGAAGTATCTTAAGCGATTAAGCTGTTTAAGAATAAACCTCCTGGCTGGTTTATTTCGCTGACAGATGTGCACTTGGGAAACGCTTTAAACGTTTATTAAAACACTGTAATAGTATAAATGTACACTGTAACTTCACACAATGCTTTGTTTGTCCTCTGTGGATGCGTGCATGGAGGATTTTAAAGCGGTCCTATTATAAGACATACGTTTTTCCAACATTTTCCTTGATCTGTTGTAACTTTAACAACTCAAATCTTTCTCCTCAGTCTTTTGGTTTAATGTATTGATGTCAAACTGCAGAAGTGGCTCTTTCTGTAATCAGTGGATTTTTGATACAAGAAAACTAAACACTCAACTGCCCACATGTACTTGTTAGTAGCTCTTATTGTCTGACCTGAGAAGTCAGAATTAATTCTAAGTGGAAAATTGTCATAAAAATTAAATTATGCTTGCTTTTGGCACACACAAACCGCAATTAGGCATAAAGAAATGCAAGATAAAATAATATTAAAAATATATGTTTTACATGTCAATTTAGATTTAAAATGTACATTTCAGACCTTAATCATTTACGATGTTGATTCAGATTCTGTCTTTATAATTTAAACTGATTATAAATATTTCATGTTAAATATCTAATAAAAAGTGTTTTTTTGGGAACTGCATTTTCTTTTGTAATTAAATCTGGCAAAACAGAGCAGAGTTCTTTTTCGGCACATTGTATTGCGCATTAAGTACCTCATAAGGGAAAAGGAAATAGACTTTAGCTATGGTAAATAATGTAAATGTTGTAATTTTTTATTCATTTGTGGGTTGGCTTCAGGCAAAATGGTGTTTCTTTTAATTCTGACAATGTAGTCTTCAAGGCAAAACAATGTTTTTGTAGAACTCTTATTATGTAAATTTACCATTTTACTTGAAAAATATAAACATAGATAGTAACATAAAGACTATAAAGTTAAATGCAAACAGTAACATTTTAGCATTTCCCAACAGGACATATGAATGTATGTCCATTAATCATCTTATATTGTGGAAATTAAAAACTATTCAGTTCTTCATAGTGTATAGGAGTAATGCGAATTACATTAAACTGATTGTTGCTTTTCTTATTATTCACATAATTTATAACAGCGGATTTCGTAATTTTTCCTGAGGCTGGAAAGGACAAGTGGAACAACATTCACATACCATTATAACAATTACTGCATGTCATCATAATTATAAATTATGTATTTGCAGTGCTCCAAATGTCACCACAAAATCATCACAAATGTATTGTGAATATTCAAGATTTCCACATAGTCAATAATATGTGATCTCAAATGTTACTTTAGGTAAACATTGCATCTCTTTCTGACATAAAGTGCCATCGCTTCACTTCAGAAGACCTTTATTTACCCCCGGAGCCGTATGGATTATATTTAGATTGGACGGTTGCACTTTTTTGGGCTTTAAAATCTCATCTCATCATTTACTGACATTATAAAGCTTAATAGAGCCAGGACATTATCTAATATAACTCCGACTGTATTCGTCTGAAAGATGAAAGTCATATACACCTTGGATGAATGAGTAAATCATGGAGGGATTTTCATTTTTGGATGAACTATCCCTTTAAGGGTTCAAACCCATCTGCATTTGGTAAACGAATTTGGGAAAAGATCACTGAAAAGAAAATACGTTTTTATAATAAGGCTTATGAATAGTATATCAAGGTTTAGATTTATTGGCCAATAATATCGAGACTTATCGTTTCGTCTAAAGTTTGGTGTCATTGTTCGGATCTGCTTTGCCATCACTTGCATGAGTAACACTGTAGTTAAGTACCTCATAACTAAGTAAACAGGAAATGTGACTTTGAGCAACAGTTAAGAGGTAGATGCGATTGACTCGCGCAACAAAACGCACAATAACAACATGTAATATTAATCTCTCCCGCTCTCTTTCAGCTCACGTACCAATGATTATCCCTCCGTCCATCATTATCCTCCATTGGCACGTGCGCAAAAGGTTGCCGACCCCTGCATTAAACCCTTTGCTGTTCCCCAGGGAAGGGTCTGAGGCTTTCAGAAGTGCAATTTATTGTGCATTATGCAAAGGAATTATTGAGCTCCACTCCATAAAGGAAAGCTTAGTGACAAATGAGACACTGTGGGCTGGAGTGGCAATGTAAATTGCATCTCCAAAACAGAGCTGAAATGCTCGCTTATGGGAGAATTAGAGTAATACGTTTCCAGAAGCTTTGTGTCAGGCTCAGTGTAAGAAACAGGGAGTATTATTACTTTTAAGTGAGCATGCCGTGCGAGGACACCTTCATAGGCGGCGTCTGTAAGATGCACCACGGAAGACACGCTTTATTACTCTTGATGTAAATGGCAGTACGACGAACCACAGTGTCAGAGTAGATTTATAGATCAATTATGGAGATCAGGAGCTAATTCGGGGCAACGCACCAGTCCACCATACCAGTCTGCTGAGCTTTAACTGAATCACCTTGCGCATTAGACAGGATGAATACATTGGACACAGATAAAGCCCTCTGTCAAATTCGGTGGAAAGATTGAGGCTAACACACCCTCATTATTCAGTAATCCGATTCATAGGCGTCTGCTAATGAGGGATTTTTGACATGCATAACGACATCAACCTGAGCGGCCCAAATTGTCCTTTTACCAAATTTGCATCTCATTAAATTGAATTTACCGGTGACTGTCATAATTTTGTCTGGTAAAACAGGAGTTTGATGGTAAAGGGCATAGAACGATATGGAGACTTGCGGTGACGGAGGTGTTCTGGAGACAATGGTAATGATATTTCACGGCATGTCTCAGGATTTTAAAAAGGAAGAATATGCCGATTATCTCCAATTGAGAGGCGATTACTTTAAAGAGGTCAAGAGGCTAATAAATGAATTACATCTCTAGAAGCTCAGTTCCCAGCCATGTGCAAACGGCTCGGGCGACTAATTGTAGGAATTTAATCTAGCGTTGCTTACCGGTCCAAGTGAATGATCCGGCTCTCTCTGCTCTCTAAGAGATGAAACTGCTGTCATTATTCTTGCATTGTGCTTGCTTGAAAGCTAAATAGCCACAAAATACCTGACCGCAACTTACGAGATAAGCATTAGCTAAGTTTACGTAACGCTAATGTAGCCGATGCTAACCGCAAACAGGGAACCATAACATTACTCAAAAACAAGCAAACAAACAGATGAAGGAAATTCGCTAAGAATTAATTGCTAAAGCTGATAGCGTTGTTTATTTGCGCGTGCTGTTTATTTTAGCGCCCAAATCACTGCGCTACAATGAATTATGCTAATAGGGTAACGGTATTTTCCAGGTACGTTCTGAGTGTAGGGTTACGGAGGATGAATATTTAAGCTGAAAATAACAACAATGACCTAATTTACATATGCCTGTCACAGGCTGAAATATCCATCTTGTTTTTAAGGTAACAGCTTATTTTAAAGGATTAGATCACTTTAAAATTACCCCAAGATTCCCTGTTGAAAAATAAAAACAGCCTATGCTGGTTAGGTATGTTTTGAAACATGTCAGCTGGTTTATGCCTGTCATGAGCTGGTTTAAGTTGGTCAAGTACTGGTCCTAAGCAAGAAACTCCAGCTCAGGACGTGCTTATAACGAGTTCCGTCTAAAGACGAGCATGAACCAGCTCAAACCAGCTGCCATGCTTCAAAAAATACCTTCCCAGCATATGCTGTTTTTTTCAACAAGGTTTACTCAGTCTCAAGACATCCTAGGTGTATATGACTTTATTCTCTCTGATGAACACAATCGGAGTTATATTAATAAATATTCTGACGCATCCAAGCTTTATAATGGCAGTGAAAGGGACCAACGAGTATGAAGCTCAAGAAAGTGCATCCATCCATCATAAATGTTCTCCACACATCTCTGGGGGGTTAATAAAGGCCTTCTGAAGTGAAGCGATGCGTTTGTGTGAGAAAAATATCCATATTTATCAATTTATAAAGTTTTAGCTTCCTTACGAAGAAAGTGTAAAACTCTCGCAGTTCAAAATGGTTACATTATGTTCTACACCTTCCATATCCAACTTATAAACAGTTGAGGTAGTTGAATACGGATGGCAGTCTGGCAGAAGTTATTTACTTTATAACTATAAATATGGATATGTTTCTTAAACAAAGCATCGCTTCACTTCAGAAGGCCTTTATTAATCCCCTGGAGCTGTGAGGAGTACATTTATGACGGATGGATGCACTTTCTTGAGCTTCATACTCGTTGGTCCCTTTCACTGGCATTATAAAGCTTGGATGCCTCAGGTTATTTATTAACATAACTCCGATTGTGTTCATCAGAAAGAAGAAAGTCATGTACACAGTAAAGCTTGGGGTAATTTTCATTTTAAAGTGAACTAATCCTCTAAACGTGTGGCTTCCGTTGTCAGCCCTTTCCAGTTATTTGACCTGTACAAAAACAGTTTGTTATGCTGTTATGATGTTGCAAAGCAGTAGCTGTTGTCAAATTATTTTAATAAACATACTGGTTTGCTGCGCAAATAGTTTTACCATTTACTGCACTTTGTAATTCTTCTAGTTACTTACCTATAGCGGCTAATGAAGTGTTGCACATTAACAGGAGATTGCTTTTGCGTTTAAAAATAAGATGTATAGCATAGATTGCTTCAATAATGCAACTGCTTAGCAAATTTGCCTCATATTTTCCAGTTATATTCCCTTAATTGTCCATGTTGTATTTTCCATATTGTTTTTCACCATAGGATTTTCCAATGAGAGTAGGCACTGGTTTTGTGCTGATCTTATTAGAAATAATTCCCTGCTTTATTTTTGTCAGACGTGAGCTTGTTGTGCAGTGGGCGATTGCCTCTTGCCTCAAAATAAATTAATATACATTATCGAACGAAGCAGTGAGTGGTTCTGAGCAACCTTCAGCATGTGTAAAATAGATGTATGGCGCGTCATGCTAGATGAGTGTGTCTGCTAAGCAAATAGATAATAATGATCGTGGTGATTATAGTAATGATCTAATGTAACTGGATAATTAGGTTATTTGCCTTGGATCAAGGCTGTCTCCAGATAAATAGATGTTCAAATCCACATCATTCATACGTCTTCTTAGTTTCTTTTTTCCTATGTCTAGTGAAGAGGTCTTTCTTTTGTAGTTTAGACATTTTGAAGAGCACAAAAGGGGATCTTTTATACATTTGAATCATTATTTTAAAAAGGTTTTTTACTATTATTATTTATAATTCATAAATACTGTTAGATTTTATAAGTCACTGAATGTGTGAATTGTATTTTTAATGTATTTTCCTCAATAAATTTGGACAAAATTAGGACCACAAAACAAAAGCTTTGTCATCATGTATGTTTCATTGAAATATTTTTTGGCCTCATTTGAATTTTATTTGAATTAAAATGTAAAAATATCTTAAGTCAGTCTTAAAATTACAATCGTCTCTCTATTGACGTTTATCCAGCCATTTCTTCCTCTTTAAACCCCGCCCCTTTCTGTCGATCAACTATCCAATCAACAACCTTGATTGAACCAAGTCCCCACCATACATTTTTGTCTTTTTCAATAATTTGCTTCACTTGAATATATGTCACAATACGTAAGAAAAGATTTGTCGCTGCTTCCGTTTCATCGTAACTTTAAGTATAAACCTTCTCTTGCTCGCCATATAACGTCTACGGGATACAATCAATATATTAAAGAGATTACATAAGTGATTTTTCATTCCTATGGGATTCTTTGGATAAGAGTGAGAGCCTATCCTCCGATCTCTCTGAGCTGGCTGTGAAATATTACCATCCTCTTCACTGGAACAGCAGCACTGATGGTAATGGCGGATCAGATCAGAGCAAAAGGTCAGTCAGTGCCCTAAGGCAAGCTCATAGTGAATACCCACGCTGCACTGCTCCCCTCTCAACCAGCACAGCCTCCCAAGACCGCCTGCTGCACCTCTTTCTTTTGCTCTCTACCTTCCTGTCTCTCTCTCCCATCCGTCCTTTAGCAGCTGGGACTGCGGGAGAGCCATTGTGCCGAGTGCAGACAGAGGCAAGATCAAAAGAGAGAGGTTGAAAGACAATTTTTTTCTTATTAACAGCTACAAAAGCGAGGAGAAAAAATAGAGACGGTGGAGCCTCCCAGGAGGGGAGCATTTTTTGACCATTAGTAACATGCAGACAGCAGGAAGAAGGGCTCTGTGCATACTTCCATATTTGTTTTCCCTTTTTTTACATCCCGGACTTTGATGCTTTGACTTGCCCACACGCAAGCGGGCTGTTTTTCTGTTATGGCCGATTTTATTGGTCACTCTCTTCTTTCGTGCCGGTGGCTGTGGGTTTTTGCTGTGCCACAGGAGAGGAGGGTAAATATCAGAGAAGGTCATGGGGAGGAGAGAGGGAGGATGGAGTGATGGCCGGAATAACGAAGGAGAGAGTAGGAGGAGAGAACGAAATGGATGGGAGCTGGGAGGAATCAAAGGATGTGCGAATGGCTGCCAAGCTTGATGTTCGACGGGCCGCAAGATGAAATCAAAATTGATGATCTTTAAAGAACCTCTAAAGTTATCTTGATGATTCACCTTGTACTCGGGGGCGTGTGTATGTTTTTGTCCAATCAAAAGCTCTAGAATGAGATTGTCCCTCACCCTTATACCACCTGTTAGCATTAGGAATCGGCAAATCATGGTTCACAGCTTAGATCTACATTGTCTTTCAAATGTCTGGGGTCAGTACGATTTTTAATTATTATTATTTAGATGAAACATGATGCTTATAATGTTACAAATGTTATGATTTACATAAATGTTGTCATTTTGAACTTTCTCTTCATCAAAGAATCCTGAAACAAATGTGTCTCGGTTTGCAGAAAAATAGTACTGTTTTCAGCATTGATAATAATAAAGTTTTCAACATTGATAATAATAACTGTTTCTTGAGCATCAAATCATCATATATGAATGATTTCTGAACGATCATGTGACACTGAAGACTAGAGTAATGATGCTGAAAATTCAATTTGCATCACTGGAATAAATTACATTTTAAAAGTCAAATAGAAATGTTTGAATGTATTTTTAATCAAAGACTTTTCTCAAAAACATTAAAAAATCTAATATCCCTGATCAATTATGAATACTTTCCCCGGATTCAGGGACTTTGGGGTGGTACTCTGTTTTTCTACTGCAGGTACCAGGGTCTAAATGATGTTAAAGCTGAAAATTTCCCCCCTCAGAAAGTGCGTACTCATGAAGTAGTACTTTCTCAAAGTTCAAGAACTTTCGTGGGTGGGACTTGGGCACTGAACATGCTGATTGGTTGAGTTCATGCAGCATTTTATTTCAACCAACATTTTTTAAAAGTCTGTTGCGTTGAATGCACTAAGAGTTGTTTGAACTATTCGAATCAAAAATAGAGCTTAAAAAATAAGAACGCTGGACCGACGACGAGGTTCAGGCTATATTGAGCTAATATGCAGAGGACAAAATCCAGCGGGAGGTGGAAAGAACTGCGCACAGTCCTACGTCATCTTTCACGGTACTTTAAACTGTGATTGAAATGCAGACAGCAATAGGCATGGAGGAAAAAAGTTCCTGGGACAAATTGTTCCAGGTAATTTTGGTGGAAACGAAGCTAATGATTCATCAGAGCAATCTATTTTTTATTTTTTTTTTTAACTCTAACAGTTCTTTCTGTCTCTAAATTGATATTATTTTCTGATGTAACCAAGGCTGTGCAAGAGAGTAATTAACAAAAATACATTATTTATCTACTTTCAGTGATCCGGTGAAATTCTAATGATTGAAATCAAGTGTCGCGTAACATTATTTCCCACCGAATATTCTATTAAAGTTACTTTAAAGTTTGATAATGAAAGTTATATAGCATGCAAGCTTGGCTCAACCTCGGTTTGGCATACACAGTCATTGTATCTGAACAATCTGCTACTGATTTGGCCTACATTATGGGGCCAAAATTGACCAAAAACCTTTCCTACATGAGGCGGAAAGGACAGAAAGTTTTCTGTGAGGGATCAGTTTAGGGGTTTATATAGGGTCATGGGATAGTAAATATAATTAACATAGTTTTATAATCATTTTGCCAATTGAAATTTATTATAGTGTTTGGAGTACCAATGTGCATCCCTGTTTTTATTTTTATTTTTTAATTTTTTTTTTTAATTTTTGTTGTCAATGAATTTTTCACATCTATGAATAGGGAAGATCAATGAAAAGAGTGGGGAATGGGTTATGAGGATCAAAGCACATCCCCTTGAAGAGACACACCGGCACACACACACTGGTTCTCCTCCCAATAAACATGCACTACGGTCTGTCTGTCCTTTCTGAACGCACAGCAGGGGCAGCATTAGCTCTAATAATTCAATGCGTTTCTGTCGTTTTTTCCTTTCAGCCCTGAAGGAAGAGCAGCCTCCAAGAACAAATGAAAGAAACTTCCAGACTGTGATTTATTTCATTAGGCAAATGAGATGTGTGAGCCCTCTGGCAGTACTGACTCGAAACTGTCCACTCTCTCTCTCTCTCTCTCTCTCTCTCTCTCTCTCTCTCTCTCTCTCTCTCTCTCGCTTGCCTGTTCTCACTTCCTGAGCCTCTTTATACCTTTGCATTTCTCTCTCGTCTAAATGCGCAGAAAATGGCAACTCTTGGTGTTTGCATGGTGCATGTCCTGCGGTGGGCCGTACGTTCACATCCATGCATATGTAGCACGTCATGTCCAATCAAGCTCTGGAATGACTGGAACTGAAGTGTTTGCCAGGGAACAGCTGTTGCCGTGTTAGTGCAGAACAAAATGGCCGCCGTTCAGCTCTAGCCGTCTAACTGTACCTGACCGCCGTCAAGTGTGCGCCGAGAGCTCCTCTCAATTATTTTGACTAAGTGTGATGTGAAATGGGCCGTGCAGAGCCAGGAAACATGGATCTGATCGGAGCACAGTGGGCATCTGGCTTTAACAGAATAACTATATTTACTGCACTGTTGGTAGTTTACAACAAACAACAAAACTGAGTTTTGAATGTAACGACATGTGAAATTGATTTCTTCTAGTTAGAAGTGTTTGTGTTCAAGTAATCGTATAGAGTTTTGGGCCTCAGTCCAAACAATACATTGGAATTCACAGAACAGCATATGCTTCGCTTTTGATTATTTGGTTACTACCGAACGATTGGTGAACATATATTGGTGTAAAATGAGCAACAACAGGGCACCTCCTGCTTTTCTGTTTAATTCAGATTCTCTTCAAATGATTGCTCCACCATTGAAATAGTCAACCTAAAAGAGTAAATTGACGAAAGACTGGGACGAGTTACTCCAATACCTGGTAATGGTTGCATTTGGACACATTACGGAATGTAACAAGATTTTGGAATAAAAAAATCGAGATTGCATAGCTCATGTGCATGTTTTTGGCTTCAGAACAATTCATTTGACTTGCATATGGTTTGTTTTGTTTACTTGGTTACTACTAAATTATTGGCAAACAGCAACACAGTTGTGTTGGACAGGGAACAGCTGTTGCCATGTTAGCGCATAAACAAAATGGCTGCCGTTCAGCTCTAGTCGTCTAATTCAAACTGACGGCCGCCAAGTTTGCACCTAGAGCTCCTCTCAGTTATTCTTAATAAGACTGTTATAAAATGGGCCGTGCAGGCCCAGAAAACATGTGGTCGGAGCAACAGTGGGCACCTTGTCTTGACAGAATGGACAGAATTACAGGAAACCTGCTGTTTTTCTATTTTACTCTTCACTCGATTGCTTCACTATGACAAACTTCAACCTAAAAGGGTAAATAGTGTGGGATGAGTTACTCTAATGCCTGTTAATGAATTCCATCTGAACACATTTTAAAAAGTAACAGCTTGTATTGTATTTGCATGTTTCTGGACTCAGTCTGGACAATTATTTTGAATTTATATTCGAACAGCATGTTTTGCTTTTGTTTACCTGGTTACTACTAAATTATTGGCAAACAGCAACATAGGATGTTTGTGTTGAACGGGGAACAGATGTTGATATGTTAGCGTTAGAACAAAATGACCGCCCTTCAGCTCTAGCATGTCGAACTCTACCTGAACTGCTCCAAGTGTGTGCCTACAGCTCCACTCAATTATATTGAATAAGTGCAACATGAAATGGGCCAGAACACGTGGATCTGGTTGGAGCAATAGTGGGCATCTCGTTTTGACAGAATGAACAGAATTACAGGCAACTACTGCTTTATTTATCGAGCCACAGAAGGGAAAGGCCGACTGTAAGAATTTAGGTCCTGCTATTAGTATTGATCTCTCTTTCTCATTTGTCTCTCTGGTTCTCTTCTCACCAGGTTTTCCATCAGTGAGAGGGCGTGAGGGAAGGAGTGCCCCAAATTCAAACGCCCGCTGACCGCACTCCCCCACCACAGCATGGCTCTCTCTCTCTGGATCCTCTTTACCTGCACCATCGCCCTGAGCAACATCAGCCCCTCTGAACAGGGTTGGTACTCTACCTACTTCTCTTTAGATCACTGCACAGTTTGCATGTTTCTTTGGGATGGACCTCCGTTTGTGACCCAACTTTAACACTAATCCCATACAAAACAACACAAGTACACATTAAGCGGTATTTTGAACCACACAAAAACCTCTTATCTTTTTCCAATGATCCTTTACCACACTCTTAAAAAAAGTGGTTTTATACATTAACCCATTTGGGTTGTTTTTTGACAGTGCTGCGTCAGTGAATTTGATATTGATGGTTTTTGATTTTAAATAATAATAAAAAAAAAATATGTTCAGAACAGAGTTTTACCCCTTGTGCCTTGGACAGTGTTTGAAAAAAAAAATAAAAAAACAATAAATAAATAATAATAATTAAAAAAAAATATATATATATATATATATATATTTTTTTTTTTATATACACATTTATATATACATTTTTTTTTCTGCTTAAAGTACATGTACTTCCTAACCACAGGCCTTACTATTCTCATATGTAAGTGATGTTCTGCAAAACATCAAGCTTTAAAACACTTCTGAAAATTAGATCACTTAATGTGAAATCTGTTTTCTCTCAAGTACGTCGGCAGTAAAAGTTTCACAGCTTCTACTTCTACATCACTCTTGTCAACGTAGTCCATAGCAACCACAAAAACGTATTTTCACTCAATCTAGTGGTTATTGTGGTTTTCCCCCACTCTACCCCTTATATATAGGACAGGAACAGTTCATATACAATATTTTTTATTCAATGACAAGTCAGTCTTTTACAATCATAAAACACTCATTTAGTAACATTTTAGACCATGTCAGTTGCATCAAAAGCAGCTAATGGAAATCTATGGGAAGAAAACTGATATCAGTACCAGGCAGTTCCAGTTCATTAAATGACAATCTTATATTTTTATATTTTGGAAAAAAATGACATTAAATACAGCTTTACCTTGTGCCATCTCATCTGTCAAGCATTTAAATTTCAACTGTCAAATGCATAGTGTGACCACAGCGCTGACGCTAGAGCAGTGTTGCAAAGTTTGCGGTTTTCCCGCGATTTTTACCGTTTTGTTGTGAAAACCTGGAAAGTCTGCGCTAGTGCACTTAGCGCTCCAATTGTAGTCACGTGGCATCTTGTTACTTATGATAGCGATGCCGCGTCGTGTTTCAGCCCTAGTCGCGCATTCGTTTGGTGGCCGTGAAACTTCAATGGTGGTGCCGAGTGTAGATCTGGTGCAGAGTTTGCAGAATGCTAGCGTTCCAAACAGACGTTAGCTGTGACATATATGTAAACAAAAAAGGCAAAATGTGAGAGATATTTTCCTCTTACTACAGTGCTAATTTGATAGGAATACAATGTAATACAAACCTTCATTTCATTCAGGAATTTCCCCCTTGGTAAGTTTTCTCTCAGAACAGAACACAAAATGGCCGTTGACAAATGTATCCAGTTTTAACTGGTTTGGCACAGACTATCCAACATTGGGTTGGACTTAGCCAGTGCTGGGTATATGAAGGGGTTCATCATTTGTATTGACAGAAAAAATGACCCAGCCGGGTGAACCCAACATTCTTAGTGCAATTATTAAAACAATAAAGTTATTGACTACGTATGGATGAGTCCATTTCAAGTTACACTGGTAATACTGGTCTCCTCTATAACCAGCCAGTGCGGATCCGTGTGTGTGTGGTGGATGTCGGGATCCATGTGGCAGTAAAGCTGGTGTGGATGTGATGGGCCTGAGGTCTGGGGATGGGGGGATGTTGCAGGGGTCTGTCCAGCTAGTGCCCTTCCACTCCGACACCACCGCACCATCTGCTGCTCTGCGGGGCCCGTGCCAGGCCTACAGAGCAGGGAAGCGTGCAGCGTTTGCTTGTCCAGGTGTATTTGGTGGTCGCTGTATTTCCTGTGTTTAATTTGCCTGGTTCTGCTGCTGTGAATTGATGTGATGTACTCAGTGTTCCATTGGACACGTTTTGGCCCCGAGCACAGAGCCGCTTCATCAATGTGTTGTACGTGAGCGTGTGTGTGTGTGCATGAGTGCCTCCAGCTGTCTCTGTGACCTGGCTCTGGATTAATAATGCATTAATAATCAATTGAGTGTTATCAAGGTTGTGCTGCTAGCGCAGGCAATTTGGAGAAATAAGGAAGCCTTCGTTCCTCTATGGGCTCATTGATCGCCTTGTGTTGCCATTAAAGTGTGTCACAAATAACACACACTCACACAGAGCACATAATTCTGTTTCTCATTTATGCTGTTCTCACCTCCTTTGTGTGTGTGTGTGTGTGGGGGGGGGGGGGGGGGGGGGTAAACCCCAAATAGGTTTAGGTGTTCTGTGATGGGTAGGTTTGGGGATATAATATACTGTTTGTACAGTATAAAAATCATTATGTCTATGGAAAAACATTGAAACCCAGCGTGTGTGTGTGTGTGTGTGTGTGTGTCTGTGTGTACAGGTTTATTGTACATTGTGGGGGCTAGCTAGCGGTCCACTGGGATTAATAATCATACCTGATGTTTTTTTGAAAATGTTAAAAAGCAGAAAGTTGTCTGTGATGGGTAGATTTTGTGGGAGGGTTAGGGTAAGGGGATAGAAAATACAGTTTACAGTACACTATAAATCATTACTCCTATAGAGAGTCCTTACAACGATAGTGAACCAGACTCTCTCTCTCTATGTGTGTGTGTGTGTTTATGCAGTGGAGTATAAAATTGTGACGACTAGCCTCAGTCTCCCTTATATACACAGTATATGTATCCATCCATCCACACACACACACACACACACACACACGTTGTGTTTTCATTTTTTATGGGGCCTTTCCATAGGCGTAATGGTTCCTACCCATCACAGAAAATGTTCTGCTATTTTAGATTTTCAAAAAAGACAATTCTGTATGTTTTATAAGCTTGTTTCCTCATGGGGACCAAAAAAATGTCCCCACAAGGACATTTAGTCCCCATAACGTAGGGAATACCCGCCCGCACACACACGTGTGTGAAATTCTGAAATAAAAAATATTCATGACACTATTATAAAATTATTTGACAAATTTGACATTTTAATGACATTTTGTCATTAATGACATAATGACATTAATGACATTTTAATGACAAATTCAATTTGTACCACTGGGAAAAATATTCATGACACAGTTATAATGGTCTCATGACAGCCACATGACAGTTTAATGTAATGTTAACCCATAAAAGTAAAAAACCCAAAAGTAGTTTCTTAAGTTTCATAATTAATCTGTTATATGATGTTTATGACAAATGTATGACAGGTTATGATGTATTGGTTCATGTCAAGTTGTCATAACAAAGACATCTCAAACAATGTCATCTTTGCATTAAAAAGGACATAATTGAGCGAATGACACTTGTCAGTCACAATGTCAGTTGTCATAAATCCTCCTTCATATTTATGACATATCATGTCATGATTATGAAGGTGTCATGTCAGTCTTATGCACCCCTTCAAGGAAAGTGTTACCATAAATGTTTCTTGAGCAGCAAATCAGCATATTAGACTGATTTCTAAACGATCATGTGACACTGAAGACTGAAAATTCAACTTTGCATCACAGGAATACATTTTATATACCTTTAAAAAAAAAATGATATACTTTTTTTCAAAAATCTTACAGACTCAATTTTTGAATGGCAGTATAGATATAGAAATCAATATATATTTACACATTTTAGTTTTGTCTTATTGGTACAAGTACTTCTGATTCTTATTCGGTGCATATACAATTTTGCTTGACTTGTTTTTGTTTTACAATCAGTCTTTTCTGTAGGTTAAACACATCTTTTGTTATATTGTGTTTCTGGACCATGTGTGTCCTTAATAAAGTTTTGATTGATTGATTGACTGTGTTATAAAAATAAAATATAGCAGAAATATTCTAGAAGTATACTAAACATTACATTCTGTTCTGTCACTAATTAAATGTTAATGATGATCCTGTGATTTGATGATAGTGTGAATTTGCTTTTTTGCTTCATTTGAAGCGACAAGATAGTTAAGGAGTTTTTGCTGCTCACAGTAAAGTGAAAGGGAAACAAACCAAATACTAATATATTATGAAAATCACGTTAATTTCTCAAATTATGATGATGACAAAAAAAACAGCCTTAGACTTTCAGACCCTACTGTATATATAGCTGACAAATACACATATATATATTGTTCTTTTTTTCTTCTTTTGTCAGAAGGCGGATCTTTGTCAGAAATAAATAAAAAAAAATGAGTGTTGTTGATATGCCCTAATTAAAAAAAAATCAACACACACTCTAATTAATAATCAAAACTTGATTCGGTAGATTAATGAATGGAAATGAGTGTTTTCTTATTAGATTTTTTGTCTCGTTCTTATTTTGTTTTGTTTGTTTTTTCTCCCAAATTTTTACAGAATATATGATCTGTCACTTTGTTTGACAGTTTCAGGGTTTCGCCTGGGGAAATTTGACAACTTAAATTTGACAAAAAAAAAGATTATATGTATTTTTTTCTAAGTAGCCTCTCTGTTTTTTTCTAAATGCATGCAATAGAGTTATATGATTTTTATGGTTGGATTTTTTCCTCCACAGCTTCCAGTGTTTAAATGTCAAAACTAAAAATCATGAATTGCTCATAGGTGTGTGTGTGTTTAGATGCATACAATATATAGACACAGACACACTGCTGAGAAAAATATCTTGAATTCTGATCCCCTTAATACTTCCATTCATCCACATTTCCACAGTCTTGTTTCTTCCTTTCGTCTAACACTATCTGGTACTCTAACAGCTCAGTCAAACACTCTCCAGTGTGTCTCATACTTTTTACTCAGTCTAATACTCCGACGCCTCCATGTAACACTCTCAAATGTGACATAAAATCACTTCTCAGTCTGACGCTCACCCCTTGATCTCACACTCCTAGTATTGTCGCTCTTCACTCTAATGCTCACTCATTTGTCAGATATTCTCCCTCGAAGACTTAATTTATGGCTTTTCGATTGAGTGAGATCTTGAGATGTTGAGTGACACAAATTAATGTTGAACATCGCTCACGGCGTGGATAGTTTGGTGCCGCTCTGAAATGTCGTAGGGTAAGCAGCACTGCCGGTGATTGTCGTACCGTTTGATTGGTTCGCTGAGAGGAAGGATTTTCTACGGTGTAATCAGTTTGAAGTCAACACAAAGTGCTGTTTGCAACCCATTTTACTTCTGAAATTTGATGTGTTTCTGAGTGAAACAGGATGTTCAACAACAGCAGCAACAATAAAAACTCTAGCGTAGAACTTCAAATCCTTCAGTATTTGGATTTGATGGCGAAAAATTGGTATTACTTTTGTGCCTGCATGAGCACCACGGCAAATCAGTGCACTACAGTCCTGACAGAAACATTTGCCTGGTATCTTTTTGCCTTGCTGCCTATAATAGATGTCACAATGGATTTATTGATTTGGCAGTAGTGTTCAAGTATCACTCTCCATGGCTTTTCCAATATCCATTCAAGAAACATTAATTAGACGTAGTACTCTAACACCACAGTCCAAAATAATTATTTCTCAGATTTGTTCTTTTTAAAGCTGCTGTGTTTGATGTTAAAATGCAAAAAATGATTGTGCAGAGACAACTATAATAAAGCCAGCTCTACTTTCTGAAACACTGTGCTGTCTTTAAATATTTTAGGGTTTAGGGTTCATCTACCACTCAAAACCAAGGCTGTTAAGGTTTACTCAGTGGTTGATAACCATTCAAAATTAGATGTTTTACCATTATATTATTATTATTGTTATTAGTAGTAGTAGTAGTAGTAGTAGTAGTAGTAGGATTACCATTGTGGAGGGCTCTTAAAAGTAGACTTAAACAAAGACGTTTCAAATGAATTTGGTCGATTTGATTCGTACACTTTATTTTTTTTATTTACTTTTTTTTTTTTTTTTTTTTTTGAAAATGGTGGATATTGACAACTACATATTGTCTCAATAATTGAATTCCAAATAATTATTCCCATGCAAAAAGATGCATTGTAGTAGTCATACCATTAAGGGTTAGTTCACCCAAAAATGAAAATAATGTCATTAATTCCTCAGCATCATGTCATTCTACACCCGTAAGACCTTCGCTCATCTTTGGAACACAAATTAAGATTTGTTTTGATAAAGTCCGATGGTTCAGTGAGGCTCTATTGACAGCAAAATAATTAACACTTTCAGATGCCCAGAAAGATACGAAAAACATATTTAAAACAGTTCATGTGAGTACAGTGTAACCTTAATGTTATAAAGCGAAAAACAAAATAATGACTTTTCAACAATATCTAGTGATGGCTAGAGCTTTACGAATCTTTTGTTTCAAATCAGTAGTTTGGAGTGCCAAAGTCACATGATTTCAGTGCACGAGGCATCTTTACATCATAAGTGAAATTTCAATAGTTCACGTAACTTTGGCAGTTTGATACTCGAACCGAACTACTGATTCCAAACAAAAGATCTGTAAAGCTTCATGAAGCAGTGTTTTAAATCGGCCATCACAAGATATTGTTGAAAAGTCGTTATTTTTAATTTTTTTTAGGTTCTGTATCATCTGCAAAGTTAAGACGCTCAAAGTTCAATGCAAAGTGAGATGTTATTTTAAAGAATTTGCTTTTTAAGGACTACAACAAACAGCTGGTAGGGACTACAACGAGCTTCTAACATCACCAACCCTAAAATTGACATAAACCCCACTCCCGAGTACATGTAACAAAGAGGGGAGGCCATGTTGTTGTAGTACAGTGTTGTTGATACATGCCGTCATTTTACACCAGACTGCTTCTCAAACGAAGATCAATTCACTGGATTTGTACAAAAGTTGAACATGACGGCACAAGCAAGTCGATTAGTTGAATTAACTCCACAGCAACTATGTAAAATTACCCACTAACCGTTCAGAAACATCCAGTGTCATTCTAAAAGTTGTAACTTCCTCCTGAGTCTCTCCATCACCGTCCAACAACAGTTTGAACAATGTAAGGCTGAACACGTTACTGACAATCCTCATTTTGGCTGCATGAGATTCTCCCGCTTTGTTTTTGTTGAGTAACTGAAGCACAAGATGTTAAAGCTCTGCCCTCTTCTGGAAAATGGAAAGTTTAACAAGTGAAATCATAATATACCAGCCCTTTAATTACGGTTTTTGCTCACACCCAAATGGGGCAAATTTGTCAAGCTATATTAAATGATCTGTGGGGTATTTTGAGCTGAAACTTCAGACGTATTCTAGGGACACCAGAGACTTATATTACATATGGGCATTAAAGGTCCCATTTAAGAGACGACAACCCGTGATGTTCGAACCGGAGCTGTTCAGTCAGATTCGGAATTATGCGTATTCATGTCAACAGTATCAACAGCAAAATGAATCTGCAGCAGTCAGGTACAAGCTCTCTGTGTTCATTATTATTGTAATGTTATGTGCTTTGAGACATGAGGTAGTTTACCACTGTCTCGTGTGACGCTTTGCGGAGAGCAGTGTGTGTGTGTGTGTGTGTGTGTGTGTGTGCATTCATGTGTTTTGGAGGAGGCGTAGGTTTGGAGACACTTTGGAGGGAGGGTGGGATGTTCATGCATTCATTGGTTTCATGATTGTGTTTTCGCAGATTTGTTGGCTTCAGCCTCTTTCAGGGCTTATTGACTTTTAATATCAAACACGTCAAGCCTGTGAATTTCTTATTCATCCATTCATATTTCATCACTTGTGTCTTTAAGCAGTCCTGAAAGCTGGATGTAGTACACACATACTGCAAAATAAACCATAAAATGAAAATCTGCATCGACTGACACAAGTATCATCCTCATTATATAATTAAGTAACTTCTGTTCTGCTATTTGACAGAGGTGATGCAGGGGAACATGTCATTAAAAGTAATAAAATGAAAGAAAGAAACTAAACATAGAGGTCCACCAGAAAACCTAACCCTCAGTGAGGCATAAGCAGATTGTACACGAACAAATGAGATTATACGAGTTTTCCAACAAATTAAAAAAAAAAAAAAAGTCACAAATTGCCATGTGTATTTGTTATTGGAGTTGGAAAAACTCACTGTTCCAAGATTTCTGGAATGTAGCATGCTGAAACATTTTGATGTATTTGTCTGGAACTCAACATTTGTCATATTGCGTTAACGGCTCAGTCAATTGACTAAAAAAAAAGCCTGGCTGCAGAACAGAACACCCCTGAGCAAACATGGCAGATTTCAAATCATATGTTCCTGTGGCATCCGAACAACTGCTGTTGAGAGGCATGGGAATGCTAACGGATAGCTTTCTTCAGGGATAATACACCTCCATCATCTGAAGAAGGGGTTAATGCTGTTAATGCTGTTCAACACCTTCACACTGCAGTGCAACACTTTGTTGTCAAGAATGTTGTGGAGAGTTGCATTAATGTCTCATCTGGAGCATGTCTCAGAATCAGCCTGCAGACTCTTAAAGACACAGACACACACCTTTTGTAAACAGACAGCCAGAGTAGCCCCTTCCTGTGCTGCTTGTAAATGTGCAGATAGGCTGTGAAACCGCATTAGTGCTCTTTAATGGGCTGGTGTATTGACCACTCATGGGTGCATGATGAAGTCTTGACATAGCGGTTTCATTTAGTGTGTGTGTGTTTATTTATCTCTCTCTCTCTGTGTGTGTGTGTGTGTGTGTTTGTGTGATTGCAGCAGCGGGCCTCCTGACTGCTCCTATCTGTCCTCATCTTACACACACTTAAGTCCTCACTTCATGGTTGCTCTTGTGGAAAGACCTGCGGTTCTGTAGTGCGCACATGCACACTTTTTCTCTCATTCTCTCTTTTTCCTCCTCATCTTGAGTTCTCATTCAGCTCTAGAGGACCAGCTGTTTTGCCTTATTTTTCTCCGAGCTCTTTCCTGCCTGAATGTTTAATGAGAGAGGAATTTGTTTGGGCTGCATGGATGCAGCATTCATGGGCTTTTGAAGCAGTGAGGGTTGAATTCATGCATGTATTGGCTGATTTTAATGCATAAATAAAGCCGCAGTTCTAGTGCTTAATCAGAACCGGGATGCAGTTTGAAGGGGAGTCTTACAGTTTGCTCAAAGTGTGAAGCTTTTATTTATTTATTTATTTTAAAAGTGTGATGTTAACTGTATGTGTGCTGCTGCTGCTATGATCCACACCACTCTTGGGTCTGTCTTTAGCTTATACAGCTACAATATTTACTGCTCTTTTTCCTCTTGTTTTCTAATGTTTTCTTGTCATCTTGCCTAGAGTTGTCTGTCCTCTTTTTGTAGTTTCCTTATTGCTTTTGTACTTCTCTATTCTCTTCTCCTTATCCTTATATTGTCTCTTCTCCTCTCCTCTTTCATGGCTGTTGGTTGCGCCATGTTCTTCAAAGCGTGAGCTGAGAGCAGTAGATCACAGACAGGTCTATGCGAGTGAAAGGTTAATGGATGGCCTTTGAATATATATTGGGAGTGTGGGAGGAGGGGGAGCGAGCGAGAGTGGCGGCGGTGTGTTCTTTCAAATGAGCCTTTGAAGATGCTTCTCTCTCCTGTCTGTGTGTGTGTGGTTGTGTGTCTCCACTGATGAGAGACTGAGGCTGTGTCTGAAGCCCTGCATTATCTGCTGTCTGGTCTGGTCTGCACATTTTCTTTTATTCATTTTGTGTGTGAGTGTGTGTGTGTGTGTGGGGGCATTATGGAGACGTCTGGTTTTCAGACCAGTTTGTGATTGTGTCATCACTTTGTTCTGGTATGTACTGATGTTACATTT
Organism: Opsariichthys bidens; assembly: GCA_037194245.1. Taxonomy (NCBI): domain Eukaryota; kingdom Metazoa; phylum Chordata; class Actinopteri; order Cypriniformes; family Xenocyprididae; genus Opsariichthys; species Opsariichthys bidens. The sequence goes on from CM074277.1 coordinate 27,912,993, forward strand.
ACACATGAGCTTGTGTGTGTGTGTGTGTGTTCTCTAACACCATTTAATAATCATCAGCAGTAGCCAATGGCAGAGAGAGAGACTGATGGGGACAGAAAGCATATAAAAAAGAAAGACTCGAAAAGACATAAATGTAACCAAAATGAGGAGACATAAAAACAGAATAACCTGTCACCTCGAAGCACAGCTATTTGGGACTAAAAAACAAACAAACAGAAAACCTAAACTAGAGACGCATTTGTGAACACACGTACTTTGCCTAGATTTTGCCTAGCTCTTGTTGGGTGTTCAAGATCTGCGGTGGTCAGTTGTAACAAAGTTCGTAAATATGGGAAGAAGGAGGCAGGAACCGGCGAACATTCAACAAGTTTTAATATTCAAATAAAACCAACAATCAAACAAAAGTATAAGGGTGGCAGTTCCTCACGGCGACTTCCGCCCACACAAACCAAATAACACTCAACATAAAATCCCAGGCCTGGTCCTCTCTCGTCCTTCACTGTCGTCGCTCCTCCTTTATGCTTCCGGAGCTCCTCCGTGGGGAACTCGAGACCGGTGCGCCGAGCACCTGAAGCTCGTTAACTCTCGCGTCACCGGCCTCGCGCCGTTCCCTCACGGCTCTCGCCCGCCCTGCTCTTCACATCAGTATCTATCAAAAGTGCTCCAAGGAAGTGCTCCAGTGATGAACCAGCGACATGGTCATGGGCGGCCAAGGCTCATGGATGCACGAGGGGAGCGAAGGCCGGAACGTGTGGTCCAATCCAACAGACGAGCTCCTGTAGCTCAAATTGCTCAATAAATTAATGCTGGTTCTGATGGAAATGTGTGAGAATACAAAAAAATGCATCGCCGCTGACCAGTCAGGGTGCCCATACTAACCCCCGTCCACCGCCGAAAGAGCCACCTAGCTTAGCATTGTTGACCATCTACACCCTTTCATGGAAACAGTATTCCCTGGTGGCTGTAACCTCTTTCAGCAGGATAATGCGCCCTGCCACAAAGAAACATTAGTTGAGGAATGGTTTGGGGAGCGTAACAACGAGTTTGAGGTGTTGACTTGGCCTCAAAATTCCCCAGATCTCAATACAATCGAGTATCTGTGGGATGTGCTGGACAAACAAGTCAGATCAATGGAGGCTCCACCTCAGAACTTACAGGACTTAAAGGATCTGCTGCAACATCTTGGTGTCAGATACCACAGCACACCTTCAGGGGTTTAGTGGAGTCCATGCCTTGATGGGTCAGGACTGTTTTGGCAGCAAAAGAGGGACCAACACAATATTAGGAAGGTGATCATGATCTTATGCCTGATCGGTGTATTTTTTTCTGTGTATTACACATCATAGGTGCAGTAAGTGAAATGTTATATATGTAAATTAATAAATAGTAATTTTGAAAGAGATGTTTAAATTTATGTTCTCTCTCATAAGACTAGAGTCATATCAATGATTAGTGGCCTAGAAAAGATATTTTATTCTATATACAGCACATATAGCTGGTGGGTGCTACTAAATTTATCTTTGTAACCCTCTATTGTCAGACACTTTTGGTTTTGGAGCGAATTTCTTGTGAGTGACAGGTGCATAGGATATTTATAACTCAAGTATAAAATTCAGTAGAAAACCCAAGACCAAAGATACTTTGCGCTATGTTAAGTATCGTATTTGTGTAAAAATATCTGACGCAGCATCAAAGAACATTTTACAATCACATGGAGGAAAAATTTACAGAGATTTGTGAAAGTAACATATCACATCTGGGTGCTTGCCACAATCAAATTACCGCTTACTGATTCTGCATTCATTCTGTTGATGCAAACGTTTGCCAGAGGCTTCAGATTGGTTTTACATAGCAGGCTACAATTTTTTTCTTGATTATTTCCCCCGCCAAATGGGGGAAAGAACATAGAAATTATAAAAAAGCTCTTGCTCAAAATTAATCTTATATAAACTCCCTTTAAAAGAGCAGATTTACACACATTTTAACCACGAACGTGACAAAAACTGCTGAATGTCTTTTAGACAACAGACTTTGATTTCACTCAAAAACGATGTCATCTAGATGAAAACGCAAGTGTCAAACAGGCATCTTGGCATTGCACTTCTGCTTTCAGAGTTAGAAAGTGTAGAAACAACTCTATTTAAAGCCAGTGATTTGATGAATCCAACTTTATTTCTCCTTGACTTACGCACTCCAGTCTCCCCTCTTGGCCTACTTGCTCCCTCCCTCTCCTCTTTTTGATTAGGGAAGGCAGTATTGAGTTTCCATTTATATCCGTTTATAATGCGGCTGCCATTAGCTTATGACAGGCCGGACTAACCAAAGTCTCTGGTGGCATTATGCCGCTGGTTTTATCCTTTGCCCTATGAAGTAGTTTTATTACTTCTACGCAAATGAAATCACAGGACTCAGAAACTGTAGCGTGCCCTAAATTACTCTCTCTATCACACTGGCTATATTTCACATTAAGGGGGTAGAAAAAAAAAAATAATGCTATTAAGGAAGGCTTTAGTCTCAAGGTGAGACATTGTTTGGGGTAAATGTATTTTAACACAAGGTTAGTTTGGGAACGAGTGTTCTGCCAGTCGTGTTGTGCGAGTCACGTCCTGTCCTCAACGGGAAACGCGTGGCACTCTGTGTGGTCGGCCCCTTCTCATTAGTCTCTCGCTCTGACCGAGTCCTAATCTTAATCCTAGCAGTTCCAGTCGTCGTTCTCTCTCGGCCTGGCCATGAGGCTGATGGAGGGTGCAGAGACGCTGAGTGTGGGGTGTGATGTGTCGCGCCGGGAGAGGCGTGTGGTGTGATGTGGACACATGGGTGTGTGAGTGAGACGTGGGATGCAGTGCTGGGCTGTAATTGGGTTCGGTGCGGGTGGTTGTGATAGCCGGAGAGCTAGGGACAGAATGTAGAGAAAGAAACAGGCGTCGATTGGAGAGGAGAGGCACAAAGTGACCTTCAGCTTTTCTGCTCAAGGTAAAAGTTTTTTGTTTTGAAATCTCTTTTCTCACCCTCTATCCCCTAGTTATACTACGTGCATGAGTAGGCCTCTGCTACTCTTTTCATGTGTTTTGGGGCATTTTCCATTTTTATTGATAGAGAGAACACTAGGTTTTTAAGTTTTCTGAAGAAAATGTGAATGGTAATTGCCTCTGGAGTTGCCAAGGTGGTTGCATTCTAGCTCCTCCTCTTATATACAAAATATTTTCACCTTTTGACATGTACTTTGTTCAGTCTGTCATGTGAACCGCTAAATTAAAATCTGCTTTCGCGCTTGGCACTGAGCCAGAAGCGAATGTTCTCAGCTCTTGGCATACACCACAAAGGTCACTGGGATTTTGCCAAGTAAGACATGTTCATGGATCAACATATTTTGTTAATCCTGGAACGACGTTCCTGACTGAAAATGTTGTCCTAAACCTATCCCTACCCCTTAACCTAACCCTACCTGTAAGCTATCCCTAAAATCAGCAGGAAAATAACACTGATGTAGAAGCACCGAACCCTGGTTATAAGCCTAAACTTGACATAAACTGTAAACTTGTTGCTCAAATCTGATTGGTTGATTGGAATTTTGTCCCGAGATCAACAAAGATGTTGATCTAGTAACATGTACTTGGGGAAATCATGTTTGCATATCAGTAATGTTCAGTTTTTCTCTATTCTTCTCCAGCCAATTGCTTTAATGCACTGTAAAAATTATACAAATTTTAGCAGCTGTGGTTGCCAGAAGAATTTTGTAAAAATTACAGAAAAACACAATTACAGAACAGAATGTTACAGTATAATTTACAAACAAGAACATTTGAATGTAAACCGACAAATTCAACAACGCACACTGCTACTAAAAATAAAGTTTTGTACCTTTAACATATACTGACAACCACCATAATAGTGCGGGTGGTAAAAGAGAAAGCCACATGAAGAATCAGAATGCATCACAAGTAGCTTTTCCAAGAGCGGAAGTATATACTAATATATAGAAGGTGCAAAGAGTCATTCACGCAAAAACACGTCAACAGAACTTAAATAATGCAATAAACATTCATTAAACAACAGAAGATGTAACATAAATCCCGAATGTGCATAACCGATACCAAAAACTATTAAGAAAAATACTTTCAAATGTGGAGTGTCACACAGGGAATTGTGGGAATATCAGTTTACAGCTTTTTACTGTAAATTATATGTAAAATGAACATTTTACTGTAAAATTACATAAAATATCTGGTTAGAGCTTTTACAGTTTTACCCTGCATATAGTACAGGAATGTACTGTTAACCTATTAACAATATTTTTTTTCTCCGTAGTGTTTTTACAATATTTTACAGTTAAAATCACTTTCAATTTGTTTTAGCTCTGACAGCTCGGATTCTCTGCATTGCAGCACAAACTAACATGTCGATGGCCATTGTTATAACTTACAGATCAATTTACATGATTATTATAAAGGTGTAAAGAAAAATATGCTTACACATATCACAGATATATCACAATAGTTAACAAGTTTGTGAATATGTTGCATTGGGAGTATTAAGGTGCATTCGAAAATAACAGTCGCCTTTAAAAAATTTCACACAAGAGGCTCAGCTAGAACTTCCATGTGAAAGGATTAAATCATGTAAACACGTGTCATAACAACTGTGCAAAAATGCTATCAAATCAGTGGCAATACATGTTAAAATAAATAGACATGCTGTATGATCATGCAGTCAGTCAAACTTTCAGTCAAACAAATTTGATTGACAGACTCGATTAAATGTATCGCTGTAGATCAGTGACAAGCTGATGTTCAGTGATATTCAATGGCACAGTAATAATTATATTCATATGGGGCAATTATGTATTGATATATGATTAATTGCATGTTTTGAATTATTAATCCGCTTACCATGCAAGTCATTTGTAATTGACTGCCTTAATATTAATGTTTCACTAAAATATAGTTACAGTAATTGCTACAGTCTTGGAATAGTCTGTTGCCGAATGCTCGTCTGGAAAGTATACAATATTGTATCCAAAAATTTGGCCATTTAAACAGACTTGCTAGAACTGGACCAATTAGAACGGTTTGGTCATATACAAGTAATTTCAGAGAGGCCAAACTTGCTGACACGTGGGCTCTTTCTGAACCGTTCACATCACTGTTGTGCTGGCGTGGCAGCCATGCCGGCTCTAATGGTGCTGTTTCTAAAGCTCGAGCTGTGTGCTAATGAGCAACTGAGTGATTAAGTGGTGCACTGAAAGAGGAAGAAGAAGCTGATGGCATTCACACTCAACCCTGCAGTATCTTTATCCCTCACAACCTGCTTTTTACAGACCTGCCTCTCAATATTAGAGCTCCTAATTGCTTAATCAATCATTGCTTCATTAATTTATAGGCAGCTCTGATAATCAGGTATTTTAAGCTCAATTCAGTTGATTGACTAATATTTTTTTTGAATAGAGTTCTCCTGCAGATGAATTATTTAGTGGCAATCGTTCCTTGTCATAGAGCAAAGCATCTCACGTGACTCATGTGACATGTGACAAATGAATGATCTGTGCGCCAATGCATCGCACATGACTAGAAGACAATTATATTGTATCTTTTTCTCATGAAAATTTTTCAAAATGAATATATTTATTAATTAAATAATAAAGTGTATTAAGTGTATTAAAACAAAGAAAAAAAACACACACTTGCAAACTTTTCAGGATCTGAGTATGCCGACTACCAGAGTTGTAATGTATGCATGGATTCATAGTATTCATAAAAAAAAATGGTGAAAAGTATCCGGAGGATCTACTACTTTCAATGAGATTATGAAGTATGCATTTGATGAAAATTTTACTGTCGTATGAGGCCATGTGAGAGGAGCCAGCAAACGTTATTACACAACTGACACTGTAGGTCACACGGTGGATGCAGTACGTCTGGATTTCATTCATACTACACACATATATATTATATAGAAAAAACCTTTTGAAATGATCAAATGAAGTAGCTACTCAGACAGTATGCAATTTTTAGACTCAGTTTCTCTCACCTCATGATAATATCATTATTTGACCTTTTTGGGACACGCAAGGTTAGATCAGGTTGTAATTTGATATTTGTATAATCATAAAATATATATAAAAGATTTTCAAAACCATATGAAACCATCATGAACGCCAATGTTGGGGGTCACCCATTACAAGTGAGTTACGTAATTAGATTACTTTTTTAAAGTAACTACAAAAGTAACACATTACTTTTAAATTTACAACAAAATTTGTTTTTATTTTTTGATATTACATTATTTTTTAAATAATTAATGCAAGTTACTTTGTTTTCCCATTTATTGACTGACACTTCTCCTGTCTCCATATTGAGAGAAATCGGGAGTAACTGCAGGAGGCGTTGTTTTTACGCTGTGTAAACATGATGGTTATTGTAGTTCTACCAGGAAGACTCATTTACATGGTTTTTATTCTGTAGTATTAACAGATGGTAGTGAGTTACAATGATTCTTGTATAGTTGTAGAAAAGATTTTTGGCGTATAGGCTTCATCCTTAATCCAAACCCTGCTGGATGCAGATTCGGCTGATCCTGCCTGAAGATTAAATATTAAATATTTTGTATTAAGGATTAAATATTTTGACTGTTGCGATCCCAAATTAGACCTATGACCTGTAACTCTACCTGAATCAATCAAGTACTGTTCGCTGTTGGCCAGAGGAGAACTGGCCCTCCGACTAAGCCTGGTTTCTCTCAAGGTTTTTTTTCTCCATTTTTTATCACCTGTTGGTCACCTGATGTCACCTGTTGAAGTTTTGGTTCCTTGCCGCTGTTGCCTTTGGCTTGCTTAGTTGGGGACACTTGACTTGATATTCAACAATGTTTTTGATCTGCCTACATTGACACCACTGTATGCGAACTGAACTAAGCTGTTTTCTCCATTTCTGATATACAGAAATTAACTAAATTAATAACTATTGATTTTTAAAACGGAATGAATCAATACAGAATTTATTTAAGCTGGCCAACGACACCATTTTCTTTAAGAGCTACTGTGCCGCCAAAAATTATTTGCCAATTATTACTGTACACCTGCTTTGACACAATTTGCATTGTAAAAAGTGCTATATAAATAAAAGTGACTTGACTTGAAGATGAAGGCAGAGGCAGAGCCTATTCCAGATGAATGGACAGGGTCCAACCTGGTGGTGGTGAGGAGGATGGAGGGGGACATCAGCGTCATTGACTGCAAATGTAAACGGAGAGTTTAGTACTTATATTCTCCAGGTGTTTTCTTTGAGTGTCCAGACTTGTTAGTCTGAATGAATGATGTGGCATTAAAGTCTTCCCTCTGGACTAAATGTTAGTAAACATTTACTTATCTCAGAAAAAAAAGATTCATTATTCCTCAAAATGAGTCAAAACAGTGAAATGCGAACTCAGATTATCACCCAAACCTGCAATGATTAAACGTAAATTACTCAAATATATGTATTTAATCTTACTTTATTAAATGTATTTGCCACTGACCTACTGAAAATTACTTTAGTTGAACATGCGAGCGCAGCCGAGGTGAGAGAAGGTAATGCAAAAGTAACAATGCATTACTCTCCACAAAAAGTAACTAAGTAATGCAGTACTTAATACAATATGTGTAATACAATATTATGCTGAATTACTTTTAAAAAGCACACAAAGAGTACATTACTAATAACTTGGTACTTTAAATGAGATTTTTCTGTTTCTTTATCTTAAACACTGTTGTTTGCAACCATGCTGTAGACACAGATGATCCGATCGTGGTTATCTTTTCCTCCTCATTTCTATTGGCTCTTGAGTTATTGTGAAGCTCTTGGAATAGTGTTGGAACCCTGTGGATCTTTAATGAGCCAATCGATGGTATATTTGACCATCTACAACACTAGATACAAGTGTCTCCATTTCTTTTCCCCTGCTGCACCCTTCTTTTCAACTGTCTCACCCCATTTGCGTCTTGCCTGTCCTGTCTACCTCTGTCTGTGTCCTTGTCTGTGTCGGCCTGTGAGTGTGTGTTCAAGACTGAGGGCACGGCCTCTCTACTCTGCTCTCTAAACCTCCCCCAGGCTTTAATTACTGCATTTGGATAATGAGTCAAATCCAATCACTCTTCTCCACTGTTCTGAATTAGTATACAGCTCCTATTATGGCAGCACCAGCCCCAGTTTCGTCACACCAGCTGCCCCGCAGTGACACGTCTTCATTTCGTGCTCCTCTTTCTTTCACTTCACTTAGAGAAAGACAGAGGATGGTGGGAGGAAACAAGAGGAAAAGAAATGTGATGGAAAAATCATTCAAGGGGGAAATATATGAATATGGAGCGGAAAGACCTGTTGATGGAGAAAAAAAAGGAGGTTACACGCAGTGTCCATGCATAGATGCTTTTTGAATGAAAGATGGTGATAGTGAAATGATATTTCCATTCCATGCAGTGTATTTATTTATAACTCAGAGCAGTGGCTTACAGGCAATGTTGAGGAAGGTGCTTTAGAACTGTAGCCTGTCATACATCCTACTCATCTTTTAAAGTAGTCACTGTAGATTACACAAAGCTTCAGTATATAAAACGTATTTAGGTACATGACAAGTGAAAAAAAAGAAAAGATAACCATTCTAAAAAAGAAGTACACAAAATTTTATTCAATGTGTGCTTATAGTGTGTGTCGTTTAAAAAAAAGTGTTCATTTCTTAAGTTTTTAAGTAGTGTGTTATTTGATATTACAATGTTTTAAATGTGCTAAATTACCAATGCATCATTACAAATGAATTAATTCAAATATATGATATGATAATATATGATACAATTTCAATAGAAATGATATAAAGGTATCTTTTAGTTTATCATAAATGCTTGTCAATCCTATTGAAAACACAACAGAAGTAGCTATGAAAGTCATTTAAATATGTAAAGCCTAGATAAGTGGGTCAAAACGCACTCTTAAGTTCAGCTAATTGACCCTTCACTAGGAGTTTGATTGACAGGTGATCTAACCAATCATAACCCAGAATCCACCATTTTGTCCGACAAAGCAGTCAGGGGAGTTAGTAGATTAATGTTTGTGAATTTGAACTTGATAAATTGTGTGTACTCACGTCTTTCCGCGCTTGAAACAACATTCCTTTATTTGATGCTATAAATGAACTAGTATGAAGAGATGGTTGATTCACGAGCCGCTTGAAGGAGCTTCAGCGATCTGTCACGACACATTAAAGAGACACTATATGGTATTTATTGTTTAAACTTCTTTAAAAAATTAAATTAAAATTTTAAATATTAAACTGTTTCATATCAAAAGTAGCCTGCTCTGTCTTGTCTGTCGACGTGTTGTCAGTGTTCTTTTTGCTCCGGGATGTATTTTTCACTGTGTGAGAACATGATGTGTGGCGTGAGAGCGCACGGCTTGTCGGACATTGCAACAGTAAATAAAGGGGGCGGGTCTTTGCGAACAGTCAATTTCAATACATACAAATTTAACGGATGGTTCTGGCCCTTGATTTTGATTGGTTGAGCCGCGTTCAAAGCCCTTGTCAAATTCCTGAAAACATAGTTGATCGCATTACATAAGTATCGCTGCGCCAATGAATGTGTTTAATGAGTTTTCCCGTGCCCTGGTGACACTGACTGCGCTAGTCAAAGCATCTTGCGTCTTGTTCCGTGTTCACGAGTTTCATTATAAAAGTCTTTGCGACTGAGTGACTCGCTCATAAAGACAGTCTTTGCCGTCATCTAAAGTCTTAATAAATGTAACTTCTGTTGCTGTTCACAATCAGGGACTATTTTTTCCAGTAGAAGGACACTTTTTAAGGATTTTACTTCATGAAAGTTGCATTGAGTCACATTTTTTGTCTTTAATATTTGTATTGTGTGGTAACCGTTTTATAATAAGCCCCGTGAAGCCATGGTTTACAGTGAATTTTTTAACAGCTAAGGGGGTTTTAGTCACTCCCCTCTGTGTCGTGCCAAACAATTATAAATTCACTGTAAACCACGGCTTCTTGGGGCTTATTGCTTTATTAATTGTAAATAACATGCAATTAAGTATCAGAAAACATTACGTGCATTTCACATTTTTAAGTGAATTGTTTTACGTTATATTATTTCTGCAATAATTACTCTCTAAAAAGTATGATAAAAATTTACTAATTTTTCACAAGGGCAGTTTTAAGGCAACAATTTAAAAAAAAAATCATTAAATAATCTGGCAAAAAAAAAAAAACATTATACTTACGTACAGAGTGCAAAAACAAAACAAATTTTGACCTTCAAGTTGGTCAAAAACAGCAATGCCCAATTGCTTAACTAAACTTGATGCAAAAAATACAATGAAAGAAAAAGAAAATTGTTTGCAAGGCGAACTGATCCGCTAAAGTGAGTCAGAGTTTTAGTGCTATGTATGAGAGAGAGAGAGAGAGAGGGGGGGACTGTTTAGAGGAGTGTATTTGATTTACCCTAGTTCACTCAGTTATAAAGCTGCCCACGCAATATAATTTGACTTTAAAAAACTGTGATATAGCGTTGTGCCATGCTGTGCCGCTTCTCTGGAAATAGCTTGTTAATGGCTACTTGCTAAAGCGCCAGTATTTTGGAAACGGCAAAGCTGCTGTCACACTACTGAAATATGTGGTTAAGTAAGTATTGCTACTTGCAGTTACTCTTCATTATTAATGAGGAATGGTGCTCATGAAGGCAAAGCCAGTTCGATTCTAGCTAGCCTCGTTCCCTTTTCCCTTCCCCACCCGATTCTACCGATCATAAGTTTAGCGATTAAATAAAAGTAGCACAGTCAAAACAGTTAAATTCTGTAAGTACATACATTCCTGAAGAAAGTGACTAAATGACAGTCCAGTTTGTACAGAGATTGTTACAGTCAGTTAAGATAGTTGCAGGGATTTAGAGGCAAAGGATCAGTGATTCATCTCTTACAGCTACATATACTGTACACTCATTGATAAAATCACATATCAGACTGACTATCTGCTCTATTTTGCCCTACAGGCACATTCTACAGTATACAGGGATTGTACTGAGCAGTCAGTTAGTTCTAGGACTAGCCGATGCTTGTGTAGTCCAGTCACACATCACATGTGCTTGTTGTGGCACTGATGACAGCAGGAGGAAAATCCTCTGTCCACAAACTATGTCCCAGTTTATTTGCTTCTCATTTGTTTCGAATGCCATTCTGTTTTGATCAAATATATTCGGTATTATGAGAATCTGAAAATACAGTGAGCAATTTGCATTCACAAAGCACGGTATAAGCAAACTGCAGGGCGAACTTCTAAGATGAACTGTGTTTGATTATAGTTGGGAGAAAATAACTGAACATAGTGACTAACATAGTGTGGCAGTTCAGCATTTTTATCTGTTAAGTTTTGTTGCTGTCACCTTAATTGAGATCCTTGAGAATTGGGTTCTAAAGTCTGGCCCTCAAGGTCCAGTTTCCTACAGAGTTTAGGTCCAACTCTAATCAAACACACCTAAACCAGCTACTCAAGGTTTTTAGGTTTAGACAGTTGAAGGTAGGGGAGTTTAATCAGGGTTGAAGCTACATTCTTCAGAAAAGTCGATCCCGAGAGCCGAGTTTAGAACCCCTACTCTTATGCTTTGATTTCTCCCCCGTATAATTTCTGCTGTGCGGGACACACTCTGCTGTCAGACCCCTGATACTGCACAATGTCACATTTATGTATGTAAACACTGATTCATTAACTAGTAAACTGTTTCTGGATCATTAGCAGTCTTGCTGCGATAGTCGCTCACTGAACACCGACAACACCAGTTACGTCACTTACCAACCCCCTACCAGCATTTTGATTTTTTATAGTAAAAAAAATCCTTTAGTTCAGTTAGAAAACACAATACAATTAAAAACTGAACATGCAGCATGAGCTGAACAGTATGGAACAGCAGCAGGAGTCAAGCTAACTGACAAGACAATAGCGGATGGTTTCTGGATTTTTCCAATATTTGGATTTAAACCCAGTGCTAATAGGGAACCTGCAAATGATTTCTAGTTGTTGTGTTTTTCATTAAGAATAATAACCCTCCATTCAAGCAATTGCCTGACCTCTATAGGAATTAATTGAAAAGGTTCGCTCTGCTCGGCATTGTTATGAGTGGCCGTGCGGCTGTGTGCATTTTACTTTCACATTTTGAAATTAGCATTTTAAAAGCGAGGTGCAAAAGAGAGAGCACACCCGCCTCCTGGTCATACTGGTATTACCGTGTTGTCACACGTCGATTATCCGGTAGGAAAATTTCCTCATCATCACCACCCTAACCACCACTAGTCAACTACTAGATGCTGTGCAAGCTCTAATACCGGCTTGAGAATACAACACATTTAATTCATTTTATGAAATGCTGTTACATATCTCAAATACCCCTGGGGTAGGACCCAACCCGAACTTGGGGTTGAATCTGGAAGTTACCCATGGCAGTTTCAAAATCCGGTACATAATCAGCATGCTAGAGCATGTGCACTACCCAGCAGGCCACATCTCCAACACAAACACATTCCAATTACACGTTCCAAAAACTGACCCTGAACAAAGATTTCCTAGATAATTCTCTTTCAGATATTTACTTACCCAAGGTCATTTTCCTAATCATCTGTAGACCTGCTTATATCAAAAAGACAAAATGAAAATATAACTATCCTATCTTTTAAATGGGTTCCATCCTTCAGCTCTAGACTTTCACCGTTTTAATTCGGATTACGAAGATTATTCCCCTCAGTCCAATTTCCACGTCCGATTGGAGATAATGTCTGTGGGAGCAGAATACACTCATAAATGAGGGAATGAGCCTATTAATCCAGTAGCTGTAGTCGAGTTTGGGAGATAACTGGGTGGTTAGAGTTGGACATACGGGCAGATAGAAAGGAGAAATTATTGGGCTGACGCATTTGGCGTAGCTTGCGGGATGGCAACGTGCAGTGTGGGACGGACCGGCTTGCTGAAACTGTATGGACATGTGGGTGGGTGGGTGATTGGTTGGCTGTGTGATTGGCCTCCTGTGGCGCGGCAGTGCCGAGCTCAGAGTAATGGTTTAATCAGTGACCAACAGTATGGAGCTATGTGTTTGCTCCACAGGAATGCGACGGAAACAAGACTGCATGCTGGCACACTCTAATCCCACTTTGCCTCTTATATGTGTGCATGTGTCATGTGGACACAAGGGAGTGAATGTACACCAGAACATGTTTACCTAACAGCAAATCTCCCAATCATGTGAACAGGTCTGAGCCCTCAAACCTACACATTTTACAGCAAGATTACGCCATCCATCCCAGCGATGTGTCTGACAGCTACATGGCTGTGTGATGTATGATGCAGTTACGTGTCTCCACGTTCCATGGAAGCCACAAAGTGCTCAGGGTATATACGAGAACAGGACAAGGATTACAGTACCTTTGAATGGGAAAACAGCTTAAAGAGTCAGAAGCATCTTCAAGTGCTCTGGGATGAATGGTTGACCTTTGAAGATAACAGAGCACACTTTAGATCCTAAGCGGCTCTGCATAACATCTGACTTTCACATTGACCGTGGCGTGAAAAAGGGTGGCTCAAAACTTCCTCCCTCTCTTTTGCAAAGAAAAGGCAATTTTTTTGTCTGAAGCTGAAAGTCTGAATTTGTTCCGCTTGTCCATTCAGCAGAGTATGCTAATTATTGTTACTTACAGAAGCATGCATCGATTAAGCAGGTTTTTGAGTTGACGCTTTTTCGTGAAAAATGTTCCCATTGTTTGAATGCAAAGTCTTTGAAGCTGCAAGAGCTGAAGGAATGCATTTCAGGAGTACTGAGTGCTTCATTGATCAGTTTTTCCTGTGCATGGAACTCTGCCCGTCTGATCCACCCCCTCGTCTTTCAGCACAATGGCCAGCTCTACAGGTCCCCCCACCCCCCCTGTATTTGTCAGCACCATGGAGAGCTCCGCTGCCTGGTTTTTGTCCTTCTGTGAGTGGAGGCGGCTGGCGGCCATTTTACGTGGCTGGATCTTCAAACTCTTTGAAAGCTCTTGTTCCGATAAAGTATGCCACTCTGGGCCACTCTCGAGGCCCTCTCAGCCAGGCACAATGATTAACCCTACTGCACCTACAGCCCTCTTAACATGTCTCTCTCTCGCTCTCTTAAATTGAGTGTAAATGGCAGATGCCATGTGTGGGCAGAAAGGGTCGGTGGTGTGTCTGGGGTCGGTTCTCTCCTCTTGGTGCTGGTTCCGCTCAGGTGTTTGGTCATTGGCTTCTGAAGCGATTGGTACACATGGGAGCTGCCTTTCTATTCTCGAGCCTCGCATTAGGGTGGCGGGTGGCACCCGGCGGAGAGCTGTGTGAAGGAGTGGGAGGATGTTAACAGAGTGTGTGTATGTAACTCTCACAGTTTCCTTGAGTGAGAGGGTAAATAGTTTTCTCCTCAGGATTATGAAGGCTGGAAATATGATCACTGGCTGTGAAAAACCCTTGTCCATTCCTCTGATTACTTCTATTTTTGTACATAAAGGTTTGCTGTAATAAGCATCTCCATATGCTGTAATGCCAAGAGTTATTCTTAATTAACAGGTAACTTCATGACCTGCTAATTACATTAATAATCCATGCGAGCATTTGGCTCATTTTAAAATCAACATGAAGTCAAAGTTGATTTATTTTTTCAGTTTGTGTTTCTGGTCTTATTATGTATGATTTATCATGTTATTCATAATATTTTGTTAAAAAAGGCTCTGCCTTTAAAATATTTTTTCCTCTCACTTTGTAAGCCCCTCCTTTCGATCCACTGAGTATGTAACATCCACTTTTCATGATTCAGTCAATTCTAATATATAAAATCATGTCCCACTCTACATTTTTTTTCTCGCTGAATATGCTGTGGCACGGGGAAATATGGCAAATTACAGAAGTAAAATGGGTTGTGAACAGTGTTAACAGTGTTGGCTCGAAGAGTTCATACTTAATGTGCGTTTCTCTTTCTTCATGTAGCGTTAAGTCGCTCTGCAATGCCATTTGGTCTGATGCGGAGGGAGTTGGCATGCGAGGGTTACCCCATCGAGCTCCGCTGCCCTGGCAGTGATGTCATCATGATCGAGACAGCCAACTACGGTCGCACAGACGACAAGATCTGTGACGCTGACCCCTTTCAGATGGAGAATGTACAGTGCTACCTGCCAGACGCCTTCAAGATCATGTCACAAAGGTACGTCAGAGCAGTGTTCATTTTTACAGTGTCTATTTTTGTCTTTTGTTGAAACGTCACAATTCATTTTTAATAATTTTCCTCTGAATAAATGATAGCTGACTAAGATATAATGTGCAAAATGACAAAAATGTGTCAAACTGAAACATAAAAAATCAAACATTCTGAGCAAATTACATTTATACATATTTATAAATTATACTACACTATTGAAATGTTTATATAAATATGAAAAATAATAATAATTATAATACTTTTGTTCAGCAAAGATGCATTAAATTGGTCAAAAATGTTTTGTATCTGCCTGCATTTTAGAGGTAGCAGTGAATACTACGGAA
This sequence comes from Opsariichthys bidens, assembly GCA_037194245.1. Lineage (NCBI taxonomy): Eukaryota > Metazoa > Chordata > Actinopteri > Cypriniformes > Xenocyprididae > Opsariichthys > Opsariichthys bidens. Next base: position 27,928,542 of record CM074277.1, read on the forward strand.
GCTTGTTTCCACCAGTAAATAAAAAAGATAATTGCGACTTTTATCTATTTTTTTTTTCATAAGTTCTAAACTCGCAATTGTGAGAAAATGGCAAGTTATAAAGTCCAATCCTGAGGAAAAAAGTCAGAATTGCGAGTTTTGATTTCACTATTCCGACTTTATATCTTGCAATTTTTTCATTATATCGTGCAATTTATCATCAGGCAATTCTGCCTTTTTTAAAAGGCAGAATTGCAAGATCAAAAGTCACAATTATGACTTTTTAATTTTTTTATTCAGTGGCGGAAACGAGCTTCCATGGAATAGTTACCCTACCATTCAAAAGTTTGGGCACAAAAGCGCTGTTCTTTTGACATTTTTGTTCATCAAAAAATCCTGATATAAATTTGCCTCAATTTCCATAAATGTATGTAGCAACACAACTGTTTTCAACATTGATAGCAAATAAGAAATGTTTCTTGATCAGCAAATCATCATAAATTAATGCTTTCTGAACGATCATGTGACACTGAAGACTGGAGTAATGATGCTGAAAATTCAGCTTTAAATCTGAGGGAAAATATAATAAAACAATGTAATAATATTTCACAATATTACTGTAATGCTGTATTTTAAATAAAATAAATGCAGCCTTGAACACTGCAGATGAACAGTATATTATCATCAACAGTATGTTGTAATTAAAATCATTTCATTATCATCATGATGCATCTTTTTGGTCTTGTCTTCATTATGGTACCCAAAAACATTTTTTGTCACTGACTTTGTTGATGATATTAACACTGCTAAGTAGATAGAGGGTGGTATAAATGTTACAAATGACTCTGACTGTTCATGTCACTGTTTTGTTTGCATGCACTGTGTATTCCAGAGTGTATTGATATGGTTGAGTGGTTAAGTGACTGTTTAGCGTGTGTGTTTGAATAATGTGAGCGTTGTGTGTGTGTGTGTCTCGCCTGCAGTTCCAGTCCCTGTCTGTGCTCAGCATTTGCTTCCTCAGAGACGAGATCAATGATTCCCTATTCTAGCTATCCATCAGCCTTGTAATAGAGAGAGAGAGAGGGTGAGAGAGAATGAGAAGGAAAAGAGGAGGCATGTGGGAGGGATGAGTAGATTGAGAGAGGGATTGGAATGATGCTGCACTAGTAGAGAGATGATGAGGGGATATAGAGAGAGGGATTTGAAAAGAGAAGTGTCTCTGCATCTGTTTGAGGGAGAATAAATCTTTACTGTGCTATATCTGGGTTTGCATTTTATACCGATAACAGCCCTGCGTTTATACATTTATCTGCTTTAGTCTGAGGCAATATACTTCTAAGTAGGTTTGGCGGGAGGAATAGTCTGCTGCCTCCACACCCCTTCAACTGACGCAGCCTGTCACATGATCAGGCCTAGTGAGAAATTATTACCGTCGCTTGGGCTCATACTTGCGACTAGACATATGAGCAAACCCCTAACCCTAAGTATTATGTTCCAACTTGGAGCCTATATCACATAAATGAAACCTCAAATCATGCATCTTGTTGAGGAGAGGTGTGATATTACTTTTCCAAGCTATCATACTTGTGAAGGAGACTTTGGCCAGTAAGCAATCACTGAGAAACATGATAAAAAACACTCATAACACCTTAGCATTAAACTAGTGGTCAATCAATATATCATCCAATAAACGAAGATCTATTCTACAAACCTTGCAAACTTGGAGTTATATGATATCCAGAAGATGTATTATGTGCATCTCTGATTTATTAATGTTGTGTAATGATTATCTGTCTGTGCAAAGAATGAATGAGTAAAAAAAAAAAAGAGAAATGGCCAAGATATTTCTATTGTTGCTCACAAAAGAGAAACCTTAAATCATTGATCTCAAACCCTGCTGTTATTATATAAAGTATTTATTAGATTGTTTTAATGATTTATATGATATTTATAGTTGTTTTTTGACGAATTGATTAATTTTTAGAATCATTATTTCAAATTATTAAAGGAAATGTTTTATAAAATAAAAATGAATTGCATTGCAGCAATGCTGTGTTCAGTTTTGTACATGACTATTAAAATGTTTGGGGTCTTTAGGATTGTTTTTTAATATTTTTGAAAATTATTATATTTTTCTCTTATGTTCACCAAGACTACATTTGTATAATGAAAATACAGTTGTGAAAAAATATTCACAATTTAAATGAACTGTTTTCTATTGTAACCTATTTTAAAATGTAATTTATTCCTGTGATCCAAGCTGAATTTGCATCATTACTCCAGTCTTCAGTCACATGATCCTTCAGAAATCATTCTAATATGCTTAAATTGTGGCTTATTATATTATATTATATCAAAGTTTGAGGACCACTGCAATAGACAAATTATGCAAATTCAAATGCAGTAGATTCACATTTAATTTAGCTGGTTTTACTTTCTCTGCAGCCAATAATTGAATGCAAACAAACAAACAAACAAACAAAAAAACACACAAAAATAATCAGTTTAATTTCTTTAATTAATTTCTTTAATTTAATTTTCTTTATATATATATATATATATATATATATATTTTTTTTTTTTTTTTTTTTAAAGAAATTATATATATATATATATATATATATATATAGGGCCTGGGTTCAAATCCCGGACGAGCCCGCAATTTTCCACCGGCGTGAGGGAGTCTTTCCAAGAAAAATAGATGGATAGATAGATAGATAGATAGATACTGTAGATGGATGGATGGGTGGATCCTTCTGTTGCCTGAAAGAATGATCCTTGACTTTGCTTTCTCTCTCTCTCTCTCTCTTTCTTTCTTCTGGTCTTCTCAGGTGTAATAATCGGACTCAGTGTGTGGTGGTAGCTGGGTCTGATGTTTTTCCTGACCCTTGTCCAGGAACCTACAAGTACCTGGAGATCCAGTATGAATGTGTGCCATACAGTGAGTAACCACGCAGACACTCCATCCCAACAGCCCCACCCCCTCACCTCTCCTGTCCCACTCCTTCACCTCCCCAACCCCACCCCACCTAAACCCCACCCCCTCAACCAGCTGCTGCCATCCACACACACACACTCACTCACTCATGCTCAGTCACGCACACAGTCACGAGTGCGTTCTCTCTCCTTCACGCACTCACACACGCACATCCTCTCCGTTCTCTCTCTCTTTCTTACACTCACACGCACACACACTCTCTCTCACACTTTAAACCGTTTTTTTTTTTCCATCGACAGTGCGACGTTCCAGAGGCTGAGGGAGATTTTCACATCGGGGAGGTGCTTCGTACACAAACAAACACACAAACCAGGGCAGATAAGCATTCAATATCCCCAGCGCTGTGCAGACTCAGCCTTTATTGGCGATCATAAACACACAAACACACTCGTGCACAGCCTCACACAGTAACAAAATGACCCCGAGGGTGCTTTATCTGGCATTAAACACCTTTACCTCCCCTCTGACAGACAATCAAAATGAAAATTGGGCCGCGGCGAGGCAGCGAGAGAGACGCGGCACGCTGTGTGCGTGCGTTGCACAATGGGAATGTTAACACAAACCTCAAATTTATTTCAGACAGCACGACCCAAAGTCGCACACATGCTAATATTCCCATGGCAACGCTCTGCTTTCCGTGGCGCTGCTTCGCTCACGAATGAGAGGCAGGTGTGAATTTGCGAGCGAGCGAACGCCGACTCGAGTGTGTTCGGGAGCTGGACTCGTGTGAAAATCTCCTGTCAGACGGTACCCCCCTCCTCCCCCTCATGAGCGTTGACTTTACGTGTGCAGGTGGTCCAGACGGGGCCGTGATTCAGCGGAGGGTGGGTCTGTGGGGCTTTAGGTATGTAGTTTGGTTTTGGGGAGAAGTTAATGGGTTTTACTGTGAGCGGGAAGGGGGTTATTAACTCTAATCTATAATCCTGGGGTCAGTTTCTCTGCTCTTCCCACAGGAAATAAAGAGGATGGACTACAACCCACCAGTTCGCTCTGCCCACTAATCCTCCTTTCTCTTTTTTTTCTCTCTTTCAGTGTTCTGCTTTCTTCGTGTGCTCTTCTCATTCATAATCACTCTTCTGACATTTTTAATTGTCTAGTCCAGTCCTTTGATTCACTCACTTTTTTAATTGTGTTTTGTTTTGTTCTCCATTTCTCTTTGGATTCACCTGCTGCATTCTTCTTTTTGTCTTGTACGCAGACGCGCTCTTTAGCCTTCATCTCTTCTTTTTTTCTTTCTTTGACTTGCTTTTATTCGATCTCCACCATCACTTCCCCTTTTTCTGTCTCTTTCTCTTTCTTTTGCAGGTTTTGGGAGGCGTCCAGAAGAGTTGAGCGTTTATCTTTAAAGCTCTCAAACTCTCTCACACTCACACTTGTATAGAATGAGCGGGACTCTTCAGCCCACAGTCTTTGACCACCTTTGCTCAGCAACCGTAATCCTCAATCCGCTTCTACACAAACACATCAAAACACAGAGAGCAAATACTCTTCCTCGCTTTCTTCTTTCGCTGCTTAGCGAGACCTCAGAGGCAGTGGCTAGTCTCTCCCTCTCTCTCAAAAGCTCAATGGGTTTCTTTGTTATGTCATATTTTAACAGTATTCTGGGTAACACTTTGTTTTAAGGTGACGTAGTTACGCATTACATGTAATAATATTGCTATCATTTCATTTTTGCTGTCATTATTCTGTTATTTTGTTTTGGTAATTTCATTAAGTCACTGTTTTATCTTTATTTTATGTCTCCCTTGTTTTAAAGCATACAATGAGACGTCATTCACCACCTTCCCCTCATTCATTTTTTAAAATTAGACATCAACCTTAATCTATTCAATATAAACAATATTAACAATGAAAAAAATGACTGATCTGTTTTCTAATGATTTAAAAAGTGTATAGGGTCGCTATCGACCCGAGTATGTAATAGTGTAAGTAGGCCTATATTTTCTCTGTGCAACAATAATTGAATCTCTCATAACACAATAACTGCAATTCACCTTCATTTCTCAAGGTGGCAATGTCTGAGACACAATAATGTCATAATTACTGCAGGCATAAAACAAAACAATACACAAGTATCATTTGCAAAAGTAGAAATGGTACTGAAAGCAATCAATGGTGGTAACATTTTTTATTATAATTATTGTTGTTATTAAAATATCAAGAGTGGTTTATACTATTGCGGCACTTAGAGATCCACTGGAGTCGCTAAAGACACATTCATGGAACATCCATGCATTTAAATGCATTATTTACTCTTTTGTATATTTTTTGTGGTTATTTTTTGTTTTGAAAGTATTTCATTATTTATGTTTTTTTTTTTATTTCTTGGTTTGATGGAAGTTAGTTTCTGTGTTGTTTAAATATTATTTTGTATTCTTTATTCTGTTTCTTCATTATTTTTTAGGGGTGTAACGATAGCCTCATGTCAGGATTCGATACATATCACGATACTGACTCATGATACGGTATTATTGCGATATTCCAAGACGTGGTAAAAGGATGACAAAAAAATATACTGTTGATAAAAATGCTAAATTTGGAATTACATTGGATATGGAAATCAATAGGCTTCGACTTGATGCTGGCAACCCAAAGCACAGGACAGTGATGACACCAGAAGAAAAATATTCATGATTCTAATGCTGAAACACAGATTTATTTTACATGAATATGTATGCACTCAATCACTGACTGGATATATTTAAACTAATGTAGGCCACTTTTTATTGATAACCCGGCGTCCCACAAAAATGCCCATTGCATTATTATACGTTGTATTCAACACTATATATAATAGTTTAATATAGTATTGACACTAAAACTCTGTAAACTTGGATTTTTTTGTGGATTTTCTATACACATATGCACGTGACGTGATATATTGTTACACACCTGTTTTTTTTGTACTGCACTCTTTTTTATACGTAGTATGTTTTTTTTTATTTCAACAGCTTTAATTATTTCATCTTCATTCTTTCAGAATTACTTCATTATTTTGTTTCAGTATTATTTTAGCAATGTTTTCCCCCCTTTGTGTCTTCATTATTCTGGCAATATTTCTTTTTGCTCTCATGGTTATTTTGCTTCTGCAGTATTTCATTATTAATTTGTCTTATTCCTTTCATGCTGAAGCAAAAAAAAAAAGAAAAAAAGCTGACTTTGGTCCTCTCCTGGTTTCTCTTGTACTCTCTCCTGTCTATACATATATATTTATAGTAGGTTAGATTCCTTCATTATTTCCAGTGGAGTAAATGTGTAGGGCAGGCTAGTTTGCGACTGCGAAGTCGGTGCGTTAGCATGTCATATGTTAGCGAGCTGCGAGCAGGTGATTCACAGCTGAAACGCTTGCACGATTCACTACTCTGCTCACCGCTTCATTTAGCCTGTCACAGTTATTTTTGTCTTTTTTTTCTTCCTCCCCAGTTGCCATCTCTAGGATGTTGGTTTGAAATAGCACCGTGCGCAGAGTTGCGAGGATACGTGATTAACTAGCTGCTGACTTGCATTTTATTTCCTATTTTTAAAAACTTTGTTTATGGTGTTTGAGGAATAGAAAGGTGAGGAAAATTGGGACCTGATTCCTCCATGATGAAAAGTTCTCGCTGTCTGAAGTGACAAAGAACAGCCAATTATCGGAATCCTCCGTCAGTCTCGTCTCCCCCGAGAGACTGTGGGCACAGAAGGGACGCGCTCAACTCCTCTCTTCTGCTACTCTCTGGGCTCCACATGTTGTTGGCTAGCGTGGTGGAATAAATAGAAACACGCCTCAATTATATCCAGACATCACGCCCCTCGAACGCCGAACCAATTCGGCCATTTTTAATTACCGGGGGATGGTAGCATCGCGCGGGCCTCTGTGGAGATTTGTCGAGATTAATTGAATTTTCCGCGCCTAATTGCTCTGATAATGCCCCATCTTTCACGGCTGCTGGAGAACACGTTCCGCGCCGTTATTGGCGTGTTTACCAGTGACATATGTCCATTTATTTGTTTGTTTAATATGTAAGGAAGAAGGAATAAGGGCTTCTGCGTTTAAGGACGCAGCTTGGCTTGCGGCTCTTCTGACAGACTCCTGTTTGTGTGCGAGCTGCACAGCCCCCATGATAACAGCCACCCGAGACAGAACGGCCACAGATTCAGCCAAATTGTCTTACACCCTCGCACACACAAACACACTTAAGGGCAGAATCAGTATGCCCGCCAACACACACACACAAAAGCTCGCGAACAACCATGACTGTAGCCAGCATGTCAACGTCTGGTGCTGAGTGCCAGCAGGAGTCAAACTTTCTGGCCATCATATCCACAGAGCTCAATGTCTCCGAGGAAATGACAAACAGGCAGCTCTGCTCCAAACAGAGGCCCATGAAGACGAACAGCAGTGCCTGACTCGCTCGAACTCCATACAGCCTGAGGCCATGTTGGCCAAGAAGCATTAATGCATCGATGACCTCTGTAATATGTCCTCATTTGCTCTCATGGCAGAAATCTTTTTAGTCGAGTCGGTCGGCATCTTTCCTCGGTGTCCGGTGTCGTTCTGCATTATATAACAAGACCGCACGCACTTGATACTTGTGCTAGCTTATCTGATAAACTTAGCCAGGTCAAGAAAAGGCAATTAGATGCATTTAAATGCATGGTATCTTAGTCTTCACAATAGGCAGCACATGCTCAAAACTGGTGGACAAAGTACACAACTCCTTGAGTGAAAGTACAGACACTGTTAGTCAATTATTACTCCATTACAAGTGAGATTTTTACTTAAGTAGATGTATAGAAGTACTTGCTTTTAAAAGTCAAAAGTATCAAAAAGTGTCAAAAGTAAATTTCCTTTTTTTTTTATGTCAACGCATTATTTTAGTATTGTTGCATGTAATGCTAATAACGCCTGTGAATTAACCTACTGTTAATTATTTGCGGAGTATTTGCGGAATAAAGTGCTTTTAGGATGCTAAAAAACCTATAGAAATTAAACAACTTAATTGACAAAAAGACAGCTATAATCATCTTTTTTTTTTTCTTTAATAGAACTCTCCTTCCCAACCCTACAATAAAATTCAATTCTTCCTCGATTCTGAACACCAACTAAACAAAACAACATGTATTTTACTAGAGGTTCTGACAAAATTATAATCACTGCCGTGTATTTAAAAAATGTTTTAATTGATTTGAATGGATTATTTAAAAATCTGTTTGAAAAATTCAATGACTTATTTCTGGATGAATCAGCATTTTTTAATAAATCTATTGAATGATTGATTCAATGCCAAATGCATATTTTAACAGTCACTTATCACCACCTGGTCGCTGGCGAAACAATATAATCAGTGCAATCATTATTTCAAGCGTCAAGTTAACTTAAGGTGTTTGCCTTTTGATCTTGGACATCAGTGTTTATATGCGAACTGTAAACTTTTATCCCATTATGTCTGTGATCATTTAAATAATTGTGATGCAGAAAGAAATATTGATACTGTGTGGTTGAAAACATTGTTTATGGAGCTGTTTCATAAAAAAAGAATTGTTGATTTAACTTAAAAAAGAAGGAAGTTACTTGGTTGCCTTAATTTTTTTTTTGAGTTCATTGTAGTTAAAAATTTTAGTTAACACTGTGAAGGTGATTGGTTTTATCAACATATGTATATATATATATATATATATATATATATATATATATATATATATATATATATATATATATATATATTAAAAGGTTTAACTATAAACATAATCACTAGGATTTTTTCACTAGGAAATACATGCCGTTTGGTTTGATATGTAATGCAATGACATTCATACATTATAAGCGTGGCTAAAGTATCCAAATGCTTTTTGCACATTGTACTGCACATAATGTTTCACATAGCATGCCATGCCACTATATGATTACGTTCCTTCACCATGGATCTAAGAAAAGAAAATGCAGTTGTTTATATTCAGTGCAAATCCTGACTGCATTTGCTTGTTTTATTTCAGCCTCATAAATCTTTAGAAGAGATTTTTAGTTCTTTAGAAGGATATTTTAATGGCATTCCAGCCCAAGCTCTTCAGGAAGTGTTAAACAGTGGGAGTATACATGAGCACTAGGTGTTTTGGTGTAATTTGGAGAGAGAGACGGAGAGCTTTGAAACTGCTGCAGCTGAGAGTCATTAATATGTATTAGGCCTACACTATTCGTGAATCTCATGAATGTTCATGGCGTGACATGCGCAAACAGTTTGCTGCTGGATTTGTCTCCAGCTCCACCTCTTGATGCCAAAGAAATGTATGAGAAATATTAGCGTGGAGACACGCTCCGGTGGTGATGCAAAGCACGCGTCCTCTTCTATCTGCGCTCCTCAGGTGTGTGTTCATTAGACCCCTCATTATCGCATGAGTAATTGACAGCATTGCGGAGACCGCTGGGCTGAGGGGGCTCAAGGGCCACCGTACTTGTTCACAATGACAGCCAAATAAAGCACGAAGCCAATGAAACGATCACAACGAATCCGCAAGCATCAGACGTGTTACTAATGTGCGAGTGTTTATGTTTGTGTGACCGTGTGGATGTGTGTGTCTTTTTCTTTACAGGTGGAAGAGGAAACATGATTTAATCAAGTAACACTTTCCTTTTCTATTTATTCCCTCATTTTCATTTCATCTATCTATCTATCAATCAATCAATCAATCAATCAATCAATCAATCAATCAATCTATCTATCTATCTATCTATCTATCTATCTATCTATCTATCTATCTATCTATCTATCTATCTATCTATCTATCTATCTATCTATCTATCTATCTATCTCTGTGCTTCTGTCTTTCTCACTGCCTCTCTCTGGATCAAAGGGGAAAACACCTTTGGTATGACTCAAATTACTCAAATCCAGGTCACACAGAGCCTCGGCACATATGCCACAGCCCCTCAATGAAATCTCAAATGAATCACCATTATTGAGGCATCTGTACAGAGGAGAGAGAGAGAGAGCTTGTTCCTTCATGCAAAGACCAGTGCATAATGTTCTCGTCAGATTGCATCACCTTCTTAAACAAGAGATGAAATCACACACACAGAGGGACGTCTCTGTCGACTATATTTTTAATAAAATGAAGCCCATCGCATTAATGGTGATATGTCACCTTTAGGATTTTACAGGAAAAATACTAAAATCAAATGATTTTCATGACATTTGTTCTGCTGAAGCAGACTCAACACTACGCTGTAAAAAAAAGAATGGTTGGTTTAACTTTAAAAAAAGTAAGTTGCTTAAAAAGTACTTGCTTTTCTTAAAATATTGAGTTAATTCAAATTAAAAATTGTATTGTTAATACAATGAAGGCCATTTTCTTCAGTCTTTTTTTATGTTATCTGAACCACAATAATTAGTAAAGTTTATTTGATGTATATGATGTGATAATAAATCATGACACATTTTACTATGTTTCCTCTCAATATATTTTAGACTGAAGTGCCACAATATAAAAAAATGACAGTTCTGATTTTGTGTCCTAAATTTAATGAATCAGTCACTCAAAATGGCTCATTCAATACGAACTGAGAGCTGCCGATGTATTATGAGTGGTTGCTCTTATGGCGACATTCAAAACCAGAGTTTCCTACCATTCAAAAGTTTGGGGTTGGTAAGATTGTTGGTAACTAAAAGTTGGTAACTTTTTTTTTTTTTTTTTTTTTTTTTAAGAAATCTCTAGCATTTTACAATAAGGTTCATTAGTTAACCGCGCTTCTACAGTATTTGTTAATCTTTGTTAATGTTAATGTCAACATTTACTAATACATTATTAAAATCTTGTTAACTTTAGTTAATGCACTGTGAACTAACATGAACAAACAATGAACAACTGTATTTTCATTACCTAACGTTAACGAAGATCAGTAAATACAGTAACAAATGTATTGCTCATGGTTAGTTCATGTTAGTTCATACATTAACTAACGCTTAATTAATGAGCCTTTTGTAAAGTGTTACCCGAAATCTCTTATGCTCATCAAGGCTGCATTTATTTGATCAAAATACAGTAAAAACAGTAATATTGTATTATTAATAAACAGTATATTATTACACTTTAGAATACCTGTTGTTTATCTTAATATCTTTTAAAATTTATTCTTGTGATCATTACTCTTCAGTGTCAGATAATCCTTCAGAAAATGCCCAAGAAACATTTCTTATTAATATCAGTGTTGAAAACATTGTGTTGCTTATTTTTCCTTTTTTGTGTGTGTGTGAAAACTGTAATACATTTGTTTTTGTAACATTACAAATTTCAATACTTTCAACTTTTATCAATTAAATGTGTCATTTCCAAATAAAAACAATAACTTCCGTCAATAATTAAAATAAAATGAAATCTTACAGACCCCAAACTTTTTAAAAGTAGTTGGTTTGATGGTCTTAGATGCTATGAAATGGTCTTCTAGTCTGGCCAAACTGGTATTTATTAGGATGCCCTGCTGGTGTCCCAGTCAAACAGCTAACAAAAGTGGCGAGATCACCTCTTAAAACAGGTTAAGCTTCTTCTTCTTTTCTCTACAGGATTGTTGTTTGGTAACAAAAGTACTTAAAGAGCTGCTAATAGAATCATTATAGAACAAGAATCGTTGTTGGAATCGAAGGTGGAATCTCTAAGTAAGCTAAATTCCTTTTGATTCCCATCCTTAGTCCCGGGTGTGAGTTAGACTGTGACGACTGGCCGCTGCCTTTTATACAGACAGTGTTAGTGTGTCTCTATGTGTGAGATCACTTCAAAGACCTCAACTTCAGAACTTTAAACCCTCACAGGCTCAGAAAAGAGAGTCTCTTCCCATTTCTTTTCTTCACTGATCGCTCCATCCCTCTCTCCCCTGAGAACCCCTCTTCAGATACTCTAGTTTGTCTTTTAGGAGACACTACGGGTCTCTGGGGGGAAGACGCTGAGCTTCACAGGCTGCTTGCGTGTTGCCGGCTACAGGCAGACACATGTTGCTAATACGTTAGCGGTTGCCTGAGCGCTTGTGTGTGTCAGCCACGGGTACAGGCTAACAATGCTAGCACATCCAGATCAGCGAGACAGACAAGCTGTCACTCACTGTCACACGCTGGCTGTCTCTCTGTCATGCAGACCAATGCTGTTCTCTTCACGCATACAAACACACGCCGCCCAGGAAGATAGAGAAACTATGCAATATCTGTGTAGAAATTCTGTATTGTGTACAAACACAAGTGAGGAGGACCACTGGAAAGTACTGCTGGAGATTTCAGCTAAAACCAGTAATGGTGGTTTAATGTGATCTAAACTGGACTAGATGGTTGATTAGCCACAAGCTAGAGGTTAGTCTCTAATTGTTTATCAAAATTCTGGCTATACAAGAGTGTAGGATTAACTAAATTTGTTCTATGGTCTATTTCAGTTAAACCCAGCCCTATTTGGAATTTAAAATGGTCGCTTTATATGTCATTCAAACAGCTTCTTCCTGGATAGGGATGCAGTTTACTGTAGTTTGGCCAATTTTCGTGAGCGAAATCCAGTCATTTCAATAGGAATCCTATTGGGTGAAAGATTTCCTCACGCAGACTTCGCAGAGGGCTTCGTAAATTTGCTGCATTGACCAACATAATGTTGCTTGGTTTGAAAAGGACTTCTGTTCGAGTACTGTTTCATACACTATGGACAATAGATAATTTACTTTTTTGTTTATAAACTCTGCTAATGTGGCCATACTTTAAGTAGGCGGTGCTTGGTCATAATAAGCTGCCAAATGTAGCAGAATTTGCGCTTACAGTCCAAAATCCTACTATATGAGACTTGGCTGAGGTCAACCTGGCAGACCATGTATAGCAAGCTGGTCAGATTGGAAAAAAACATCTTAGCTTAGCTGACCTCTTATCTCCTGACCTCTTAGCTTAGCTTATGTTCCCCAAACCAGACCTGGCACAAAAAAATTGACCTGTTTTTTTTTTGTTTTTTTTTTTTTTCCCAGCAGGCAGATGTTCCTCTGTTCTGCTCCCCTCTTTCTCTTTCTCCATATTTTTTTCTGTACTTTAATGGCCTCTCTCCTCCCAGCCCGTTTCTGGTTCTCAGAAATGTAGCTCTGCCAAGCCGCATGGTTCCACGGACCGCAATCAGTGATTGGCAGCTGGATCTTGATGGATTCAGTGAGTAGAAGCGATAAGTGGTCAAGCTCTATGAGAGAGAAGAGCTGCTTGCTCACTCGATCCCAACCGGGCCAGAACTAGCCCCTTCAGGTTCAGAGAGAATTCAGCCTTTCCTTTTCCACCATTTTCTTCTCTCTCTCTTTCTCTCTTCATCAATCTATCTCTTTTCAACCCTTTTTCCCTCCTCACAGCTGCAGAAGACTTCAGAATATGTTCAAAATGGCATACTAGCATACATACTACATAGGGCTATATACAAATATTGTATGCAGTATGCAACAATGATCAGTTCAAACCTTAGCACACTAAATTGTTGTCACAATTAGGTTACGAGTGGCATTCAATGATCATATTTAAAATAATTAATTTTTGATGAAAAATAATTTCCGACAGTCAGAAATACAAACAAACAAACAAAAAAATCCTCGTAAAATTTACGGTAAAAAAACGGCAGCTGTGATTGCTAGAACTTTACCGTAAAAAATATGGTAGCAACATTTTAGGTTTTACGGGACAGCACATAATTTACTGTCTATTTGACAGTTCAAATCCATACAATTTAAAGGTTTATACTCTAATAATTACAGCTCATTGCCGTTTATTTTACACACTGTAAAAATTCCATTAAATTTATGATAAAATTTTTTTTTTTTTTATTATTTTAACTGATATAATGTTAATTTACCAACCTATTGAAAGAATAATATCTGTTTTGTGTCTTTGTAATACACTGACAAGCACCAAACACAGTGTTGATGATATTCACATGATGAATTAAAGATCATCACAAGCACTTTTTTCCAAAAGATGAGAAGAACAATACCTATGTACAGAGCACAGAGTCATTCACACAAACACTAAACACCATCATGGTAACACATGAAATTATAAAAATGCAATGAACATTAATTTAACAGCATTGGATTTAACATAAAACCCCAATGTACATAATTGAATACTGCGAAGAAACATTTATTTCAGTGAAAATACATCAAATGTGAAGTGTCACTCAGGGAATGCCAATTTATAGTTTTTCACTGTAAATTATACAATAACTTGTTATTTTTCACTTCCAAAAACAGTAAATATAATGGTATTTTACTGTAAAATTACAATAAATTTACCATTGGATCTAATAGTTATCCACCGTATATAGTATGGATACTTTCTGTAAACCAATTAACTGTTTTTCACCGTAGCATTTTTACAGTGTTTTACCGTTAAAATCACGATCATGCATTTCGCAATGCATTAGAAATGAAATAGATTTTGCATACTAGAAAGGTGCACTCATATACTTATTCATCGTACATTTTAGGCCTAAACTATTTTGCTATAAATCAACTTTGTAGCAGTGGTAAGTAATGAATTATACCGTAGCTTGACACCGTTCGTAATATGTGACAAATGAAATAGAACTTGCGTACTGGAAGCATCTGCATTCACATACTTGTTCATTGTACATGTTGGACCTAAAAATGCTCACTATATCACGAACTTGTGGCAGTGTTCAGAACTTGGGTTGCGTTAAGAACCGCGGACTGGCACATTTTGCAATGCGTGACAAAGAAATAGAACATTTGCATTCACATACTTGTGTATTGCATCCAATTCAATTCAATTATATTTTGTTAATTGATAGATAAACATGAATTATAGAATACATTACAGCACACAATGTGCTCTGCTGCACACACTTTGGCAAATGAACCAGGACACCCAGGTACTTCAAGTGTAAATTAGCATACTGCGCATACTGCATACTGCAAAACTAGTATGAGTACTATGCCATTTCGAACATACCTCATGTTTCTCTCGCAGCAACCGAAGACGCAGAAGTGTGGAAAGACGAATGACAGACGGATGGCGGGGAGAGGGGGCGATGGAGGGGAAGCGAAGGGGGCGGGGTCCGTGTGACTGGGGGAAGTGTACGTGTGTCATGTGACAGAAAGAATGGAAGAGGTTTTGTGAAACTTTGTGAAAGCAGTTGAGGCCATTCTCCCCTCTCATTACTCACTCGAGTCATCCTCTCTGTAAAGAGCCTACATCACACTGACAGAATGACATGATTTGAGAAAGGATAGCCTTTTATTTAATCTCAATTTTCTCTTTTTTCCTGCACCTGTTTTTTCTTTCATTATCTTCACTCTCTCTCTCTCTCTCTCTCTCTCTCTCTTTCGCTCTTTCTTTTGCTCTCTCTGTCTTCTCTCTCTTTTTCCGATGCTTGAATAGAAGTGGACCAAAAAGGTAAAGACCACAATGAACATAAAAACCACAGCTCGCCCCGCCCGCCCTCCTCCTCCCCTTCCTCTTCCGTTTCCTTTCCTTCCCTCATCCCCTTCTCCTAACCCAGCACCTTGTGTAGTGCTCATGTTTGATGTTTATATCCCTCCTTTTCTCTCTTTCTCTCTCTCTCTCACTCTTGTTTTCTCACTTTCTCCTTTTCTCTGGTTTATAACCGAACCTCCTTCCAGATTTGGTTCTTGTTTCAGATAACACCGACACGCACCATCATACGTACGGTCCTGCATACACGCACTAATCCCTGTGCACAGAACACCTCATGCATGCATATCGAACGCGCATGCACTCAACTCTCACTTGAGGAAAAACAGCCGATATCCACCAGCTGTCCTGCTAAAAGTTCCAATTAAGTCTATTTGAGAAATTAATAACCATCCTTTAAT
Source organism: Opsariichthys bidens (assembly GCA_037194245.1). NCBI lineage: Eukaryota > Metazoa > Chordata > Actinopteri > Cypriniformes > Xenocyprididae > Opsariichthys > Opsariichthys bidens. The sequence goes on from CM074277.1 coordinate 27,944,342, forward strand.
CTGATCACTTCTACCCCAAGGGAAACACGCTCTCCGACTAAATGCGGCACATGTACGCGTGCACACGCTCTATTCTTTCTCTTTCGCGCGCGCGCTCGCACGAGCCACTTTAGGCCGAACGCTTCTCCGCTCTACTTTTCTGTTGGACAGGAAGTCATTTCTCCCACTAAACCCATATCCTCCGCCGACACGCGCACCCATCTGTGCAATTCCACCCTCTCTCATGTGCCATCATTTATTCATTCCTCTATTGTTTGCGATTAATTTTGTATCTGTCCTTCCAGATCCAAAGCGACTCCTCCATACTGTTTGAGACCTTTTTGTTTTTTAATTCCAGACCCTTTTTTTTTTTTTTGGTTTGTTTGTCTTCCTTCCTTCCTTCCTTCCTTCCTTCAGGATAACCCCTATGTTTTCTATGTACGTTATTTTGGATTAAAGTAACAATTTGTAGAGCTGGTAACTGCCCGACCCCCTGCCAAATGCTCTTTCCCATTTCCAGGTGCTTCTTCAATGTCTCTTTTTTACAAGATTTCTCGTCACGTCCTCTCTCTCTTTTCATCTGTATTCTGTTTCCTCTTCCTATCGGTTGATATACTTCCAAATTCAGTTCTCATGTGTCTATCACAAGCAGCCACAGGTTTTCTTACCCTACCTCAGATACCCCCCCCTTTTTTATCCTTCCTTCCTCCGGTCCCTCCTCTCTAATTTGTCATCTGCCAGTGGCTTCATTCTTCTTTTTAATCCCTTCTGTTTTGTTGTCTGCTTTTGGACGCTGCTCAGTGGCGTCTGTAGCAGTCGCTCCCTCCCTGTGGTGTGTCCGCACGTGTCCAAAGGGGAGGGTACGGTGACAGTTGGCGTCTCTGTAAGATGGCTGCTTGGTTAGGCAGAGCCGGTTCCACTCACACGGCCTCTCTCTGTGGTGCCAATCAGCTCGCAGCCTGATTCAGTTCAGGCAGCCAATCACGGAGATTCGGTGCTGCCGTACTTGATCCTCTTTGCCAGTCTCTTGAGTATTCAGTTTCAAACTTTTACAAGACTTGAAGTGAGCTTGAACCAGACATAATTCAGCCTCATATCATCTACAGCTGGCTATACGATTTGAACGATCTGTTCCAAACCCTAGTGAACTGTCTCGTTGAAACTGTCTACATAGGCGGCTATCTGCTAACGCTAAGTGGCAGATTTGAATTGCTCTCCACATAGGCAGCAGCTGTAGTTAAGATGTGGTTATACTAGAAAACAGAAAGCTGAAGCAGGGCATAAATAGTCAGTAGACTTGATATTGTATCACAGCCTTGAACCTGGATTTGCTTCTTGCTATATATTATAAATCAGTTGGTATTAGGAGGGTGTATATCAGGGATGGGCAACGTCGGTTCGGGAGTGCCACTGTCCTGCAGAATGTTTTTTATTTTTTTTTTTATCAGGGTTGGAGCTAAACTCCGCAGGACAGCGGCTCTCCAGGACCCACGTTGCCCATCATCCTAAACAGGATGTTATAGGTACCTTAAAATAATCCTAATTTTAAATGTTGAGTCAGCTTGCAAGAGTACGCTTGCAAATTGAAGCTAACTAACATAGACTAAAAGCTACAACAGTCAATTTTTAAGCATATGCAAAATTATTTCAGACTCTTCAATGAATACGGCCAACAAGATGTCAGGCCAGGCTCTTGGGCTTCTGTATTAAACAATTTATAAATCGCAAACAATGCTGAAATGTTATAATCTTCTCCACTTTCACATTACCATTAAACTTTGAAGTTTGTATTCCATTTATTGAGCCAAGAGGACAGTTTATGAATTTATCCATTGGTTAAACTCCTTTTTGTTTTACGAATTAGCCGATCAGATTTCATGAAAGTTGAACTTTAGTTCGCAGTGAACCTCCTTTGCATTTGATTGCATTCCCACTCTCTCACATATGAATGGAAATGGACATGAAGTCCAGTGTGGTCACACATTAACACTCACGCACACATACCGTGCAAATATCACTTGAGAATTTCACAGTCCTACAAAGTTTACAGTTAGCATTTTTGCTAAGCTAATGACTCAATACTCAATTGAACAAAAAAGTATGCATATTTGCATATTTGCTGATTGATGAATCGAGTATTCTGAATAAGTGACTTGCACTGGGCAACTTATTTCCTACATAGCTGTGCTAGTTTTGTCTCTTGTAGCACTTCACAGTCAATCCTTCATGTCCATTTATTGATATATTTGGTAAGTAGCAGTGTAATAAGCTGTCATTATCACAAAATGAAATCTGACACAATTTACACTTCTCTGGAATTTTCCCAGACCACATTGCAATAGATTCTGGTTTTTCCTTTTGAAATTTGCACGCCCAAAATGACTGAAGTGTCACAAAAATTATGCCTACAGATGTTGTCTAGATAGGCAGCTCACCTAGGGTTCGGAACAGAGCAAATCTGTTATTTCCTGTCCATATTTTTTCTGTCCCTTTTACATCTGTATTTTCCTGACTGCACCATTTAGAAACACACGTGTGTGTGTGTGTGTGTGTGTGTGTGTGTGTGTGTGTGTGTATGTGTGTGTGTGTTTGTGCACCCTGTTCTGTGTCTGTTTTTGTGGGAATGTCTTGTGGGAATGAGTACTAAACCTGTTCTGAGACCTGCACCTCAGAGTGAATCTTCCATTCCGCTGACGCTGACATCAGTTTACACATCTTCGATGTCGGACCTCCATTTTGTTTCCTCCCCATGGTGCTGTTGGCGAGTGTTGTGAGAGTTCTGCCCTACATTTCAGATTGTTCTTACCTGCAATCATGCCACAGCGGACAGCCGGCCCCCCCTTCCTTCCCCTCACCCACCACTTTATCTGTCCTCTCGCTCTGCTGCTAATTATTTTCTCTATCCTCTATCTATTTCATTAACAGTTAACAATTATTTTCATTAACAACATTGTCTTGACCACCCACCCGCCCAGTCTTTGTTTATTAACACTCGTTGGTTTAAGGATCGATTAATTGTCTGATTATGGAGTCTTGGGAAGTGCCTCAATGCTGTTGTGCTCAGGGTTTGTCTTTGTTTGAGACACACACACACACACACACACAAACACACACTTTTTTCTCCTCTTGGCTAGTGTTAAAGGGATAGTTCAGCTAAAAATAAAAAAGGACTCATCTAACTAAATATCTAGCTTCTCCTCTCCATATGAAACTGAATGGTGACCACTGCTTCCCATTGGACTGAAAAAAAAAAGCAGCATGGACATTCTGTTAAACATGTTCTTTTATGTTTTTGTGCATTTATATGCTATTAGAGAAATTGGTCATATTTTGAATTAATTTAAAATTAATACTTTATATTTTCAGTTAAATTTTAATTTAAGATTAAGTTTTAGGTTCTTTTTAGTTTTTTGGTAGTTTTTTATTTCGGTTTAGCGAATACTGCAAATTATGCATTTTATATATATATATATATGTATAACAACATGGTTTCATGTTGGTTTCAATGTGGTGAGTAAATGAATTTTCAGTTTTGGGTGAACTATCCCTTTAATACCTGGCAGCATATCAAGTATAATCCACACACACACATTGTCACATAACCTGGACAGCCGCTTGGCTGGGCAGTAAGAGAGATAGGAGACTGTGTGTGCGCTTGTGCGGGTGTATTGTTAAAGCTAAAGAGCCAAAGCGTACGCAGGTGGTCACGAATTTCAATGAGGGTGTAATGTGATGTAATTCAGATACAGATAGACTGTTCTGGACAGACAGCGCTGCTGGGAGAGCAGACCCAGGGGACTGAATGCAAACCCTACAGGACAAGGACATCCCAATTAAAATGAAAAATAGTTTTTCAAATTAAAAATGCAAAAGGTTTACTGTGAGGGTTATGTATAGGGTTTATATAGGGTTAGGCGATATCATAAGATCCCAATAAAAACCATTACACCTATGAAAAATCCTCATAATAATAAGAGTACCAACATTTGTGTGTCCTGGCATTGTGGTGATCATTACACAGGCATTCAAATTGAATTAAAAATTGACATATAGATGGGCTTTTTATACAGTAAGCCTCTGTATTGGTGTGTGTGTGTGTGCTTTTGGATGTTATTGAGGTGAGTGTATGTTTAGTATGTATCTGTGTTTTGCGTGCACCTGTACGTGGAATAAACGTAGCACATGTTTCTGTCTTGCTGCTAACCTCTTGCTGTCCAGGACCCAATCTGGGAGCCCTTCTAGCCTTTATCAAATTAACTCAATCCTAATTCTCATTTCACAGGAATAACCTTTGACCCTTCGCCTTTTTTCCATCCCTCTCTCTGCTTCCAAGCACACAGCAACACTTCTTACAACCTTTAACTGTCTTTCTCTCTTTCTCGCTCACATTCAGAAGCACAAAACAGAAGTATTTTACACCTACCTCTCTGTCTACATATGTCTCTCTCTCTCTCTTAAAAACACACACTGACGCTCATCCACATTCTTAACGCATCGCTGACGTAAATAAGCACATAACAACGCATTCAGCTTTGAAGAGGATGCCCAGTGCCACACAGAGCTCTGCCCCCTGTTGGCAGCACTTTGTACCTGCTAGTAACAGGTGTAGGATTCAATTAAGCAGCATGTTCTCAGCAGTGAGGCCAGACAGTTAGACGCCACGGCGGGAAGGCCTGAAGGAGCCCTCGCTATCACACAGACACACACACCTGACTACACCCAGTAGTGGATGTAGTAGATTTTCCTCCTTCATTTGTAGATTCTGCCTTATCCAAAGCTGCTTTTCACTCTCATTTTTATTTTAGGCTCAAGTATTGTCTGTAAATATTATGAATAATTGTTTATTAGTTAAATAATTAATGTATCAGAGGCTGGCCATCTTGCCCAGAGTGCTGAGGAGACTTCTGAGTAATGTGTCAGTAAAGTATCAACTTTGCCTCAGATGTTTCTTCTAAATTAAGAAAGAACATTTGAGCCAATTATTGACACACAATAAGAGTTTAGATCTATTTTGGAAATCTTAGCTCAGATATTTTCGTCTTGGAAGAATATTGAGATCACATATCTGAGTTTCGGTCACAGACTTCGCTGTCTTTCCAGAGGAAAATTTCATTGCTCTTTCATTGCTATTTCATTCTCTGATTTGTATTATCATGTCTTAAATGTTTCTACAAAATTTGAAAGTGGAGAAATATTTGAGTTGAGATTAAGTTCATATCTTATTGCTATATCAGATATTGCAGACATCGAAAAGTGTTATTTCTGAGGGGTCACTCTTTCATAGGTCAGCAGATTTGGTAGGAATAGTTAATCCAAAAATGAAATGCACCCTCATGTGATTCCAAAACTGTATGACTTTCATCTATGTAAAATTAAAGAAGATATTTTGAGAATAGTCTCAGCATTTTTCCATAAAAATGGAAATGAATAGTCACCATAACTGTTTGGTATTTTTCAAAATATCTTCTTTTGTGTTCTACAGAAGAAAGAAAGTCATACATGTTTGGAACGACATGAAGGTGAGTAAATGATGATAGAATTTTCATTTTTGTGTGAAAAATCATCTTGATGAAGTTTTCAGTTATGTATCAGTTTTGTTTCTGATGTTCTTCTAGAATAGCAGACATAAATCAGACAGTTGTTCATAAATCAGTTGTACAATTGCTCATAAATCAGTATAAAGCTAAAAAATGAATTATGGATAACTTTATTGGATGATAAATGTTTGAATTCATATTGAAATCTTGTCTTTTTTACTTTGGAGTATAGAGGGAGACATTATTCAAACGTATTGGACACTTATGATATTTCAGAGGTCTTTTGTTTAAATGAAAAGTCGAATCTCTAAACAGATCTCTCCATTTCATCTAATTACTTTCTAGGACTTTCTGAATCGAGACTTTTATTTTGAAAAACATGCATGAAAGCTGTTTTTGACTCTTCTGTCAGACACAGTTTAAGTAAAGAGTGCCTGAGAAAAATGCGTTGTCCTGATGAGTTGTTTTCAGTCTATGTGTCAGTGTCGTTATTCTAAAATTATTTTCGTAACTTGTTACCAAATAAAAAGTCTCTCGCCTCAGAAAAACAAACTTTGATTTCCTGTAAGATGAGTTTGCTTGTAGCATACGCTCTTCAATTGCGCATGCTTTATATCACTGTATATAAAGAGCTAAAGATATTATGAGCATGCAACATAGCAGTTACATTGTCAATTAGTAAGGCATGAAATTACCAAAAAGTAACAATAAATTACAGTAAAATTGAAATGAGGTTTTGATGAAGTGAAATGAGTTTGTTTTACTTAAATCATAATGAAAGTTCATTGTACTTAATAGAAAAAAAGTTGTGTGAACTCAAAATTTGATTGTAGTAAGCTGAACTTAATATGATTGAGTTGAGTTGCAGCAGATTTCTAAATTGGGTGTCACTTTGTGTGTTTTTGCTCATAATTAACATATGGAGACATAAGTTAATGTTTAATGTTGTGTTATGCTGGAATTTTTTAGGGGGCTCTGTTATGTTTTGTAGGGTTAACATTGTGATGAGTAGAGTCTGTGGTTCGGTTGAGGATGGGCTGCAAAACTTTTAAGACCACATATACTATATGGTGTTTGATTATAGGCATGCAGGTATATAATGTCAGTCTCTTTGATAGTTATAATAGCATGTGTTATTTGCCAGCTAACATTTAACCAAGATCTGAATGTGATGTTTATGGAAATGAACTGTATGTAATTAAAATTATGACGAGTGGAGCAAGGCTGAGAGCGAAGCCGGTCACGTGATTGTTAATGAGATACAACTGAGCACCAAACTGGCTTTGCTCCACTTCCATGGCTCTCCGCCCCACCCCACTTGACACAAAAGTTCTACGAACTTAAAAAAATGAGATCGTTTACTTAAACGTTTTGAGTACTCTGAACTTATTGAGTTTTACAGTTCGTTGTGTGTTAGCCGGGAAGGATTTTGCATGATTTTCATTTTATCAGCTTCCATATGTTTCATTAACAATTTGTGTTAGTCATTGTGTATTTACCATGGTAACTGTTGTTTCCGTTACCCCAGAATCTAAATAACTCGAGCATGATGAACTGCAGCACACAGAAGCCCAGGTCTTTTAGTGTGTCATAGAGATGGAGGTGCTAATTCACTTCTTACTCAGGGTTTAAAAACAGTAGGGAGTTGGTTTCAGTCCTAGGTAAGTGTGACTTACCAGGACATTGTTTTTGCAGCAAACACCACAAGGTATCGAGGTGAGAGTGGTTCAGTGACCTCAGCCTGGTGTAGATTGACAAGGATAATTGCACACTGTATTTTGGTCAATTTTCCAATAGTTTGGTAAGATTGTGTTAAAATTCTTGTTTAAGAAAGACAGCGAGCCAGAGCCCAGTATACAGTAGGGAACTGAGCTGCCAGAGAGCACAGGTCAGATTTAATGAATTCTCTCAGGTCACACTGTGTGTGTGTGGGAGTGTGAGATTCTGTGGACTGAAAAGTCCCACACGTACACACTCATTCCTATCTCTAGTCTCTGTAATTATCATATTCGCCATAATAAGCCCTTCGTTACATCCCTAATAAAGGAAATAAAGAAGCTCTAGTCTAGAAAGACATTCAGAGAGAGAGAGAGACACACAGCCTTTATCTTAAATTAGAGCATGCTGAGCTGTTTGTGGACAGCAATCGCTTGAGCATTGACAGCGCAGCAGCTGGGGTCGGTGCAGTTTGTGTGTGTGTGTGTGTATGTGTGTGTGTTTGTGGGTGAGTTGCTTGTATCGCTCTCCATGTTGTTGAACAGACACTTGGACAGGCTTCCGGGAGCTTTTCTCAGTGTAACCTAGATTACAGCCCCTGGCATTAATACTGCATAAAGAAAGCTTTAACCCGTGACACGCTATGGAGTTTTCAACCCAATGTGCGAGGCTCGAATATTACTTCCTCCATAGACTCTGACTCACAGTGTAAAGGAATGACCCTTCTTATCCTGCTCTGTTTGGTGACTGTTTGGGGAAAACGTGTGCTTGTGTGTGTGTGTCTGATGGTGTGTTGCATTTGTCCCAATTTCCTTTAAAGCTCAGGGTGCTCGTTCTTTGTTTTATGGGTCACCCATATAGAACGGGTCAATACAGTGCATTGCCGTTCCTCTCAGGAAAGCACTTCTTCCCTACTCTTAGATGAGACTATTAATATGCTTTAGTTCAGAGATGCTGATTTGTTTGTTCCTCTTCATAGTTCCTATTGTAGATTGACATTTTTTCAGTGAAATCGGTATTAGTAGGCTAAATACTGGAGCATGTAAGAGGATTGTCTCTGTATTTGTTGAGAAATTGTCAGACGGAGGTGGTTTGAATTCCACTGGATTGGATCTGTAAAGAAACAGTGGAATTTAAACCATCTTCCTTCCCAACACAAGCTGCTTTATGCTGGTTGGTGCTGGTGTAGCGTGAGGATAAGCATAGCAAAACTATGCTGGTGAAGCTGACGGACCATTATAATCTTTCCGGTAAAGTTGATTTACCAAGATTGTTTAAGATAGTCTGTTGGGATCACCAGCATGTGTTTGAAAGTTGCAGGTGTCTTTTGTACATGACTAGCATTCTAATATTTTCCCAGGTTGGTAACTTTGTGTTCAAGTAAATTATACAATTCTTGGAACATGAAACAAACTATCATGCTACAAAACCCAAATTGAGCACTTTAAGATTGAAGGCCATTTATAATTTTGATCAAGATGGTCTACCAGGCCAAAAGCAAGTTCTCTGACTATCTAAACTTGTGTTTTCCAACCCAATTCCCGAAGGCACATCAACAGTACATATTTTCAAACTCTTTCTAATCAACCCCACTTGATTCAACTCATTAGATACTTAGAAACTCTAATTCTTGAAATGGATGGGTCAGATTAGACATAATGTGACAAAATGTTGATGTGCCTCCAGGAACAGGGCTGGGAAACACAATCTAAACTACCTTGACCAGCTTGGACCATAGCCGTGCAGTCTACCAGTCGGTGAGACTTTTCATACAACATGATCTTTCTGGTTCATCCGACTGACCCAGACAGTAATGCTGTCCAAGTTAGTTATGATGCCTGGTGAGATCAAAATGGTGGAGCTATACATGTTTTCTCAGCAGGGCATTTCTAAGAATAGTTCGTGCGTATTTCTTCTATATTGTGATTATAGATTTTTTTTTTCTACTGCTCCTTCAGGATGAAGACTGCACTATAGGTTCATTACTCATTTATCTTAACCTGAAGGTATTTCTGTAGCTATCGACCAAATTATAACAATTATATGTAAGGTATACATGGATGTGTGTCTCTGTGTGCATGTGTATCATTTACTAATTACAAAAAGCCTTTCAGTTTGGCTCTTAGTTTCTCATCTTTGCTGTATATGTGTGTGAGTGTGTAGCAACATTAAGGCTGTCTGGGACACACATAGCCTATGGCAGGAAAACCCCACTAGTTTACCAGTTTACCCCCCCCCCCCCCCCCCACACACACCACCCACACACACACACACACACACACACACACACCAGTCCCTTGTGCCGTCACAGTACTGATGATATCTGCTTTCTTTTTCCATAGACACCCCACACCCCCTTTCCCCACACCCCCCAGCAGTAGATATATTCTCTCAGGTCCCATGCTCTGTCAGTCTGGGAGTGAGAAACTGCGTCAGCCAGCTAATTCACACCAATCCCAGGTGAACGACCTCCTTCAGAGTACAGAGATACAGATTGGTGTGTATGAGTGTGTGTGTGTGTGTGTGTGTGTGTGTCTTGATCAAGTACCCCTAGCAAATAAAAGTTGAGCACTGCAGTTGTTTTCGTACATGACTGGCATCCCAACATTTGTCCTTATTCAACATTAAACACACAGAGACCCAACAACACATTTTAACATTACAGCTATCCTTTGCGGCAGAGCTAGTACCAACTTTATACAGAGGCCTTGTCTCAAATGGCACACTTAATGTGGACTTGTGGTAATGTGGTTGTGAAGAGATAATAGGGTATCACATTGGTCATTTTAAATTTCAAAAGGATCACAATGCATGTTCCCTTTGAGGCTGCTAGGTGCACTCAGAGCATACATTTATTCACATGTATACTCAAAGGAGGATTGCAGGTACCATTCTGGCCACTGACTTCAGTGCCATACCAGCTGAAAATGGTCAGACTGGTTTGTTGCTGGATTAAGGTGGTCTACTAGGTCTAACTTTCTTGTCCAAGATGATCTACCAAGTTTAAACCAGGTCCATTCATCTGCTAAATCACTGTTTCCAAATCTGGTCATGGGCTAACCCTAACACTGATCATTTTGCCTTGCTTGTCCAAAACACCCGATTCAACTCATTAGCTCATTGGTAAAGAGTACAAGACCTGAAATGGGTGTGTTGGATAAAGGTGATATCCAAAATGTGTTGTGGATAATCCAGCACTATGGTAGGAAAACACTGTGCTAAAGAATATAAACCAGATTGGACCAGCTAATGACCATAATTTTCAATTCGGTCCATCTTGAACAATATGAAATCAGTAAGAATCATAGCCTGTTTCCCCTCTTGGTTTGTGGAACAGGGTAACTGGCTTGCTACATTTCCAAGATGGCTCTGACCAAGATGGTTCACCAGCTTGAAACCAGGTACACCAGTCAGAACTCCAGCTAACAAACTGTCTATGCCAATTTGGACTGGTTAATGACCACAAATGATTGGTCAATCTTGAAACAATGTAAAATCAACTACCATCAGAAGCTGGGGATTTTCCAGCAGGGAAGATGAAGTGGGACAGGGTTTAAAAAATGATTCCCAGCAATATATGAGCACCAGCAGCCAGGATTGTGTCATCACCCCTCACCAGCCTTTAGTCCAGTGTGCAGATACTTGACTAATGAACATTAACACTCTTTCATTAGAAGAATGGTCATTTATCTCATGTCCTCTCTCCCATTTCTCTCTTCCTCTTTCTTGCTGCCTCATTGTCTTTCATATTATCATCCCTCATGGCCTCACACCAACTCCCCTTCTTTCTTTATCCTCCATCTATCCATTTGTCTTCCCATCATATTTCTCCTCTTTTTCATCGTTCTGTGCATTCTTGTTGTCCCTTCCTTGTTATTTCATCTCTTCCTTTCTTTCTCTCCCTTTCTCTCTTACTCCTGCTCTCTTCCACGTCTCCAGTCTTTGTATGTCCTGGGACTCTATTAAGGGTGCAGGCTGCAAGTTTGCTGCAGGAGGCGGAGCATCAGTCGGGGGCATGGTGTAAGGATCCCCTGCAGTCTGGCGACCGTCTTTACGTCATGCCCTGGACTCCGTACCGCACAGACATGCTGTACGAGTATGCTTCATGGGAGGACTTCAAGCAGAATCGAGCCACAACCACCTACAAGTGAGTGGGGACCACACCTTGGGACTACAACCAATGAGCATACTCTCGAGTTTCTTGTAGATTAATTACATTTAAGATTATAATATTGATTCTTCCTTGACAAGTTTTTCATTTATAGCAATCCATCTTAAATATCGCACTCTTCTCCCACAGACTGCCAAATCGTGTGGATGGAACAGGCTTTGTTGTATATGATGGCGCTGTTTTTTACAACAAGGAACGCACACGAAACATTGTAAAATACGACTTGCGCACACGTATCAAGAGTGGAGAAGCCATAGTCAATAATGCCAACTACCATGACACCTCACCATACCGCTGGGGGGGCAAGTCTGATATTGACCTAGCGGTGGATGAAAATGGCCTATGGGTCATCTACGCTACCGAGGCCAACAATGGACGACTCGTGGTCAGCCAGGTCAGTGTCACTGAACAGTGTAATTTAAGATATTGGATTTCAGCTGAGATCAGAATTTTGATTTCAAGTATCTTCCATTTTCCAGAACTGTGGAGTAATCAAATTGTTGTATCAAACGAAATCTGAATATTGTCCTTTTTGCTGTCTTTCAGGTTAACCCCTACACCCTGCGCTTCGAAGGAACGTGGGAGACCAGCTTTGATAAGCGACTAGCATCCAACGCCTTCATGGCATGCGGTGTATTGTATGCCGTGCGCTCCGTTTATCAGGATGACGACAGCGAAGCGGGTGGAGATCTGGTGCTGTACGCGTACAACACCAACCGAGCACGGGAAGAGTCCGTCCACATTCCCTTTCCCAACCCCTACCAGTATGTGTCCTCTGTGGACTACAACCCAAGAGACAATCAACTTTACGTCTGGAATAACTACAATGTTCTGCGCTACCCCCTAGAGTTCGGCCCACCGGATCCCACCGCTGGTAAGTGACAGAGAAAGAGCGAGATCAGCGGGAGGCAGAGGCTAACAGACAGTTTGATCTGTTAAGTGTCAACGTTCTGTTAGTGTTCCCCTCTGTGTCTTCAATACATTGTCTTTATGGTTTAATTAGCAGTGGTCATTAGCGCTTTGTCAGATCAGAAAAAGATTTCTAATCAATTATTCATTCTCATCTTCTCGCCATGAACATTCTCTGTCTTCTCTCTCTTTCTCCTCCTGTATTGCGCTCTATACAGTTCTCAGGGGGATTGTAGGAACATATAGTCATGCATTAAAGACTAGCAAATGCTCCTGCTGCTTTAGTTATCTTCTTACCAACTTTCTCATATTCCTTTTGCAAGCCACATCAAACGTTTAGGATTTCTTTTCTTCTATTTTGTCTTCTTTTTTCATCTTCATCAAACATGTGCCGACATTCTCGCTGACTCTATAGATGTTCTGAATCTGCTTCTCTGCCTCTTACGCTATTGTTGTTGTTGCCTCAGTTTCAATTTTCTTTGCATTCCCGTCTGTCGTTCTCTCTTGCTCTCAGGTCCACTAGTCACCACCCAAATGAGCGGCAGCACCACCACCGCAGCAAGACCCGTCACTTCCAGCTCCATCCCCGCAACAATGCGACCTCTGCCCCCAACTGCTCACCCGATAGGGGCCATCAACAAGGCACCAGATCTGCGACCTATCACTGCCACCGTACCGGTGACTCGCAAACCGCTGCGCGTCCCACCCCAGGGCCCTGAGCTTCAAGTGTGTGAAGCCAGAGTAGCCCGAGGGGTGCAGTGGCCCGCCACCCAGAGGGGAGAGACTGTAGACAGACCCTGTCCTAAAGGATCACTGGGTGAGTAGTAGATGATGGGGTGACTGTTTATTTAGAGATTATAAGTATAGATGCTTTCACAAATGCAGCCCTTTCCACAAAAGTGAGTGTGAGTGATAACAATAGAGGAAAAGGATGGAAAGTGTGGCTTGTATTAACAACAAATAGAGTATATTTACTGAAAAAAGATAGTCTGGCAGTTTTAATGAAGTTTACCAGGCTTCATTTGTGAAAGTGTCTTTCTGGAATGAGTGGGGTGTCTTAACCAGGTGTCATGCGACTAGTTTTGTATGATTGAAATTTGTCTGTGAAAATACTGGACATAACCACAAAATCAGGAAACATTTTGTTTCCATGGTCCACTTTAGACATTCTTCTAACTATAAGCAACTTTGCAACGACATGTCAACTAACTAGAGTATTAGTAGACTGCCAGCTTACAGCTAACTCTTTATTTTGATTGTCCCTATTGGTATCCGGTATGATATCTATCGGGGTATAAACATTACAGCAGAATGTCTCAGTGCTGCTTGACATTTTAGCATGTTGCACTTGATTAGAACACGATGTAATGGCAGAGGGAATCACAGCTTTACAGGAAGGAAGGGTGCATGATGTTTATGACATAAAGGTCACACATTGTTTACTGAAATTGCTTCATGTCAGTTTTGTTTGGTCTACCTGTATTGTGTATATGTCTCGGTTTATGTACACATCTTTGTGTATACGCCTATTTCTTTGTATGGAGAGCTTGCTTCCTTCTCCTCCACATCTCTATATTCTCTCCAGCTGGCAGGTCCTCTTGGGAGTCATCGATAAAAGACAGTCCCTTGCAAATGAAGGAGTGATCTTCAAACTCAGCATGGGTTATCCCTGCGAAACTGCCGAATTAAAAAATGAGCTGCTAGACAGAGTACAGACGACAACATCCCCCGTCCCCCTCCTTTTCTCCTTACAACCGCTGCATCAAATGCCTCTTTCTTGTCGTGGGAGAAAAGCATTTCCTCCCTCTGTTTGCATCTCTCTCTCCTAGCCACCGACAAAATGCTGTCTTTCTTCTGTCACCTTTTTTTCCATCACCGAAATGACAGACAAGTTAAATTAGCAGCGGCTTTAATTGGTGAATCCTGGCAGATCCTTCAAAGCCAATCTATTGTGGATGAAGGAGTGGAGAGGAGAGAAAAGCAGACAGCGCCTGAGAGTGAGAGAGAGATAGTGAGGGAAGGAAAACTCCCGATGTCTCTGATCTTGCTGTAGCTGCTATAGTGCTGCTTCACTCCTCCATAGCTTTTCCTCTCTCTTTTTCTCGTACTCCCTATCTTCTTTTGAGCTATTTGTGTTGTGGTTGCTGGAAAGGCCTGCCGTTTGTTTGATCCCGGCATGTTGTCCTCTCTGTGAACTCAGCTAACTAAACAACTCAACTTAACTGAAAATGAGGAGTGGCAGAAGGTGTCTCCCTTGAGGTGTTTTCTCAGCATTCAGAGGCGCTGATGGGATGGCCGTGCCTGGTGTGTGATCTTACACAAGTGTGTGCAAGAGTGTGCGATGGCGTTCATGTGTCAGCAAACTCATTTCCACAGAAAAAAGTGTTTTTGGGGAAGGTTTCACTGTGAATCTCTGAGCAGCACTCTTTTTCTTACTCTTACTTTGTTACTTTCTTCCCACACCAACTCAAGATCTATATAAAGTAGATTGTATATATACATATATATATATATATATATATATATATATATATATATATATATATATATATATATATACTGTATATATAGTCTTATTTTTTCGAAATCATGCTGTTAACCTTTATTAAACAAAAAGATGTTATTTCTGTTCCTCCTAACATCTAGTTTTGTGTTTTCAGGCATCGCCTCCTTCCAGTGTCTATCTTCTCCTGTGCTGTGGAACCCTCGCGGGCCTGATCTAAGTAACTGCACTTCACCGTGGGTCAACCAGGTGGCCCAGAAGGTGAGACCATTAAAAAGTTAACGCTTGCTCTGACCACCCCCACCCCCCCATTCCCTGTTCTGCTCTGTCCGCTACCTCAGCTATTATCATTCCGGCCTCAGCTCACATTACCGCACACAGGTCATTCTTTTGACATGATTTGGAATAAAATCTCTCTATTCTATCTATTTCTAAAACAGAGTTTAAAAGCATCTCAGGTGAAAGTCACACTGCACTTACACATAAAGGAATGTTTGCTCTGCTTTTCAAATATTACTAAACTTGCAGTTTTTATTGTAAAGGCATCATATAACATTTTTTTTAGCATTTTTTCCCCTTGTTGTCTACTTACTGTGCATTAGTCCAAAAATTTTTTTAACCAAAAACAGTTACATTTTAACTGTAAACATTGTGTTTTGGTCACTTTCTTTGATCCGTCAAATTAAATGGACTTCTGTTACGAATGAAATTAACTTTTTTTTTTTTTTTTACTGAAGTTTCCTATATATGTATACAGGGAGTGCAGAATTATTAGGCAAATGAGTATTTTGACCACATCATCCTCGTTATGCATGTTGTCTTACTCCAAGCTGTATAGGCTGGAAAGCCTACTACCAATTAAGCATATTAGGTGATGTGCATCTCTGTAATGAGAAGGGGTGTGGTCTAATGACATCAACACCCTATATCAGGTGTGCATAATTATTAGGCAACTTCCTTTCCTTTGGCAAAATGGGTCAAAAGAAGGACTTGACAGGCTCAGAAAAGTCAAAAATAGTGAGATATATTGCAGAGGGATGCAGAAGTCTTAAAATAGCCAAGCTTCTGAAGCGTGATCATAGTCAACAGGGTCGCAAGAAGCGTGTGGAAAAACCAAGGTGCAAAATAACTGCCCATGAACTGAGAAAAGTCAAGCGTGCAGCTGCCAAGATGCCACTTGCCACCAGTTTGGCCATATTTCAGAGCTGCAACATCACTGGAGTGCCCAAAAGCACAAGGTGTGCAATACTCAGAGACATGGCCAAGGTAAGAAAGGCAGAAAGTCGACCACCACTGAACAAGACACACAAGCTGAAACGTCAAGACTGGGCCAAGAAATATCTCAAGACTGATTTTTCTAAGGTTTTATGGACTGATGAAATGAGAGTGAGTCTTGATGGGCCAGATGGATGGGCCCGTGGCTGCATTGGTAAAGGGCAGAGAGCTCCAGTCCGACTCAGACGCCAGCAAGGTGGAGGTGGAGTACTGGTTTGGGCTGGTATCATCAAAGATGAGCTTGTGGGGCCTTTTTGGGTTGAGGATGGAGTCAAGCTCAACTCCCAGTCCTACTGCCAGTTTCTGGAAGACACCTTCTTCAAGCAGTGGTACAGGAAGAAGTCTACATCCTTCAAGAAAAACATGATTTTCATGCAGGACAATGCTCCATCACACGTGTCCAAGTACTCCACAGCGTGGCTGGCAAGAAAGGGTATAAAAGAAGAAAATCTAATGATATGGCCTCCTTGTTCACCTGATCTGAACCCCATTGAGAACCTGTGGTCCATCATCAAATGTGCGATTTACAAGGAGGGAAAACAGTACACCTCTCTGAACAGTGTCTGGGAGGCTGTGGTTGCTGCTGCACACAATGTTGATGGTGAACAGATCAAAACACTGACAGAATCCATGGATGGCAGGCTTTTGAGTGTCCTTGCAAAGAAAGGTGGCTATATTGGTCACTGATTTGTTTTTGTTTGGTTTTTGAATGTCAGAAATGTATATTTGTGAATGTTGAGATGTTATATTGGTTTCACTGGTAAAAATAAATAATTGAAATGGGTATAAATTTGTTTTTTGTTAAGGTGCCTAATAATTATGCACAGTAATAGTCACCTGCACACACAGATATCCCCCTAAAATAGCTAAAACTAAAAACTAAAACTTCCAAAAATATTCCGCTTTGATATTAATGAGTTTTTTTGTGTTCATTGAGAACATGGTTGTTGTTCAATAATAAAATTTATCCTCAAAAATACAACTTGCCTAATAATTCTGCACTCCCTGTATATATATGTATGTATATATATATATATATGAAATAAACTGATGCAGTAAAATTAGTAACTGTAAATAAATTAAAACTAAAAATGAAATAAAAAACTACATTTAAATATGTATGTTAAAAGTATGAACAGAATACTGTGACGATTGACAATTGTGATGATCTACATGGAGCTAAACACAGCAAAATTTTGACTTCTCAAACTATATACATGGATGGCAACACTTTAAAGGTGCAGTGTCTAAAATTTAAGAGGATCTATTGACAGAAATGCAATATAATATGAATAACTATGTTTTGAGTGGTGTATAAAGACTTTATATAATGAACTGTTATGTTTTTATTACCTTAGAACGAGGCATTTCTATCTACATACACCGTGGGTCAAGTCGTCATTTTGCGCTGGCATGTTTCTAAAGTAACCTTAAACAGACGAACTGCACTTCAGAGTGTGTTTCGTGTGTTCGTTTGTGGTTCATCACTACGTTGAATACACATGAAGAAGCAGAGAACATTCTTTGTTAGAAGTAAGAAGAAACCTCATTGCTTGACTGGCTTGTCTCAGACAACGACATCTTTGTCTTTGTGGCGGCCACCGTAGCTTCTCTAAACGTGCTTCGAGAGGGAGCTGAGCCATTGGTTCCACTGCACCTTTAACTTCTTTGTTGGATTTTTTAACATCTAAAAAGCTTTAGTAAATAAATGGCATTCTTCAAAGATTCACACTAAATTGAAAGACTCACATTAAATTAAGGTTAATTTACTTCCTATACAGAGTACTATGCCAACACCATGTTCTTTGTACCTTAAAACACTATGGTATATGTTCTTTCTCTTATACTAAATGTTACATGACACATTTGCTTTAAGACAGTCACAGGCATATACTATGTTTCTGCTGTCAAGTCAAGTGAGAAATGTTATCACGTTTCATGCTTTCGTTTTTCCCTTTTTGTTATTTTGTAATAGCTTGATTTAGAGAGTCATTAAAGATTTGCTGTCTTTTGTCTGTGCGTTCAGCAGAATAAACCCAGAAACCCCCAGCTCACACCCCCACAGCGCACAGCAGGGGTTTGAGCTTTAGAGACCAGACTGTGTATGTGTGTGTGTGTTCACTGTGTAGATAAAAAGCGGAGAGAATGCTGCAAACATCGCTGCTGAGCTGGTGAACCACACGCAGGGCCGCATTCATGCTGGTGATGTCAGTTCCTCTGTCAGACTCATCGAGCAGCTATTGGATATATTAGACGCACAGCTGCAAGCACTCAGACCCGGGAATAAGGAATCAGCAGCCAGGAACTATAATAAGGTGACAAATGCACACACGCACTCACACACACACACATTTGCCCTTTAAACAAACCCTTCATGTTCTGTTTGCTGCCACATCCGTGTGCACAGGAATACCCTCTCAACTCACAGCCTTGACATGAATGGAGGCTCGGCATGCACCTATTTTTGGCTCACTTCTTTCCCCATTTTAATGCTTTAATAGCTCATTTTCAATCGAAAAAAAATAATTAAAAAGTTGTCCGCACAGCTTTCAAAGTATGAGTCCCTTTCACTTTGCAATGCTTTCGGGCATCCAAGACTAAGTCCGATCTACTTGAATGGGGGAATCCTGAACTCAAAATTAAATAACATGTTTCAAATCATCAACAAAATATGACATGATCTGTCCCATAAATGTTGTTTCTTATGCTGAAATAGAATTAAAAGTCTTATTTTTCAGGCTAGATACTTGTGCAGTCCTAACCGTGCATTGTAATCAGATTACTTTTTCAAGTAACTAGTAAAGTAACCCCTTACTTTTTCAATTTACAACAAAATATGTAAGTTACTTTTTCAAACAAATAACGCAAGACCGGGAAGATTTTAAAACGAGCGGTTCATTCATAAATCCGTAAGATCTTACCTTCATGCTGTGCAAATACAAACCGGAAGACAGAAGACAACGAGCACAGCACTGAAAATGGGGCTGGGCTACATAAGGTCTATAGCAACTGAAGGCAAGTTTTAGAGCAAAAACAAAAACAATTGTTTATTGTTCTTGGAACAGCTTGTTATTTTGTATCGCAATTTCCGCACTTCTCTTCGACTGCTGCACAGTACATCACAACTGTGTATTGCCACCTTGTAGACTCTTCTGTCTTAACATTGTATGGGCATCGTTATTCTGTGTAACCACACCTCAATAAATTTTGCTTTATTTAAAGATTTTTGTCCTTAAAACACTCTTGTGTGTAGGACTAATTTCTCATGCATCTCATCCCAAGCCTCCGTTGCTAATTCCAAAATGTAATTTTAGAGCTAGTAATGGAAGCTTGAGTCATTGATATGCTGATTAAAGGTTTAGTTCACCCAAAATGAAATTTCTGTCATTAATTACTTACCCTCATGTCGTTCTAAGAACTTCGTTCATCTTCAAAACACAATATTTTTGATGAAATCCAAGATGTTTTT